>CAWUFW010013950.1:0-442280 GCA_963921515.1 Calotriton arnoldi
TGTGCTTAAGTTCAGTTACACGTATTGCTCCCCTGTTCTTCAGTGAGACGTTTATTTTATTAATTAGGAGGAAGGAATGTGGTTTTTACCGAAAAGTGCATTCCCGGCTGTTGTATTGTGAAAGTGTCCGCGTGGCCTGGTTTCACTTCCGGTGAGAGAGTGTAAGAGTCTGTTTGGATCTAAAGGAGTTCTGTTGTTGGACAGGGCTGGCGCGACATGTCATCAGAAAACATAGCTAATGGAAAGCGTCCTCCCTGAAGTGTGGAGCAGTGCCATGAGAGGTCAACGAGTGTGCGTCCCACCTCAGTATGACCGTACCGCGTGACCCATGTGCCGCCTCCAGGGTACGGGAGGCAGAAGCGGCATCGCAGGTCCTCTTGAAGACCGTTGTAGCACTAATTCTACATTTTGGTACTAGGGCATTTTAACTTTGTTGTTCCTGCCAGATACAAAGAGAAGATCCTGTGTTATTCAGTGCCCTCGTTACCTTTTTTGTGGGTTGTGGTGCTTGTCTCTTCGCTGCCCCGCCGGTGCACACGACTGGGCACCCCACCTCGTGTGCCATCTGCAGGGCCTCTGCCCTCGGATCACTGGTTTCGGTTTCTGGAGTGGCAACATAAACAGTTGCTCCCAAAGAACTAGCCTGAACACTTAGGTGAATATCCCCTGCACCAGCATTCCATGGAAATTCTTTCCTAGCTCTCCCACGTCAACGAGCACAGCTCCGCTCGCGACACCGTATTACGTCATCGGAGCCATAAGAGGACCTCGTCGGCGTGCTGACGTCAGTTCCACCCATTTTTTCCGTGCCACCGAGGCAAACAGGGGACCAAGACATTTTCACATGTATACATAGTATAATAAATATATATATATTCACTGAAAAAACCATAGGTTTCAGGCACGTTATAGTTAGAAATTAGCATTTAAAAAACCTTAGAAATTCACTGAAAAAACCATAGGTTTCAGGCACGTTATAGTTAGAAATTAGCATTTAAAAAACCTTAGAAATTCACTGAAAAAACCATAGGTTTCAGGGGCGTTATAGTTAGTTGGACATTTCACTCGTACAAAATCATAGAAATTCCCCCGTTATAGTTAGTTCAGCTAACTATAACTCGCGCGCCCGCAATGCACTGCTGATGATGTCACATATTACATCACTCATGACATGGTCAGTGACATCACTCATGACATCACTGATAACATCTCAAATGACATCACTGATGACATCATCCAGTGAATGTGTGTTTTTCTGAAAATTAAATATGTTTTATATATGTATATCTCAAGGTCGATGGAAGAATAAATGGGTATATAAGGGGCCGATTCCGATTCGGGCCGGAAATCTCTCCGACCGAGCCGGAGCCGGAGAGATTTCCGACCGAGCCGGAATCCCGCAGTCCGACCGAGCGAGTACGTTGTGGCCGTATGCTGCCCGACTCGATTCAGTCGGACTCCCATTGAAGTCAATGGGAGCCGGTCGTACAACGCGTACACGGGCTCCCATTGACTGAATGGGTACGTTGCGAACAGGGGGGCCCCCTACAGTGGGTACGCGTCGGTGCGACTCGCACCGTACATGCATGTTTAGGGGGGACCCTTGGGTCCCCCCTGTGTGCGACTCGTGCGGCTACGCGTGCAGGGGGGTCCGACACGGACCCCCCAATTCCGGCTCCGACAGCTCTTTGGAGCCAGACGCTACGAGTCGGTCGGGCTGTTCGAAGCGCGCATTGTACTTGCTCGGTCGGGAAACGTCTCCATTGCGTGGTGCGAGCCGTGTCCATACGAGTCAGTCGGAGCGGTTTGGACCCGGGAACGAGTCGGTCGGCAATTTCGTGTGCGCTCGCATCGTACTTGCTCGCTGGGACGACTGTACGAATCGGTCGGGAAAAAGGCCTCTGAATCGGATCCGGTAAAGCCGAATCCGATTCGGAGCCCTACCGGCCGAGATCGGAATCGGCCCCTAAGTGTCTAAATGGATGATTTGTTTTTGTAAAATTGATTGTATAACTGACTAAGTTTATCTTAGTGAATACATGGGTTAGTGAGTAATGTTTAAATATGAAAATATCTGTATCAGTCTCTCACTTTGTGTATAAGTGGCTGCATGGGTTGGTGAGTAGCTACATGAGTGTCTATATGGGTTATTAGTTGGTTTTTGAGTATCAGTATGAGTGTCTGAGTGTCTGTATGGTTCGGTGGGGGTATTACTTAGTGCATAGATGCATGAATGAGTGACTCACTGTTTGTATGTGTTGAAGACAGCATGTGTGCAGGACTGTATAGGTGGATGAGTATGTGTATGGGTGTGTTAGTGAGTGAATGACTGTCTCAATAGTGTCTTTATGAGTAACTATATATGTTTTAAACTAGTATATGTGAGTATTGGTGTATATAAGTGAGTATATGTGAGAGTGAGAGATTGGAAGAGTTCCTGTACAAATAAGTAGGTGTTTCTATAAGTGATTGTTTAAGAGAGTAAGTATGTGTAAGTTTCTGTAGAAGTAAGTGTGTTAGTGTGTGTATAACTGTATATGCAAGTAAATGGATGTTTGATACTTTGTTTGCATGTGTGACTATGTGTGTGAGTAACTCTATGGATGAGTGGCGGTGTGTAACAGGATGTATAGGTGTATGAGTACATATGATGAATGAGTACATGTATGAGTGACTGTATAGGGACTGTTGGTGAATGAGTGGATGTGTGTGTAGATCTTGGAATTACTGAATAGGTGTGTTGTAACTGGTATTGGTATGTCCATTGTTTTGAAAATGTTAGTTTGTATTTTTGACTGTGTGTATCAAAGGTTATATTAGGGTGAGAGGAGGTCTGCCACTCTATCACAAGGATGATGTCATCAGTGATGTCATCAGTGATGTCATTTGAGATGTCATCAGTGATGTCATGAGTGATGTCACTGACCATGTCATGAGTGATGTAATATGTGACGTCATCAGCAGTGCATTGCGGGCGCGCGAGTTATAGTTAGCTGAACTAACTATAACGGGGGAATTTCTATGGTTTTGTACGAGTGAAATGTCCAACTAACTATAACGCCCCTGAAACCTATGGTTTTTTCAGCGAATTTCTAAGGTTTTTTAAATGCTAATTTCTAACTATAACGTGCCTGAAACCTATGGTTTTTTCAGTGAATATATATATATTTATTTATATTTATTCTCATGGTAATAAATGTAAAATATTAAAAAAATGATATATATATAGAATAAGAAAATACATATATTTATTAATTATCTTACACTATATATCTGTGTATAAATAAGTCATACACTAATTTGTTTGTAGGCTGGTGGGAGAATATTGTGGCTAAGGTGGATTATCTAAGTAAGTGGATGGAGCATGTCATATTATAGGTACGCTATATTGATTACTTATTTGCTGTCTGGAAAGGAGAACGGTATAGAGCTGAAGAGTATATTTCCATTTTGAATCAGCATGATCTGAATTTACAATTCACAACACACATGTGTAAACAAGAGGTCCATTTCCTTGATTTGACTCTAACCAACAATGACAGCACCATTCATAGTATGCTTTTTAGGAAACCCACAGAGGGAAGTAGTATCTTATATGGCACCAATAATCACCCTAGAAGTTTGAAATGGAGTATCCCCTATGGGGAGTTGCTCAATGCTAAACACAATTGCAGAAATAGTGAGGATTTTGACGAGGTTCAGGAGGAAATGAACAAAAGATATTTTTTAAGACGGGTATCCTGTCTCAATATTGGAGTCAGACGAAGAGAGGGTCAAACAATATTCACATCAGGACTTTCTAGAAGATAAGAATAAACCTCAAGAAGAACTGAAGTTGAGGATTATAACCACATTTTCATCAGATACAACTGCAATATGTAGGGTCTTTTGCAGACATTGGCACATTTTGAGATCAGACAATATGATTGGCCAGACATTAAACATACATCCAGATATCACATATAGGAGACATACTTCCTTGTGGGACTCCTTAGTCCATAGCCACTTTACATCAAAAGCTAGTTTGCAATCTGATATGCCCAAGACAGGATTTTATCCATTCATGAATTATAAAGCAACCAAAAACAGGGAGAAGATCAACACTTAGAAAATACCAGCCAAGAAAAGACCAGTTAAAATTACCAAACTACTCCACTTTAACTCTGACTATGCAGTGTACTGCTTGGGGTGACCTGTAATCAACGATATATTGTCAGCATTGTACATCCCACAAAGAAACTTTATTGGCTCATGCCAGTAATTGTAATCTCCTGAAATTTAATTGCCCAGACAGGGTAGTCCCCAATGAAAAAGGATGCAATTGGGCTCTAGTGTTGCACAGACTGGAGTCCAGGTTTATTATCAGCTTACAGGTTAAGACCCTCAATGGACCCAGTAGTTACGAGGATTGCCTGTGCATCTTGGCTAGTGGAGATACTTCTAATTAGGGATAATAGAGCGCGTATTAGAGCCGTATAATAGTGTATAGAACTTATTATGTGAAATTATAGCATACAGCACTTTACGAGAGACTATTAAACCATATTATCCCTATTAAAAGGGCAGTTTGTTTGCCTTTTATAACTCCTATTATTGTCTTCATTGCTTTGTTCTGTATATGTAATTAGCTGTTATCTATTTTTGTTCTAGTATGTGTGACAGAGGGAGCACTCTTATGAAAGTATTTTGTCAGGATTTCTTAGGCTGGAGTATTAATGATATGGACTTTCATTTCATTTTATTTTGTGGTTATTTGGAACCAATGTGAAATTAACAGCTATGAAATCTCATGGGGATACATTGTTTTCAGCGTAAAGTATGTTTCATCTTTAAGGTAAAGAATGTTATATTAATTTTATGTATCTTGCTTTAATGAAATTGTCGAAGACAGCAGTAAATATAGGCCCATTAAGGACATGATCTACATAGGATAACTAATTATTGATTCATATAACCATGTATTTGCACCTTTTCAGGAAGCACCAGCACTTAATTATTATGCAATATTGTAATACATTTTGTGAGATGAGCCTTTGCTTCAAAATGTGGTGGAATTATGCAATATCTTAATCCAATTATCAAAAGGCAGCAGCAAATTTTAAATTACACATCTTTTAGAGTCAGAGTGAATCTATCCCAGTTGTTTTACCCCAACGTGAGACACTCAGTAAAAAAAAGCATGCAACACTTTAAAGAGGCCTGGATGTCCAAAACATGTGTATTCATTTTATATACTTCTCTGTTTCTATAACACAATGGCTTGCACTTGAAAAGAAGGGAGGTATGCATGGTACAAACACAGTGTTCATGGCTTTGAGACAACACACGGCTGTTTGTGTGCACATTTCTAATGGTGACTAAATATTAACCCTGGGCAGTGAACTCCACTCCGTTTTCAGAGTTTTTGGAGTTTTCTGCACTCTGCGCTGTGTGGAGCGGAGTTTTTTTCCCGCTCGCGATCACCAACGGTAAGATGGTGAGTGCGAGCTGCCGCTGGGGTAGAATTTCTACCCGAGCGGCAGGAAGATCAGCGCGAACGGCAGTTCACACCACACTTTACTGCTTGCGGAGCTTCGCAGAGTTTTTTTGTCACTTCTGCGGAACTCCGCGACCTATGCCCAGGCTTAATAAATAACAATTTAAAGATAGCCCAATGGAGTGTTTGGGATTTTGCTCAAGAGTGGGGATATTCAATGTGTGAATCCACTCCCATGACACCGAGCACCCACTTCGACATGGTCTGCAGCGAACAGTAGAACTTTTGGTGGACGAAATATATATAAATATATACATATATATCTATATTATCTACTGGCGGTCGCCAGTAGATAGTTATAGTTAGGACCTATTTTCCATAGGAAATCCGCGACATTCTATTTGAAATAACTCTTGCGTCGGTTGACGAATCTTCGTGAAATTTTCAAACTTTATGGCCCGCTCCGGTCCGCTCCTACCCTGAAAGTCTCAGGGTGATTCGTCAAGCGGGGCCGAGAAAAAGGGGGTCCCAAAACGTGTTTTCCCCATTCATTTTCCCATAGGAAACTTTAGACACGGCTACAGCCCGAACTGCTGAACGGAATTACACCAAATTTGGCAAAGAGGTAGTTCTTGGTTCAGAAAGAACCCTTTTGTTAAATGGTGTAAATCCGTTCAGTAGTTGTGGAGAAATTAAAAATAAGAGTCAAAAATCAATTTCCCATAGGAAACTTTATGCAAGACTACAGCCCGAACTGCTGAACGGAATTACACCAAATTTGGCAAAGAGGTAGTTCTTGGTTCAAAAGAACCCTTTTGTTAAATGGTGTAAATCCGTTCAGTAGTTGCTGAGAAAATCAAAAGTAAAAACACATATATATCTGGGCAGAGCCTAACCACACATGTCATCGTGAGATCTGATTGGCTGTCAGCACTTCATCCTGGAATTGCTGGCAGCCATCTTGGGACCAATATAAATCATAGTACCCCATTGAAATGCATTGTAGTGAATCGAAGATTTTGAGGGTTACCAAAAGGAGAACTATAAAGGGTGATAACAGACTTTAGTTACATTAGAATTCATTTGATGATGGTACCATACTAATTTCAGGAATTGTGGTGTGTTCTAAGGTGATTTTACCCTGTGAAAAACCTACTGCTGGGATATCATGATTCATGTTTGAGAGAAAACTATTTTCACATGCTTGTCCCATACAGTTTTGGAAAGTGCCCCAGAAGCTAAAATGAGAGCATATTTTCTGTAAATTCACATTATCTTTCTCAGTCATGTGAGAATGAAGTCTGACATTCTCAGTAAAACATGTACATCCAACAAGGGCAGAGACTGTCAGTTGATTCCTTTGTGTTCTACTGCAGCTTCCCAGAGTGTTCTAAAGAACAACTAGAGTGCTAACAGCCTTACTTATGACAAAAGTATGGCACACCTGAAGCCATCTTGATTGGAATAAACTGGTAACACTTAAAACATTTAATTTAAAAAGGAACAAAATGATGGGGTTCATCTTGTCATAGAAATTATGGTTAGTGCTCTGGAAAGAAAAATTAGGACATGTTTCAAGTGTGATCTCAAATATCTTCCTGTTATATTTCAACAGGAGCAGCCTGTCAGTTGATGCCTTTGTGTTCTACTGCAGCTTCCCAGAGTGTTCTAAAGAACAACTAGAGCGCTAACAGTCTTACTTATGACAAAAGTATGGCACACCTGAAGCCATCTTGATTGGAATAAACTGGTAATATTTAAAACATTTAATTTAAAAAGGAACAAAATGAGGGGGTTCATTTTGCCATAGAAATTATGGTTAGTGCTGTAGAAAGAAAAATGAGGACATGTTTTAAGTGAGATCTCAAATATCTTCCTCTTATATTTCAACAGGAGCAGCCTGTCAGTTGATGCCTTTGTGTTCTACTGCAGCTTCCCAGAGTGTTCTAAAGAACAACTAGAGTGCTAACAGCCTTACTTATGACAAAAGTATGGCACACCTGAAGCCATCTTGATTGGAATAAACTGGTAACACTTAAAACATTTAATTTAAAAAGGAACAAAATGAGGGGGTTCATTTTGCCATAGAAATTATGGTTAGTGCTGCAAAAAGAAAATGTAGTGCATGTTTTAAGTGAGATCTCAAATCCTCTTCTATTTCATTAGAAAATTCTGACATGCAGACTGAAATAATCACTTTCAATACCAGCAGTAGACTTCCAGTTAACTCCTTGGTGAGCAGTAGCTTTACTACAGTGATCTAATGAACAACTAGAGTAATAACATTCTGAATTTATGGCAAATGTGTGACACATCTGAATGCCTTCTTGATGGAATCAAAGTAAAAACTGAAAGCATTTCCTACTGAGGAGACTGCAGTAAATGAGTAAATTAGGAAACTTCATAACAAAGAAGTCTTCCAAGATGGCCACCAGTGAAAAATGAGCCCAAATGTAGCACAAATATTACCCAGATGTAGCCCACATATAGCCCAATGACAAAAGTGTGCAAAACACTTTTTATTTTTAGTTTTTTTGCAGTTTTATGTAGTGCAGACTGGTCAGGTATTGGAGCGTTGCATCTTAAAACATGACCCCCTACACTACAAAAACACCACTGCACTACCCTAAACCCTAAAACACTACCCCAGCATGACCCCCTACACTACACAAGCACCACTGCACTATCCTAAACCCTAAAACACTACCCCCAGCATGACCCCCTACACTACACAAACACCACTGCACTACCCTAAACCCTAAAACACTACCCCAACACCACTGCACTAACCTAAATCCTAAAACACTACCCCCAGCACGACCCCCTACACTACCCAAACACCACTGCACTACCCTAAAACATGACCCCTACACTACACAAACACCACTGCACTACCCTAAACCCTAAAACACTACCCCCAGCACGACCCCCTACACTACACAAGCACCACTGCACTACCCTAAACCCTAAAACACTGCCCCCAGCACAACCCCCTACACTACACAAACACCACTGCAATACCTTAAACCCTAAAACACTACCCCCAGCACGACCCCCTACACTGCCCGAACACCACTGCACTGCCCTAAACCCTGAAACACAATCAATCAATCATGTCACTTATAAAGCGCACTACATACCCGCGAGGGTCTCAAGGCGCTGGGGGAAGAGGGGGGTGGTGCTGCTACTGATCGAAGAGCCAGGTCTTGAGGAGTCTTCTGAAGGCCAGTAGGTCTTGGGTCTGCCGAAGGTTGGTGGGGAGGGTGTTCCAGGTCTTGGCGGCGAGGTGGGAGAAGGATCTGCCGCCGGCAGTCGTTTTCCGGATGCGGGGGACTGTGGCGAGGGCGAGGCTGGTGGAGCGGAGCTGGCGGGTGGGGGTGTAGAAGCTGAGTCGTCTGTTGAGGTAGGCTGGTCCGGAGTTGTGGAGTGCTTTGTGTGCGTGGGTGAGAAGCTTGAAGGTTATCCTCTTGTTGACAGGGAGCCAGTGCAGGTCTCTCAGGTGGGGTGTGATGTGGCTGCGTCGGGGATGTCGAGGATAAGACGTGCAGAGGCGTTCTGGATGCGTTGCAGCCGTCTCAGGAGCTTAGCCGTCGTTCCTGCGTAGAGGGCGTTTCCGTAGTCCAGCCTGCTGGTGACGAGGGCCTGGGTGACTGTTTTTCTTGTTTCGGTGGGGATCCACTTGAAGATCCTGCGGAGCATTCGGAGGGTGTTGAAGCAGGATGAGGAAACGGCATTGACCTGCTTAGTCATGGAGAGGGTGGGGTCGAGGATGACCCCTAGGTTGCGAGCGTGGTCGGTGGGTGTTGGGGCTGTTCCCAGTGATGTTGGCCACCAGGAGTCGTCCCATGCTGAAGGGTTGGAACCAAGGATGAGGACCTCCGTCTTGTCCGAGTTCAGCTTCAGGCGGCTGGTACTCATCCATTCGGCGACGGCCTTCATTCCTTCGTGGAGGTGGGCTTTGGCGGTGTGAGGGTCTTTGGTGAGGGAGAGGATCAGCTGGGTGTCGTCAGCGTAGGAGATGATGTTGAGGTTGTGCTGTCGGGCGACGTGGGCGAGGGGTGCCATGTAGATGTTGAACAGCATTGGGCTGAGGGAGGAGCCTTGGGGTACGCCGCAGATGATCTTGGTGGCTTTGGATCGGAAGGGGCGAGGCGGACGCTTTGTGTTCTGCCGGAGAGGAAGGATGTGGTCCAGTCCAGGGCCTTCTCTTGGATCCCGGCGTCGTGAAGGCGTGTTCGTAGTGTGTGGTGGCAGACCGTGTCGAAGGCGGCTGATAGGTCCAGGAGGATGAGGGCTGCTGTTTCTCCGTTGTCTAGCAGGGTCCTGATGTCATCGGTGGCGGCGATGAGGGCGGTTTCGGTGCTGTGGTTGCTGCGGAAGCCGGACTGGGAAGGGTCCAGGATGTTGTTCACATACCCTAGCACGACCCCCTACACTGCCCGAACACCACTGCACTGCCCTAAACCCTGAAACACCACCCCCTTCACGACCCCCTACACTGCCCGAACACCACTGCACTGCCCTAAACCCTGAAACACCACCCCCAGCATGACCCCTACACTGCCCAAACACCACTGCACTGCCCTAAACTCTGAAACACTAGCCCCAGCAATACATCCTACACTGCCCAAACACCACTGCACTGCCCTAAACCCTGAAACATCACCCCCAGCAAGACCCCCTACACTGCCCGAACACCACTGCACTGCCCTAAACCCTGAAACACCACCCCCAGCAAGACCCCCTACACTGCCTGAACACCACTGCCCTAAACCCTGAAACACCACCCCCAGCACGACCCCCTACACTGCCCGAACACCACTGCACTGCCCTAAACCCTGAAACACCACCCCCAGCACAACCCCCTACACTGCCCGAACACCACTGCACTGCCCTAAACCCTGAAACACCACCCCTGCACGACCCCCTACACTGCCCGAACACTACTGCACTGCCCTAAACCCTGAAACACCATCCCCAGCACGGCCCCTACACTGCACGAAAACCACTGCACTGCCCTAAACCCTGAAACACTACCCCCAGCAAGACCCCCTACACTGCCCGAACACCACTGCACTGCCCTAACCCCTGAAACACCACCCCCAGCAAGACCCCCTACACTGCCCGAACACCACTGCCCTAAACCCTGAAACACCACCCCCAGCAAGACCCCCTACACTGCCTGAACACCACTGCACTGCCCTAAACCCTGAAACAACAGCCCCAGCACGACCCCTACACTGCCTGAACACCACTGCACTGCCCTAAACCCTGAAACACCACCCCTGCACGACCCCTATACTGCCCGAACACCACTGCACTGCCCTAAACCCTGAAACACCACCCCCAGCACGACCCCTACACTGCCCGAACACCACTGCACTGCCCTAAACCCTGAAACACCACCCCTGCACTATCCCCTACACTGCCCGAACACTACTGCACTGCCCTAAACCCTGAAACACCACCCCCAGCACAACCCCTACACTGCACCGAACACCACTGCACTGCCCTAAACCCCGAAACACTACCCCCAGCAAGACCCCTACACTGCCCGAACACCACTGCCCTAAACCCTGAAACACCACCCCCAGCAAGACCCCCTACACTGCCCGTACACCACTGCACTGCCCTAAACCCTGAAACACCACCCCCAGCATGACCCCCTACACTGCCCGAACACCACTGCACTGCCCTAAACCCTGAAACACCACCCCCAGCATGACCCCCTACACTGCCTGAACACCACTGCCCTGCCCTAAACCATGAAACACCAGCCCCAGCATGACCCCCTACACTGCCCGAACACCACTGCACTGCCCTAAACCCTGAAACACCACCCACAGCACGACCCCCTACACTGCCCGAACACCACTGCACTGCCCTAAACCCTGAAACACCAGCCCCAGCACAACCCCGTACACTGCCCGAACACCACTGCACTGCCCTAAACCCTGAAACACCACCCCCAGCAAGACCCCTACACTGCCCGAACACCACTGCACTAAAGCCTGAAACACCACTCCCAGAAAGACCACCTACACTGGCCGAACACCACTGCACTGCCCTAAACCCTGAAACACCACCCCCTGCACAACCCCTACACTGCCCAAACACCACTGCACTGCCCTAAACCCTGAAACACCACCCCCTGCATGACCCCCTACACTGCCCGAACACCACTGCACTGCCCTAAACCCTGAAACACCACCCCTCAGCACGACACCCTACACTGCCCGAACACCACTGCACTGCCCTGGACCCTGAAACACCACCCCTCAGCACGACCCCCTACACTGCCCGAACACCACTGCACTGCCCTAAACACTGAAACACCACCCCCTGCACAACCTCCTACACTGCCGGAACACCACTGCACTGCCCTAAACCCTGAAACACCACCCCCAGCACGACCCCCTACACTGCCTGAACACCACTGCACTGCCCTAAACCCTGAAACATCAACCCCAGCAAGACCCCCTACACTGCCTGAACACCACTGCCCTAAACCCTGAAACACCACCCCTACACTGCACGAACACCACTGCACTGCCCTAAACCCTGAAACACCACCTCCAGCAAAACCCCTACACTGCCTGAACACCATTGCTCTGCCCTAAATCCTGAAACACTAGCCCCAGCATGACCCCTACACTGCCCAAACACCACTGCACTGCCCTAAACCCTGAAACACCACCCCCAGCACGACCCACTACACTGCCTGAACACCACTGCACTGCCCTAAACCCTGAAACACCAGCCCCAGCAAGACCCCTACACTGCCCGAACACCACTGCACTGCCCTAGACTCTGAAACACCAGCCCCAGCAAGACCCCCTACACTGCCCGAACACCACTGCACTGCCCTAAACCCTGAAACACCAGCCCCAGCATGACCCCCTACACTGCCCGAACACCACTGCACTGCCCTAAACCCTGAAACACCAGCCCCAGCATGACCCCCTACACTGCCCGAACACCACTGCACTGCCCTAAACCCTGAAACACCAGCCCCAGCACGACCACCTACACTGCCCGAACACCACTGCACTGCCCTAAACCCTGAAACACCAGCCACAGTACAACCCCTACACTGCCCGAACACCACTGCACTGCCCTAAACCCTGAAACACCAGCCCCAGCACGACCCCCTACACTGCCCGAACACCACTGTACTGCCCTAAACCCTGAAACACCAGCCCCAGCACGACCCCCTACACTGCCCGAACACCACTGCACTGCCCTAAACCCTGAAACACCACCCCCTGCAGCACCCCCTACACTGCCCGAACACCACAGCACTGCCCTAAACCCTGAAACACCACCCCCTGCAGCACCCCCTACACTGCCCGAACACCACTGCACTGCCCTAAACCCTGAAACACCACCCCTGCACTGCCCCCTACACTGCCCGAACACCACTGCACTGCCCTAAACCCTGAAACACCACCCCCAGCACGACCCCGTTTACTGCTCGAACACCACTGCACTGCCCCAAACCCTGAAACACCACCCCCAGCATGACCCCCTACACTGCCCGAACACCACTGCCCTAAACCCTGAAACACCACCCCTGCACGACCCCTACACTGCCCGAACACCACTGCACTGCCCTAAACCCTGAAACACCACCCCCTACACTGCCCGAACACCACTGCACTGCCCTAAACCCTGAAACACCACCCCCAGCATGACCCCCTACACTGCCCGAACACCACTGCACTGCCCTAAACCCTAAAACACCACCCCCAGCATTACTCCCTACACTGCCCAAACACCACTGTACTGCCCTAAACCCTAGAACACTACCCCCAGCACGACCCCCTACACTACCCAAACACCACTGCACTACCCTAAACCCTAAAATACTACCCCCAGCACAACCCCCTACACTACCCGAACACGACTGCACTGCCCTAAACCCTCAAACACTCCCCCAGCATGACCCCCTACACTACCCGAACACCACTGCACTGCCCTAAACCCTAAAACACTCCCCCAGCACGACTCCCTACACTACCCGAACACCACTGCACTGCCCTAAACCCTAAAACACTCCCCCAGCACGACCCCCTACACTACCCAAAAACCACTGCACTGCCCTAAACCCTAAAACACTACCCCCGCATGACCCCTACACTACCCAAACACCAATGCACTACCCTAATCCCTAAAACACTACCCCCGCATGACCCCCTACACTACCCTAAACCCTAAAACACTACCCCGCATGACTCCCTACACTACCCAAAGACCACTGCACTACCCTACACCCTAAAACACGACCTCCTACACTACACAAACACCACTGCACTACCCTAAACCCTAAAACACTACCCCCTACACTACACAAACACCACTGCACTACCCAAACCCTAAAACACTACCCCCAGCAGTACCCCTACACTACCCAAGCACCACTGCACTAACCTAAACCCTAAAACACTACCCCCAGCAGTACCCCTACACTACCCAAACACCACTGCCCTACCCTAAATCACTACCCCCAGCACGACCCCCTACACTACCCAAACACCACTGCACTACCCTAAACCCTAAAACACTACCCCCAGCACGACCCCCTACACTACCCAAACACCACTGCACTACCCTAAACCCTAAATCTACCCCCAGCATGACCCCCTACACTACACAAACACCACTGCACTACCCTAAACCCTAAAACACTACCCCCAGCACGACCCTCTTCACTACCTAAACACAACTGCACAATTTGTTACAGGCGGTGCAACGCAGGCCTGTGGTGCTTACTGGAAGTACCTAGTGGGCTAGTTGGGCCCCAGGGACCCTCAGGATTCAAGGTGACCTAATCCCCCAACTTAAAACGCATCACGGGGCGCGTTTGCACAGTGGTGAAGGGAGGGGGCGGGGCCTCAGGTGACATGTGCGCAAACACGCCCTGTGGTGCGTTTTAAGTTGGGGAATTAATTCCCTTTGAATCCTGAGGGACCCTGGGGGCCAACTAGCCCACCAGGTACCTTCAGTAAGCACAACAGAGTTGCGTTGCAGAGAGGTGAAAAAAGGTGCGTGGCCTCGGAACGCCTCTCTGCAACTCAGCTCTGTGGTCCTGCTTTTTTTGTCCCTGGGGGTCCTTGTGGGACCCCCTGAGCAGGCCTAGGGGGTCAGGGTGTTTCTACCCTGCCCCCTTTTCTTCTTTTTCACCTTTGTTTCCCTGTTTTGTTGTGATTCGGTGCCAATTAAAATGAAGCTCGTGGTCGGGAGGGTTCGCGGATCCACCGCGCCTCTAGATATTGATATTTGTTGTTTTACAATTTCTCAGCAACTAACGAACGGATTTACACCATTTTTAAAAAGGTCGCTTTCTGAGCCAAGCAGTTCTCAAATAGCGACAAAGCACTTTTGAATTCTTTGTCATGTCTTTGTTTTTTTATCCAGTTGACCACTTGATTAAATGTTACGCTTAGGGGAGAAAATGTGGTGTTACCAAGTTGGAGTTTCTGCTTCAGCTCGTCATTCTGTGATTCTGGTCAAATCACTTAATCTCCCCATGCCTACAACCAAAATGAGTTTGTCCTTGTATGATGTAACCAATGCTCATGTAAAGCACTCCAATATCTGTCCAGCCTGCACTATATAAAACTGCAAAAAAACAAAGGATAAAAAGTGTTTTCCACACTTCTGTCATTGGGCTATACGTGGGCTACATCTGGGTGATATTTGTGCTACATTTGGACTCATTTTTCTCTGGTGGCCATCTTGGAGACTTCAATTACATTCATTAAACTTTATTCGATCTGATTTAGAAACATAGATCATAAAAGTGTACATAAAAACATTAAATCCTCTTTCTTAATACAATACAGTGAGAATTAATTAAAACCAGTAGGTAAAAATGGGTGTTACAAAGCCCGGTTCAGAGCAACTTCAGGTTAACAGAATAGTAAAGTTCAATGTTTCGCAAGATCAATCTCATGTACTTCAGTGCAAAATACGCAGTAAGGGGTCCAAGTAAGATGCAACGCTCCAATACCTGACCAGTCTGCACTATATAAAACTGCAAAAAACTAAAAATAAAAAGTGTTTTCCACACTTCTGTCATTGGGCTATATGTGGGCTACATGTGGGTGATATTTGTGCTACATTTGGGCTCTTTTTTCTCTGGTGGCCATCTTGGGATACTTATTTGTTATGAAGTTTCCTAATTTCCTCATTTACTGCAGTCTCCTCAGTAGGAAATGCTTTCAGTTTTTTACTTTGATTCCATCAAGAAGGCATTCAGATGTGTCACACATTTGCCATAAATTCAGAATGTTAGCACTCTAGTTGCTCATTAGATCACTGTAGTAAAGCTACTGCTCACCAGGAGTTAACTGGATGTCTACTGCTGGTATTGAAAGTGATTGTTTCAGTCTGCATGTCAGAATCTTCTAATGAAATAGAAGAGGATTTGAGATCTCACTTAAAACATGCCCTAATTTTTCTTTCTGCAGAACTAACCATAATTTCTATGGCAAAATGAACCCCCTCATTTTTTTCCTTTTTAAATTAAATGTTTTAAGTGTTACCGGTTTATTCCAATCAAGATGACTTCAGGTGTGCCATAATTTTGTCATAAGTAAGACTGTTAGCGCTCTAGTTGTTCTTTAGAACACTCTGGGAAGCTGCAGTAGAACACAAAGGAATCAACTGGCAGGCTGCTCCTATTGAAATATAACAGGAAGATATTTGTAATCTCACTTAAAACATGTCCTAATTTTTCTTTCTACAGCACTAACCATAATTTCTATGACAAAATCAACCCCCTCATGTTGTTCCTTTTTAAATTAAATGTTTTAAGTGTTACCGGTTTATTCCAATCAAGATGGCTTCAGGTGTGCCATAATTTTTTCATAAGTAAGACTGTTAGCGCTCTAGTTGTTCTTTAGAACACTCTGGGAAGCTGCAGTAGAACACAAAGGAATCAACTGGCAGGCTGCTCCTGTTGAAATATAACAGGAAGATATTTGAGATCTCACTTAAAACATGTGCTAATTTTTCTTTCTACAGCACTAACCATAATTTCTATGACAAAATGAACCCCATCATTTTGTTCCTTTTAAATTAAATGTTTTAAGTGTTACCAGTTTATTCCAATCAAGATGGCTTCAGGTGTGCCATACTGTTGTCATAGGTAAGGCTGTTAGTGCTCTAGTTGTTCTTTAGAACACTCTGGGAAGCTGCAGTAGAACACAAAGGAATCAACTGGCAGGCTGCTCCTGTTGAAATATAACAGGAAGATATTTGAGATCTCACTTAAAACATGTCCTAATTTTTCTTTCTACAGCACTAACCATAATTTCTAAGACAAAATGAACCCCATCATTTTGTTCCTTTTTAAATTAAATGTTTTAAGTGTTACCAGTTTATTCCAATCAAGATGGCTTCAGGTGTGCCATACTTTTGTCATAGGTAAGGTTGTTAGCGCTCTAGTTGTTCTTAAGAACACTCTGGGAAGCTGCAGTAGAACACAAAGGAATCAACTGACAGTCTCTGCCCTTGTTGGATTTACATGTTTTACTGAGAATGTCAGACTTCATTCTCACATGACTGAGAAAGATAATGTGAATTTACAGAAAATATGCTCTCATTTTAGCTTCTGGAGCACCTTCCAAACCTCTGTGGGACAAGCATGAGAAAATTGTTTTCTCTCAAACATGATTCATGAAATCCCAGCAGAAGGATTTTCACAGGGTAAAATCACCCTAGAACACACCACAATTCCTAAAATTAGTATGGTACCATCAACAAATGAATTCTAATGTAACTAAAGTCTGTTATCACCCTTTATAGTTCTCCTTTTGGTGACCCTCAAAATCTTCTATTCACTACAATGCATTTCATTGGGGTGCTATCATGTATATTGGTCCTAAGATGGCTGCCAACACTTCTTGGATGAAGTGCTGACAGCCAATCAGATCTCACGATGACATGTGTGGTTAGGCTCCGCCCAGATATATATAGTTCTTTTTCCTTTAATATTTAAAAACTACTGAACGGATTTACACCATTTTTGAAAAGGTCGCTTTCTGAGCCAAGCAGTACCTTTACGCCAAATTTGGGTTAAATCCGTTCAGTAGTTTCCGCTGTAGCCTTGCACAAAGTTCCCTGTGGGAAATTGATTTTTTGACTCTTATTTTTTTAATTTCTCAGCAACTACTGAACGGATTTACACCATTTTTAAAAAAGGTCGCTTTCTGAACCAAGCGCTACCTTTTTGCCAAATTTGGTGTAATTCCGTTCAGCAGTTCGGGCTGTAGCCGTGTCTAAAATTTCCTATGGGAATTAACATGGAGAAAACACGTTTTGGGACCCCCCTTTTTTCTCAGCCCCCGCTTGCCAAATCACCTCGAAACTTTCAGGATACGAGCGGACCCAAGCTCCCCACAAGTTTTGAAAATTTCGCGAAGATTCGTCAACCGGCACCAAAGTTATTGGAAATAGAATGTTGTGAATTTCCTATGGAAAATAGGTCCTAACTATAACTATCTACTGGCGACTGCCAGTAGATAATATATATATATATATATATACATACACACACACATATATATATGTATATAGATCCAACAGGAATCTCGTTCGGAATTAGTCCAAGAAAAAAGCCTGCACTCTAGGACAGGATGTCGATTTCACAAGATTATTTTAATTAGCTTGGCTGACGCTTTTCCACCGGATGGTTTTTGTCAAAGCTGTGCATCACAGTGAATAGTGTCCTATTTTCCTTAAAAAACAGTACGTCATCGGGCAAGATGGCGTCTGTGCTGGACGTGTGAGTGAGGAGCTCCGGAACCATTCCCCCATCAAATGCAACTTCGGCTGAGAGGACGCGGAGATTTGGCAGAGGAAAGCGGGCGACGAAGGAAAACTAATTGCGTACGCAGATTTGAACACAGAACCGGCAGTACGTGAGAATAAACTGAATATTTACCAGGCTTCATCTATACGGCGTTCGGGCGGCTCGGTGGATCGGTGGTTTGGCGGTCTGGTGTGATTGCCGATATACACCTGTGGAGGCTGTGGAGGCCGAGAAGCCGCTGCGGTGAGCGCGCTGGCTGTGATTGCGGCAGTAGCTTGGAATGGTGTGAGTCTATGGGCAGGAGAGACTCTGTCCGTCTGAGAGGAGCAGAAAACTCCCGGTAAGAACGGATAAAAGTGTATAAGACGATGTATATCCGGTAAGAACTGGAACGGCGATAAGCGATAAAGGGAGTGGAGTCTGGTACGGGAGCAAGGTATTGCAGCTCACTGTGTACGCTGCGTACGAGGTAGCAAGTGAGTAGATTGCTACATTGTGTCGCCCGGACTGCCAGAGACTCTAGAGACTGCTGCACAAGTGCGCTCTTGCTATATTGTCTATAAATTACATCTATTGCTGGCCATCTATCTCCGTAAAAGGCTTAGTCATGCCTCCTAAAACTGGATGTGGAGGGAAAACCAAGGTAGTCAGTGATGCAGTGAGTAGGGCTGCCCTCTCTGTTAGCAGTGTAAAAATTGGGGTGGAGGGAGCCTGTTCAGAGACTGTGATACAAGAGCTGGGCAGTAAGAAGACACTCCAGATACCCCAACTATTTTTGGCCAAAAAAAAACAACAACCAACGTTGTCAACACGGAGTGTGGCTAAGAAAATAAATGATGGTGAAGACACTCCAGTAACTGAGTATCTTGATGGTGCGCAACGAAAGGAGCATCAGAAAGACCAAATAAGTCAAAAAGGTCTAGATCTGGAGGTAGCAATTGGAGTCACAGGAGGGGCAACGTAAATGGTTGAATCCGCTTTGGTATTAACTGGGCTGCAAGAGGAGATGACTACGTTGGGTGTAGTAACTGATCTGTGTATTGAAGGTGTTAGTAGGGAGAGTGATTCAGGGGAAGGACATTTTTTTTCTATGTCAGATCATTCAGAGTCATGAAATGACGACGAGGATGGAGAATTAGGTCTGAAATCATTTGTTTGGGAGAGATCTGTAATTAGTTCTGGCAGTGAATTAAATACTTAAAACCCTGAAGAAGACAATCTTGAAACTACTATGATACACAAACAAAGGGTCTACAAGGTGGCCGAAGTGGCAGCTCAGGCAGCTCAGAATATGATGTGTGGCCCTCCTAGCTCTACTGTAACTGAATCAGCTTCAGAAATGGCCAAGTCTGATGAAGGAGATGATGGAGCTCAAGTATTGAATCCGATTGGTGAGATTTCATTGGAGTCAATATATAAATGCATTTCAGAGCATAGGGCTGAGACACGTATGGAAAGTGAAAAAACACCTGCTGCCTGTCGAAAATTGCAGAATGCAGTTAGGCGGATAGCGAAAACGTGCACTGAGGTTACGGAAAGGCTGAATGAGGCGGAAGCTAGAATCTCCACATTAGAAGACAACATGGTGACACAAAAGGCAGTGGTAGAAAACTCACAGCAATACAGGGAAGATATGCAAGCCAAACTCGTGGATTTGGAGAATTGTATTCGGAGGAACAATCTGTGGATTTTAGGAATTCCTGAGGGTATTGAGGGACAAGATATTCGCAAATTTGTTGTGGAATTATTTACAGAGGCCTTCCCTGAACTAACAGATTGGAATTGGTCCAATGAAGTGCAGAGGGCACACAGGTTCCCATTTAAACAGAGGCCTACGAAACCTGGTGATAAGGATCCTAGAGCAATTTTGATCAGTCTGAATAATTTTTTGGCACACCAGGCGATATATGAACTTGCACGGCCAGAAAAGAAGCGGGCTGCGAAGGGAACACAATTCTTCGTACGACCTGATTTTTGTCACCAAACTGTGGAGAAAAGGTGGCAGTTACGTCAGTTGATAACTCCCTTTCAGGGGAAAGGGGCGCAAGCATTTTTGTTAAATCCTGCCACCCTTAAAGTGATTCTAAAGGGACAAATACGTTTTTTTACCTCAGAGTTGACTGCAAAAGAATATTTGGCCTTAATATAAATGTCTATAAAAGTATTTATGTTAACAAACGTCCTCTTGGGCGATCCTGACAGTTGTTATAATCTGGTTGTGTTAGTATTATGTTGGGGGTACATGTTAGGTTGTTGGATTAAGAGTATGATAGCGAACCAAGTACCCATGAAATGTATTTAATTTAGTTTTTTCGCAGCCAGATAGGGGTGGGTAGGATGGGGGAACACGGGGGGAACTCACTCTTCATCAACAGGGCCGTGGGCCCATTTGCCTATGTACAGGGGAGAGGGAGTGGGGAGGTGGGGTGTCAGGGTGGGTTAAGGGGTTGGGGGCACAGGGGGGTTTGTGGGTTAAGTGTGAGGGGGCAGTGGGGGGGTATAATTCACAAAAATCAATTCATGTGCAAGTATTTTTGTTTTTTTCAATATGGTCAATAAGTATTAGACAAAGATTAGGAATGAGTCAGGTAATATCGGACAATCATGTTGGAAATGGCGGTTAATGGAATTCGTATATGTTCATTTAATATGTGTGGCCTTAATAATAGTAATAAAAGGCGTAGGATAGCCGCAGAATTACATATTATCAAACCAGACATCCTGTGTATTCAGGAAACACACATACCTTGGTCTAAATGCAAACTGATGGAAGAATTAGGATACACACTTTTTGCTGCAACTCGGCAGACTAGCACTAATAGGGGAGTAGCTATTTTGGTACGCGCTGGTATCAGTGGGACAGGAAGGGTAATGGTGGATAATTATGGAAGATAGGCGATTGTAGAATGTATTATTGGAACGACCAAGTGTACTATCTGCTCAGTCTATGGGTCAAATGTAGACGAAGCTGGTATATTGGAAGTGCTAAAAGTTGAATTGGCATTATGGCCTACCCCGTTAATCTTATGTGGGGATTTTAATATTCACTTGGAGGGGCAAATTTTAAGTCCAAAATATAAGTATGTGGGCCGAAAATCTAAAGTTTTTAAGGCTTTAGTTCAAGTGTTGAGGGTCATGGCTTAGTGGATACATGGAGGACTATAAATCAGGCAGATCCCGGATATACATTTTATTCACATCTGCACCAAAAATTGGTACGACTAGATTATATATTCATGTCCAGGGCACTTATAGTTGGAGCAAAAATGCAGGTTTGGCCTCGGATCACGGCTGATCATGGTCCCTTATTGCTAGATCTTTATACGATAAGACAGAGGAAGGTTGGAAGGACATTTACTTTTAATAGGAAATTATTGAACGACAAGGCATTTAGAGATCATATGCTCAGGTGGGCTGGGGATTTTCTTGAGATAAATAGGGGATCAGCTTCTAGCCCTATTGTATGGGACACTCTTAAAGCAGGAATACGGGGAGAGGTATTAAGCTTTGGGCTAGCTAAACAAAAACAAGGCCAAATAGTAATGCAGCAATTACTGGATGAGCTTCGGGGCGCGGAATTTGAATTGATAAAGATTCTTAGACAGGGTTCAGACTGCAAAGCCATGCATAGTAAGATAGCATGTGCCAAAGCTAAAATAAACGTGATTTGGTGCAAGGAAATTGCCCTCCAATATAATACCTATAAACAAAGCAGATATGAATATGGAGAATCGACTGGGCGGTGTCTTGCACAGAGACTTAGGGGCATATTATCAAGGGCAGTATCGCCACTTTAGCGGCACTTTTTGCCGATAAAGCAGCGATATTTTTATCGTCCTATTAGCAAGCTGTCGCTAACAGCTGTTAGCGACAGCTTAATGGCGATAGCGGCCGTTTCGATAATTATCGCTAATGACATGCAAAGTAGGCGTTCCCAACTAAAAGCAACTGCAAACAGTCGCAAACGCAACTTCCCGCTATTAGCAATGCCCGCGAAGCGATAAAAAAAGTTGCGCTAACCGTGATTATCGCTGGAATTTAACACCTGATAAAAACTTGACTTAACCATCTTGTCAATGGGAGGTGGATTGTAAGGTTAAATCCTCACCTGCCTATTAGCAAGCTTTTCATTAGCGCAGTGAATTTATCGCTGGATTTCTCGCGCTATTGCTGGGTTTCGCCGCTATCGCTGGATTTTTATCGCCTTGGAGATAAGCGTTGATAATAACGCGTTATCTCCGCGATGAAATCCAGCGATAGCCGGCGATAAAAAAAACAGCGCTAAGCACGCTTTGCGATAATTATCGCAAATCCTTGGTAATATGCCCCATAGAGTTAGACAATCCTCCCAGAGAATTTCGGCTATGATCGACGCGGCGGGCAAAACCGTCGAAACAGAAGAGGGTATCATGTTTTTTTTAATGAGTTTTATCAAGAGTTATATAAGCAACATGACTTAGATGAATTAGATATAGAGAATTTTTGTCAGAAAATAGACCTGAACAGGATAAGTGCTGAGGAGCAAATATCATTAGACGAATTGATAACAATGGAGGAAATGGAGGAAGCATTAGGACAGTTAGCGCATGGGAAAGCTGCAGGACCAGATAAATTACTGTTAGAGATTTATCAGTTGCTTTTTCAGGTGTTGAAAATTGATATGCTGGGTGTTTTTCAGGAAGCCCAGCTGGGGAATGCGCCTCCATCTTGGGAAGAGGCTAATATTGTCGTGTTCAAAAAAAAGGATAAGCCTCCTACTAAACCAGGGTCATATAGACCAATATCTCTGTTGAACGCTGATGGGAAAATTTATGCTAAGATCTTAGCTAATAGGTTAGTGCGAGTTATTACGCCTTTAGTTTCTATGTCCCAACATGGATTTATTCCAGGTAGAAGTACCATTAATCATATTCATAGAGTTATCACTCTCATAGACTACACTAATGTGTATCATAAAAAGTTTGGTTTAATATTTCTCGACGCCGAAAAGGCGTTTGATCGCGTATCTTGGGTTTTTATGTGGGGTATTATGCGGGGGATGGGGTTTGGGCTGGAATTTATCAAGGCGATGCAGAGTATGTACAAGTCACCACAAGCTAGAATTTGTGTTATGGGCAGGGAATCTCAGCAAGTATGTATTAATAGGGGAACAAGACAGGGATGTCCCTGTTCCCCATTATTGTTTGCATTATATATTGCCCCATTTGTGCAGATGCTAGAACAAAGTGTTAGTATAAGGTCAAAGGAATGTGGGCTCTATCAGGTATGTGTTCTAGCATATGCGGATGATATTGTTGTAGCTTCTGCAGATCCAGCACAGGCAATAAGGGAGATAGAAAAGCTCGCTGAGGAATTTGGGCTGGTGTCTGGATATAAACTTAATGCGGCCAAAACTCAGATAGTATGTACTAATCAGGCCTGTCCGGGGTAGAGTCGGGTAACGGATGAAGTTCGATATCTGGGAATAAAAA
Source organism: Calotriton arnoldi (assembly GCA_963921515.1). NCBI lineage: Eukaryota > Metazoa > Chordata > Amphibia > Caudata > Salamandridae > Calotriton > Calotriton arnoldi. The sequence goes on from CAWUFW010013950.1 coordinate 23,765, forward strand.
TTAGAATGTCTTTACAAGAATTAATCGAGGTCAACTGGGGCAATATAATCTCAGGGGTGAATCAGCAGTTGGATCGGCTTGAGTGTCTGCATCTGACGTTAGTTGGGAGACAAAATGTTCTAAAAATGATTGTCCTTCCCAAAGTACTTTATTATTTTAGAGCAGTACCACTAGAGTTAACAAAAAATCAGCTGCAAGGGATTCAATATATATGTGATAGATTCATGTGGGGACAACGAAAAGCGTGGAGAGCGTTTAAATTTATGATGCTACCGCTGGGTAGGGGAGGTTGGTCTGTTCTGAATTTCTGTTTTTATTAGTATGTTTGTCTACTGCAAAACATGTGCATTTTGTTGACAGGGGAAGATGTGATAGAGGCAGAAGCTCCATCGATATATTAACTATTGTTAGGGGAGGAAGTTAGAAATGTGCTAGTGAAATTCTCCGAGCCAAGTTACTACAAAAAAACAAGATTTAAGGTCATGATTACAGCTTATAAGGTATGGAAAAGGATATGTAAGTGGCTGGCTATTCCACGGCTGAATTATTACACTCCTCTCAATTCAGCTGTCAGGTTCCCAGAAATATTTTGGGATTATAAGATGTTGTGTTGGAGGAAGAAGGGGATTAGATATTTGGGTGATTTATTTAAGAGGGGGGTGTTATGCTCATTTGTGGAATTAGCTGAAAGATATGAACTTCAACATCAGGAATTTTTTAAGTATCTGCAATTACGTGATTATCTTGCCAGACATCATTTACATGAGGGTATTATGGTATTACCAATAGTAGAGGCAACCAGGAAGAGGGCTAAGATTGGGGTATTTATTCTATGTTAACTGAGTCTCAAAAGGATGATTTGGCTGCTCATGATCTTAAATGGTCCGCACGATTAGGGCTTGATGGAGAGGCGATGCAGATTTCTATCGATACTGCAGGGAAAATATTGTTATCATTGAATCTGCAAACACAACACTTCAAGACTATCTTTGATTTATATCACACACCAGAGCGCATGATGAAGTGGGGTGGAAATAATGATGGAAAATGCTTCAGGTGCAGCACCGATAGAGCCGATATCGTGCATGTTTTCTTTGACTGTATGGCACTGTTACAATTAAAGCAACAAATAGAGTTGTTTTTGCAAGAGGTTACAGGTATTTCTATATCAATAACGAAGGCAATGATGTTATTAGGGATATGGGTAAATGCCTCAAGTGAGCAGCCAGTATATAAATTTAGATATATAACATTTATTGCCGTAGCAGTGGCGCGTTTATGTATTGCCTCATGTTGGCTTCAAAGCGAGGCTCCCACATTTGAGATGTGGAGGGCAAAATGTTATAATGTTTTTAATATGGAATATAGTTTATATTCTTTGAAGTCAGCTAGACGGCAAAAACGTGGGATGCAGATATGGGAATCTATGATACAATATATGAAATAATTGCCAGACTTTGGTTATATAACGATATTACGATTGAAATATGTTCCTTGTTTCAGTTTTTTTGTTTTATTAACTCTGTTATTGGAAATGGTATTGAATTAATTTGTATGTATTGACCACAACTGATATGATATGTATTTGTGACATGGATTGAGCTAATAAATAAATTAAAAACAACAAAAAAAAACAGTACGTCACTGTTTACATAGTAGAAATGGGGAAAAGACTAACCCTATGTCACTTGCAAAACAGCATAATACATACGAGAGCAACGCTGTATTCAGCATTACAATTCATATTTAGTCATATCTTCAATCCCCATAATATCAACCTTCATTCCAAGAATTATAATGTTTTACTTCAACAACAAAAATAAACAATAACACAGATTGCCTGGTATGGTTTCAAACATTTCATCCTTAAATACCTTCTTCAGTAGAAAGGGAAACACCAGCGTTTCAGGACATGGTCGTTTTAAATGTAGCGCTGAGTGGCAAATCAATCATGAAACAAAGTTGCAATGCAGGAACGTAAAATTATAAACATGAAATGCAATAACAAGTATCAAATGGCCAATTGGCTGTTAATACTTAAAAAATGAATTATTTCAATTCCCTTAGAACAGCTCACAATTGCGAGTGACATAATAATACACTATACAAATAAAATCAGTGTTGGCAACTTCCTAACTTTAGACAATTAGTTTATGGCAGAGGCAACAGTGTATAAATATGGGCACAACAATGTGAAAAATGTATTAGGTACGAAGACCCGCATGTGCACATTGGTTGAGCCATCGGATCTAGTATATCCTTTTTCTTGCTTGACAATTCTGTATTTTATGTCTAGCAAGGGGGCTGTTTTTTAGCATTGATTTTGAGATGGTGAGCGATTTTGTCCCTTTTCAGTCCTGGAATGACTTAAATTCAGGGCCCAATAGCTGAACATACATAATACATTTTTCACATTGCCTTGTGTGTTATTCATTGTTGTGTCAGTGCTGGTGCACAATATTGGGCCTAGCACCAATGCAGGCACCCTTGCACAATGGTGCATCGGTGTCTGCGTTGTTTGGCATGATTGTTTTTGTGCAGGAAGGGACACCTTCCTGCACAAAAACAATCCATGGAGGCGTCCTCCTCTTTCTATGTGTGCTGCAGAATGGAAAAAAAGAGGAGAAATAAACATATTTTTCCTCCTTATGCCTGCCCTGGGTAGGCGTACAGTTTTGACACATTTCCATGTATACTACAGAGCCTTGTAGATCTGGGAATGCGTCAAAACCCATGGGTGTTGCGTAGGAACACCCACTGCAATGCCCATGGAAGGCCTCCCTGATGCAGTGTAAGGCAATGCAGTGCCTTGCGCTGCGTTGCCTCACACCATATCTACGAGGCCATGGAAAGCCATGCAAAGTGGTGTTGCATGGCCTCGTAGATATGGGTCGGCACTCTGCGCTGCCGGAGCATCATAAAAAGTGGCTTGTAAATAAGCCCCTTAGTCCTCTGTCCTACAGTTGTTAAAAAAAGATATATGGGGATAGAGTAGGGATACCCTGACACCCTAGGACCCCCCCAAAAAGTCTCAAGGGTTCAGGTAAAAAAGTGGAGGGAAAAATGGAGGCCCTGCCACATTTATTCATTATAAGCCCTAGAGAACCAACCCCAGGGGCCAAAAACAATTCTTATGGGGCGGGAGTCCCATGGCCCCCCTCCTTGAGCTATTAGAGTCCCGGGGGAGCCCACCCCCAGGGCACACAATCATTTTTAAGGGGACAGGGCCTGAAATGAACCGAGGGAGTCCATCCCAGGGTCTGAAAATAGACAATATTGGGAGGGGCACTGTGCCGCTCCTCAGTGAGCCCGCCGGTGTATTCCTTTAAGGGGGGGTCATGCCTCCCCCTTCTTGAGCCCATAATGATCCTGGGGGAACCCATACCCTCAGGCCAGCTCACAGGCTATGTCCTGGGATGCCCAACCCTGGGACATAGCAGTTTCCCTGCCTGTGGGAGCATGGGCAAGGGAACTTGAGTTTGCGCTTGCTTTGGGGAGCATTTTTAAATCTCACACAAATCTGGAGACAACACCAAGCCCGCTCTGAACTAGTGGGAGCCTCACAAAAGCTCCCACCCACTGGAAGTGGACATTAGATCTGTTTCCCTGCCCTCAGTGATCCGGGCAGGGAAACAGATCTAAATATTGCTATCACCCACAGGGAGCAGCATTATCAGCTGCTCCCTGTGGGTGGGAGCAATGCCAGCTCCCTGTGGGTGAAGGGAGATGGCTGGATATGGTGGGTGCCCTGGGTGTGCACCAAGGCACCCACCTTTTGAATGGTGCTAGGCCCCGGGGGATGGCTCCCCTGAGGTCGAAAGCAGCCCAGGGTCAGGTGCCCCCCTCCCCTTGTATACAGTGCTGGGTCCTGGGGATGTGGTCCTCGAGGGGGGCTGCGTGCCCCATCCTCTTTGAAAACAATACCAGGCCCAGGGGATGGGGTCCCGGGCCTGAAATTGATCCGGGCTGTGTCGCCCTTCTCCCTTTAAAATGTGTCCGGGGCCCGAGGATGTGGTCCCCGAGCCTGAAATTTGCTTGAGGAGGGGAGATGTGTTCCCATCTCCCCCTTTTTCATACTGCCAAGCCCCAGGGCCAAAATCGGCATGAGGAGGGGGCTGCATGCCTCCCTCCCCCTTTTAAATGCGACTGGAACCTGGGGAGGTGGTCCCTGGGGCTGATATCAGCCTGGGGAGTGGAGCCACATGCTCCTGTCCCCTTTCAAAATGGGGCCCCTGGGGTCAAAATTGGCCTTATTCCCTAGGCCTCGTGCCCCTTTCCTTTAATGTTAATGAGTGTCCCTGGCAGATGGGGTCACTAGGGCTTTTCAAGCCTTGGGAAATGAGGCTACATGACCCCCCTCACCTTTAGTACAAAAAAAAGATCCTGGGGGATAGGATCACCAAGGGTGAATAAGGCTCGGGGAGGGGGGCTGCGCGGCCCCCCTCCCATTCATTTTAATGAGTGGCCCTGGGGGATTCCATATGGCCCACTGCAAATGGCCGGCTGTATGGGGACAGTGGTTGGCGGGCAGTTGCATTTACGTATGGTAATTAATTATGACTTTACTTCAAAAATCTAGAAAGTGGTAAAAGGATCTTTTTTTTTTTTTTTTTTAAAAGCTTAGAAATTTACTAAAAAAACAAAAGTTAATGTAAAGTTATATTGTTAGGTGAATATGTCAGTGTGAACATCAATGTTGTGAACTAAAAAAAAAAAAATTCTGTAGTTATAGTTAGCAGCACCTCCACGCACTGCTTATGACCTCACATATGACATCACTCATGACATGTTCTATGACATCATCTATGACATCACTGATGACATCTCAAGTGACATCATTGATGGCATCACTGATGACATCATCCAAACTTCACTCCGACACATATTTCTCTATAAATTAGTATTACATTAGAGGCCTGGCTGTAAGTACAAAATAGCTCAGGAGAAAATTACCTCATTACTACTGTCACCACAGATACAACTCACTCATCAAATTAACAGTTGACCACAGATATATGGGAAACACTTATTGACTGCAGTGTTCTATATCTATACAATTGTTGAGAGAAAGGAAAAATAGTGAATGACAGTCCAAAAAAATAGCCTATTACATACACATTTGATCTGTATCAAACCCATGACACTCACTGAGTATATATTTATATATAGTATTAAATATTAGTGGAATTTCTTTAATTTACATTATATTACATTTATATATTAAAATATTTAACATTTTCTACTTTAAACTCTATTTATATTAAAACAAAGTGATATTTTGGTATATTTTTGGACAGTAGTGTCAATTTTCTTCAGATATTTTGGTACTTACCATGATAAGTATAGGAGCACGATCTTGTGGTAAAAATTACTTCTGACACAATATTTTTATCAGTGACATTTTTTACCACTATATTGTGTCCATAATCCCTGTTCCTCAAATCCTGAACTATTTCAACCCATCATCTGCAACTTCACTTTCATACCGCTGGAAGGGCACAAACATGGATACCTGCTAGAGGCCTAGAATTGCCTTGACGATGCCAGGACAAGTATTATTGCAAGAACTAGGTACCATCATGCCAAGGTTGGCAAGTTCAGAATGGGGCCAGAGGTAGTTGCCATCATGTCAATTAAGTTCACCTTATGCAAAAAATTACCTCCAATATTGAAGGGTTTTACGTGAAGCCATAGATGCTAACATTATGCCAATGTCAGCATTATGCCAGGAGAGGTAACCATCAGGCCAGTAGTGTCCACTGTATGCTCAGAATGATCATCTTTTGGCCAGAACCAGCATTTTGCTTGCAGTTGGGGCTGTGTGCACATAGGTTCACCACCTTGAGCAGTCTTTTGGACATCTTTCTTTAAGTTGCTTTGGTTTATGAATTCCTCATTTAATTTGTCTCTAATTTGTCATGGGAGAGGAAACGTGTCTTTGGGGAGATTCCAGAAACTGAAAACAGATAACTGATGTAGGGCAGTATAGGTAAATCTCCTTTCACCACACCAGTCCTACACCGGTAGCCCCAAGCCAAGGATGAGAGTAGGACCTGGGATGGTTGGCGTTTCTGCTTTTATTTTAGCTGCAATACACTTACTGGTGGTATGTATAAAATGAGCCCCAAGGCATGAGCAGGTTTGTGGTTGGGGGGTGAGATATTTGCAGGCCTGTGTGTCTGTTTCTGTGTGCACACCTACCTATAATCTTTGCAATGCTTTAGATGAACATGTTATAACATGTTTATAATTAAAAGCAGGTGTAAACTTGTTTTTATTTTGCATGCATCACTTTAAAAATAACCTGTTGGAGGAGAATCTCGTCCATGGCTGATAAGCTGTACCATGGTCCCGAAGTCAGGAATGAAGAAGGTAGAAATGGTTGAAAGTGGACATTTAATTAGGGCAATAACTTGATATCATAACATGCACAAGTGATGGCATTTTTAGGCAGAAGATAATGAAGTGGCTTAAAGGAGTTTTTTACTCATATGTCAAATCAGGGATTAAAACTACCAGCTCCCATTACTCCATCCACCAGCACACAGTGTTTGTCACCTGCTACTCAATAGACATTCCAGTACAAAAATCCTCCTCCCTGACATGGGTATTGTTGGCAATGGGTTCTGCCCATTTAAATCCTTTGGATTTTTTGCTTTTTGACTACCTAATTTTTGGACCTTTACTATGAGTGTCTCCCTACCTGAGTCTCACTCACAGTAAATTCTGTGGAAAAGAATGCAAAATGCTAACTGCCAGAGCCCACCTTTTAAGAAAGGGCTCTGCTGTTGAGCTAGTGTCAGAGGCCTCGCTGGTTACATGTGAACATGTAAGCACACACATAGCACACATGTACGGGCTGTGTCTGTGACACTACTCTATTGTGCAGTCTGGGGTCTGCACACAGTTACCCTGTCAAAGAAGGGACCCTACCTGGGGTAGGCCCTATAATTCAAGTAGGCATTCATAGTGTAGGTCACCAGTGCTTACTGAAAGTCTGTAATGATTAACTGAATTGCACATTATAGGTGAAATCTACACCAAAGCACATTTTTGCCCCACTTAGGCCTACAGGGTCCAGTGAGGGTTTGATTGTAGAGTAACCATGAATTCTTAGTGTAGATCCACATTTCTTTTCATCATAACTAAACTTCTTATGGCACTTTAAGACTTGTCATATTTCCCTGACTCAGTCATAATCAGATTCCAAGTCTTTGCCCCCCTTCTAGGCCAAGTGATTCCTCTATTGGCTAGCAGGAGCTTCAAAGGCCTCCCCACACAGTACAACCATTAACAGTGCTCAAACCATTTACTGGGAAAGGAAGGAATGGGGAGAACATCTGCATGTGTTAATTAACTCCTTGCTCGACATTTGGCCTGGGCAAGCCCAAGGTCACAGGAACAAAGGAGGAAGGCCAGACATCTGGAGTCAAATACAGGAGGGGCTTTCTTTTGAAGTTTTGGTGGGAAGAGGTCAGGCAGCTGTGTCAGTTGGGGCATTGCTGAGACTCCTCTGCATGGTATTTTCACAGACTACTTGAAGTTGCCTTCTTAAAATGTCCCTGAATTCTGTGCAGGAGGGTTGTGGAAGACTAGGAGTGATGCTGTGGCACCCGAGGTTTCGCCAGGGGTGCCTGACTTCTAGAACTTTCCATCTCCACTTAAAAACCCTTGCACCAGGGGTAGACACTTGAGAAGACACTGGACCTGGAGCTGTAATATCATAATAATGCCCTGCTGGAAGGAAAAAGACCCCATAACCTCTACAACAATAGACTTTAGGACTTTGACTTTAGCTGGAAAGCAGGGCTAGCGCGGTTCTTTCCATGGCCAGTGGCACTGGCTCGCCTATGTCCTCCGAGGAACAGTTGAGGGAATGAATATGCATGGGGTATCTAGATGGTTCACCTGGGACTTCTGTGGATTGGCCCTTGACTCTGATGCCAAGATCACAGGAACAAATGAGGAAGGCCAGACATCCGGAGTTAAACACAGGAGGGGCTTTTTTTTTAGTTTTGATGGGAAGGGGTTAGGCAGCTGTGTCAGTTGGGGCAGAGCTGAGACTCCTCTGCATGGTATTTTCACAGACTACTTGAAGTTTCCATCCTAAAATGTTCCTGAATTCTGTGCAGGAGGGTTGTGGAAGAGGAGGAGTTATGCTGTGCCACCCTAGGATTCGCTAGGGGTGCCTGACTTCTAGAACTTTTTATCCCCACCTAAAATCCCTTTTACAAGGGGTAGACACTTGTGAAGACACTGGACCTGGAGCTGTAACATCAGAATAATGCCCTGCTGGAAGGAAGAAGACCCCATAACCTCTACAACTATGGACTTTAGGACTTTGACTTTAGTTGGAAAGCAGAGCTAGGGTAGTTCTTTCCATGGCATGTAGCACTGGCTCATTTATGCCCACCGAGGAACAGTTGAGGGAATTAATCTGCAGGGGGTATCTAGATGGCTCCCCTGAGACTTCTGTGCACTGGCCCTTAACTCTGATGACACATAGGTGCTCGGCACGTAGCCAGGAGGCTTTGGGACCTGGGGAGTGAGGCAAAGAAGATGTTGTGCTTGATGCTGTGGAGAGGCTATGGGAGACTCCACCCAAGCCAGAGAGAGCATCAGAGGATGGGTCTGGCAAGGCAGCAGCACGATCAAGCTCCCCAAGAAAAAGTAAGACTTAGAGGCCAGGACCAAGTGGAAAACAGAGCTCGTAGAGCTCCGCTGTAGATTACAAAAATTCCCCATGGGGGGCCAAGCCCTTGGGGATCGCTGCATCCTCCTTGATTAAATTTGAATGGAGAGGGAGTTGACCCCCTCTCCAGAGCATACCTTGACCCCAGGAGCCTTGGGGGGGCTGACAAAAACAGTAGTTCTACCGAGGAACACCATCTTTCCAGGACAGAAGGGAATACAACTTGAGTGCTGTTGCACTCCCTCTCCAAGATGACAACCCCCCAGGAGCATTGCTGGCTGCCCTTTGTGCTTCCGATGACTGTGAGGAGCAGAAGTCACTCAACACACAGCAACTCCCCCATCCACACTGACTATGGGCCAGGGCAGCAGAGGAGGGATCTGGTTCTGCAGTATGCACCCAACAGCTGTGCCAGCCGTGGGAGCTAGCCTTACCAACCGAGAGTAGAATTGCTTTATGCTGGGAACCCTATCAAAACGGTAGGGACATCGTGCATTTTAAAAAATGCACTCCGAGCCACAAGGCCACACTTACCACAAAGGAAACAGTCTTTGGGAGTACAGCAGCAAAGTCATTCATCATGGATTCATGCCCAGGGTGATGGCAAGTGAGGGCTGAAAAAATTGCTTAGGTAATTTTATGGTGCTCCAGGAAGGGGAGGGGCACAACCAATTAATTAAAAAGTGTGTTGGGGAGATGCAAGAGGTACAGCAACACCCCAGAACTTTTTCTCCAAAAGTGGCTCTGAGACTCCCAGGGGATTTAATCCATGACCTCAGGAGAGGCTTTCCATGACTGTAAAATACTCTTGGAGCATGTACATTTGTACAGGAGCCCTGGAGTACAGGGACACTTGTTGACATATCTTTTGACTTCATTGGCAATAGCATAAAGGTAGAGCTTAGACTATGGGCTACATGTTATTGAATATAATAATTAATTGATAATGTTGATGATTGACAATACAGGATTTAGGAAAAGTGTCCAATGTTATGCTATCCCCATTCATTATAGTTTTGGATTTTAATATGTTTTTTGCTTTTACTAATGTAGTGACACCCTGACAAAGGCAGTAGGCTTGCTTTATTAACACTGACATCTCCTTATAACGTGATATGGTGTCTGATATAGGTGGGTTGATTGTGATTATGGGTTCAGGGTTTGCTGGGGGTGTACACTGTTATAAAGATGTCACCAGAGGTATTTCAATTTACCTGATTGTATATAATGCATAGTATTTAGTAGTGTGTGTGTAATAAAATACTTTTCCTTTTTATAAGAAAAAGCACTGAGTGGACTAAGATTGATTGAGTGTCATTGTTGCACACCAGCAAGCTAGGGGTACTAGCCAACACCACCTCTCCTGAGCAGTCCTTGGACTGCTGTGCTTCACTACCCTGAGAAAATCATGTGCTATAATGGGGTATTTGGTTCATAGTATAAAGAAAGTTGTGGACTAATTACTTGTGACAGACTCACATCCTTCACAACTAATAACCTTATTTTTACAGGTATGGTGTCAGGTGGAACACCCATATTGACCTAGGCAGCACCGGTCTCATTGGTAAGAGGCCAGAGTGCCATGGATGAAACAGATGTAGACTGTGGCTAGCACTGACAGAATGTAAGAAAGAGGGTGGAGGTGAAAGAAAGAACTCCAATAAGACACAACAGAATCAATCAGCCAATCAATCAGGGCTGGTAAAGTGCAACTACTCACCCGTGAGGGTCTCAAGGTGCTGGAGGGGAGAGGGGGCAGCTCTGTTGAGAGCTGGTGTTACCCAAAAAGCCAGGTCTTGAGATCCCTCCTGAACTGGAGCAATGTGAGAGATTGTTGGAGGTGGAGGGGGAGGGTGTTTCAGGTTTTGGCTGCGAGGTAGGAGAAGGACTGTCCTCCCTCCCGTTCTAGTCTTGCTGATACATGGGATGGTAGCCAGTGAGAGCTGGGCTGATCGAAGGTTTCTTTTGGCTGCGTGGAAGGAGAGGTGGCTGTTAAGGTATGCAGGTCTGGTGTTGTGAAGGACCTTGTATGCGTGGGTGAGGAGTTTGAAAGTTATTCTTCTTTTCGACTGGAAGCCAATGGATTTCACGGAAATGTTGGGTGATGTGACTGTGATGGGGGATGTGAGGGTCAGTCTGGCTGTGATGTTCTGGGCAGTCTGGAGTTTGCGAAAGAGTTTGTTGTTGATTCCGGCATAGAGAGCGTTGCCGTAGTCCAGTCTGATGCTGATAAGTGCGTGCGTGACAGTTTTTCTGGATTCGGTTGGGATCCATCTGAAGGTCTTTCGAAGCATGCAGACGTGTTGAAGCAGGTCGATAACAGGGCATTGATCTGGCGGTTCATTGTGAGTAATGAGTCTAGTACGATGCTGAGGTTTCATGTATGGTCTGTCGGGTGGGGGGATTTCCGAGGGCGGAGGGCCACCAGGAGTCATTCCATGCGGAGGGAGTGGAGCCAAGGATGAGGACTTCCGTCTTTTCTGAGTTGAGTTTCAGGCAGCTGTTCTTCATCCAGGTGGTGGCAGCTTTCATCCCTTCTTGGAAGTTGTGTCTGGTAGTGTTGGGATTGTTGGTGAGAGAGAGGATCATCTGAGTATGAGACGATGTTGAGCCTGTGGTTCCTGACGATGGTTGCGAGGGGGGCCATGTAGATGTTGAAGAGGGTGGGGCTGAGGGAGGAGCCCTATGGCACTCCACAGTTGGTCTCTGTCTGTTTCGAGCGGTAGGGAGGGAGTCTAACCTGCTGAGTTCTACCAGTGAGGAAGGAGTGGATCCAGTCGAGGGCCCTGCCACTGATGCCGGCGTTGTGGAGTCTGGTGGCTAGGGTGCAGTGGGAGATGGTGTTGAATGCAGCCGAGAGGACCAGGAGGATGAGGGCTGCCATTTCGATCTGGTCGAGCAGGGAGCGGATGTCGTCGGTGGCAGCGAGTAGGGTCATTGCTTCGGAATCCAGATTGGGAGATGTCCAGGACGTTGTTAGGTTCAATTAAGTTTGCTTGCTGGGTGTTGATGGCTTTTCGATGGCCTTGGCTGCAAAGGGAAAAATGCAGAAGAAATGTAGATACATGGAAGACAGATGAATAGTAGACATGCAATGAAATTATAAATAAGAAGGTAAAATAAGGCATGGAAAAAGAACAGTAAGAGAATCGACAATGAACTGTTGAATTAAACAAATAAGAGTAGGTATAAATTAATAAAGAACAATTAATGAAGGAAAAATAGCTACAGAGAATAAGGGAATAAATACTAAAAATGGAACAAAATGGGAATAGATAGAAATATGTTTTCTAGGAACGAAACAGAACAGAAAGAGAGAGAAGGTCGGGCCTGAATAAAGGAGGATTGGAAGAAGGGGCAAGGAAGAGAAGGATATAAGATGGGAGGAAGCAAGCAAATTGAGCATGAATGGATGATGGAGGAAATGAAGGGGAAAAAAAGAAAGATGGAAGGAGGGAGGTGGGTAAGCCAGTGAATATACGGTTGGTGAGATGGAAGAATGGAGGGAGACAAGGAAATGAAAGATGAAAGGAAGGATAGAAATATGGGAGAGATAGAAGGGAGAAAGGGAGGAAGATGGGAGGGATGACAATGAAAGTAAAAGGAGTGAGTAAGGGAAGAAAGGAATACAAAATAAACAGATATATAAAATAGGGAAGTGAAAGAGGAAAGAAGAGAGTGATGAGGGAAGGAAGGACACCTGGAAGGAAAAGAGAAGAATGAACATGGCATTTTCAGAGCTGAATCCTTCTCCACATGGAGACGTCATAATGGCTCAATGCCCCTGTACTGGGTAGCCCCACTCTGTCTAGTGCTCATATTTCAATGCCCGAGCCAGCCAGCATGAAGAGCGTGGCATGCCTGCAAAAGAAATTACTTCCTGGCAGTAGGAGGGTGAGTGATATCAAGAGTTTTATAAAGAGCACAAAGAATGCAGTTGTATGGACTTTAGTACATAATCAGATCCTTAATCTTTATGGTGAGCATGAACCTACCCTCTAACTATACCCACAGAGGCAAGCCTCGAATATACCACCACCCAGATTACTAATATTTGATGCACGGCCAAAGGGAGAGGGAAGAAATGTACCATATCTATTAAGCTATGATGCATTTTCTTTCTCTGCTTGCACAGCTTTTTCAGACATGCATCAACGCGCACACCTGACCATCATAGTGCCAGGGTGGGTGCATCCTGTGAAGCAAAGGGCACCAATCCAGTACAAAAACTACCCTTTAATACTTTTCCCACTTTATATGTGTGCTGTGCGGTGCAGCACACATATGAATTTGGAAAAAAAGGGAAAATTAATACATTTCTCCTCGTTATGCCTACATCAAGAAGGCATAGGGGTTTTGGCGCAACTTCCTGTTTATGAATGTTAGTAGATAGGGATGTGTGTCAAAGTCCATGCATGGCTGGAACACCCATGTACCACCCATGGAAGGCCCCTTTGACACAAAGTTGTAGATAGCGCAAACTTGGAGAACTTTCCAATGCAAGTCCTAATTTGCATTGTGTAGTATATCCCACCCCAACTCTTTGCACAGAATTTCTGTCAGTTTTGTGAAGCAAATTTGTGTGCAAAGCATCAGTAAATCTGGACCCACATTTGAATTATAAGGCCGTGTTGATCTTATTATTTCGAGACCTGTAAAATGTTCTTTGTGCTGTCAGACTGGTATTTTTAGCGCATTGTTTTTACACACTCTGAATAACAAAATGTTATATTCCTTTTTGAACCAGCATCAGACAATGAAAGTAAAGCCCACAGGCAGTAGGTATGCATCTAGAGAAACATGTTAATGACAGAACAGGCTTGAAAGCAATGCTGTCATAGACAATAAAAGAGCTAACTGTGCTGGAGGTACCCATGTCCGGCCACCACTCACTAGTGCTGGACCTTATTCTAAACTTCCCCTTCTTTCTCCTCACCAATGCTCCCAGCCTACTGGGCACCAGCAGTCTTCTTATTTTATTCAACAGCTTATCAGTGCAACTTTGGCTCACTGCACCTGACGGAGACAAAGAGGGGTGAAGAGACTTTTCTGAGATCACACAGAGAATCAATGTCGAGGTTACATTGACACACAGTAGGAAGGTGAAAAGACAAGATTGGGACCACTGTGTCTGCAGCAAATGTATTAGCTGAGGCACAGCAAAAGTATGTGATTGACCTGAAGGGATGCAAAGATAGCAGCAGAGCCTGTGACGAGACTTCAGTGTGTGCATGGAGGTGCAGGTGTGCGTTTCAGGGCTCGTCATGATCCATACACCCTATTTACCTTACAATGTCATCAGCCTATTGGTGCTTATCTCAAGTGACTTTTGAAAGCTCTGGTAGGACTCTTCAACAACTGCATCTGCAAAGGCTCCACTGCCTAGGAGAGAAGCTGATGAAGAGTGATGTAGTGCCTTGTGAGTTAGAGATGACAGGACCCTTTTGGTTCCTGACAGACTCTGTAGACTAGTGACGTAAGTGCTTGGGTGAGATTGATAGAATTCAGGATGTAGAGTGTTCAATTAACGGTTACTCGCTGAGAAATAAAGACATGTAATGCCAAGCTCTGTGTGTGGCGTAATCATTTACATGCTGGGGAGGACACTACAACTGATGATAAGATAGGGGATAAGTAACCCGAAGAACCAACAGTGCTCTCCCAGAGAGTTGCTGTGCAGCAAACTACTTGTGCGTGCCACACATGCCTCAGTCGAAGTGACAATCAACGGTTGGCATATGTGGAGCTAATGCAGCACTCCAGCAAGTGCAAAGCTTTCGAAGAAGATGAAGGCCTTACAGAGAAATTGCATATTATCGGCCAGGAACCTGTCAGTGAGGTCATGAGAGAGGTACTTGTAGTAAATGAAGGTCAGACTAGTAGAGATACAATCCAAAGATAATCTACTTAAATATAAGAGCTCCAAGGAATGCTCCTGCCACCTCAAGAGCACGAGGCAACTGATTTCTCAACATTCCAACCTCAACTAAGGTTCCAAATTCCATCCTCTCCAAATACATTCTACTCACCAAGCACTGGTACTGTTATGAGACCCAATGTACCCCAATATAGGCCTGGCTAGCTGCATGACCTTTTACCTACATTTGTCCTACCTTGCCCTACCATAACAGTTCTGGCACTACCTTTTACCTAGTTATGTTCCGAATAAATGTCATGTGGTTTTCTTCGAAATTTAGCCTAATTTATTATGCATGAGGATTCTTAGTATAATATCTTAATCCCCTGCCTAGGGCATGTACAGCAGGATTACCATCTTCTGTATAATAACTCTTTACAAAAGTCACCGCTATCGTCATCCTCGAACAACAGACCCACAGTACCATTACATATGTAGGTAGAACCCCTGAGGGTACTGGGTATAAAAGAACCACATCTTCACTGGACAACCAGAGGAGAAGCTTCCATGCTGACACAAGATACTGAAGTCCCTGCAAGCAGAAACTCCAGCATGCAGTGGTCTGACATCCCTTGCAGGGTGTCTGACTTGAGACCAAGACGGGGTCCTTCGTTCTCTCCCATCAGGTAATGGGGTTGGCTCTTTCCTAGGGGAGTCTTGGCTTTATGCCCACATACATGCTAGGTACACTTAGGTACATTTAGGTAGGGTTTACAACGTAGGAGTATGCTTAATTACTGCCATGTATCGATATGCCTGCATATGCTTACTGTTTTAGCACCATGGCAGAATTCTACCTTTTATTTACGCTGTCGGTGCTTGTAATCTTATATATCTGTTTCTGTCTAACGATTGCCGCAGCAAACATGTTTTATACTAGAATGACTCTGGTTCAATAAATGCTTATTGAAAACGTTCCCATAATTTATTCTGTGTATCTCTCTGAGACTAAGTGAGCACATTTGACTGAGTGAAAAGAGCTGTACTGTTTCCACGATCCCAGAAGAATCAAGGGTTGTCATGTTTCAATAGTTGTAAGAAACTATTCGCTCCTTGGTAAGGTTAGGGGGCACTGTGAGCAAGCTGGTCTAAAGGCTAACACATCCTTCTGGGGTGTCTAGAATCAGTTTGGACACCACTCCCTTAGTTTATGTTATCTAAACACGCAGATCATATGTGTTATTAGGAACTACACAACAGTACACCAAAGAACACATTACATATTACTGTCATGTAGACATAATACATTGGGTTACTATAGTGCTGTGGCACAACGCAACACAGTGCCATAAGCCATATGTAACGATAATGATAAAGGCAGTGATAACCAGGTACAGACAAGCGCTAATGGCAGTGATAGCCTGGTGCACGGAAGCGCTAGAAGAGAAATAGTCAGATACAGAGGAACACTAAAGGCTGTGAAAACCAGGTACAATGCAGAAGATTGAAAATAGTGATGAACACATGCAAGAGACAAAAGAAGTACTTACAGTAAAAGAGGAAGAAGGCGCTGCACATCTGGTGAGTGAGCCAGACAACCTGAGTTCAGTGCTGAGCCAGTACTTCCAGAAGGTACGGAATTAGGTGCCCATCAAGCACTGTCTGATTAGCACATATTCTCAATGTCCGTAAGTTCCACAACTGTTTATAACGATGCATTTTTCCTGATATCATCTCTTTCATTCGATATATCAAAAAGCAAAATATTGGCGCCAGATGGACTGCCTGGATTGAAACTTTTAATTATTTCATCAATGCATTGGAAGAAGCAGATAAAAAAAAAATCACCAAATATCTCAAGAATCTTGCGGGTGAAGGAATAAAGGAAGTGAAAAGAAAATACCACATGCTGATGAAGTCTCATACCGTCAAATCAAATAGGCGTCAAATATCAAGTTCATGTTTATGTTGATTACGAAAGATACATTTTCAACCAAGAAAGGCAGAAAGCTGGTGAAACAATTGACGAGTTTGTCGAAAGACTTGATATGCTCATCAAACATTGTAATTTCAATAAATTCACTGATGAAGAAGCCATATGTCTCAGAGTCATAGATGGTTGCCTTTCTGATTCATTCAAATGACGGATGCTGAGAAAAACGCTCAATATGGAGTAAGCACTCATGGTTGCAAGAGTCAAGGAGCATGCAGAATGACAAGCTGCTGACTTGGAGGCTAAAGGAGCCCAGGGTAAGTCAGCACTGAACATGAAAAGTAAGCAGAGACACAAGGTCGAGGGACGCAAAGTGTCTTCAAAGAAAAAGAAACTGTGCTTAAGATGCGTATTGTCTTTTCCACATGAAGGTAAATGTCCGCCATTGCACAAATATGCAAGGGCTGTGGGCAAGAGAACCATTTTGTGATGGTTTGCAAAGCGAAGAAAAAATAAGTGCATCACGTCGAGAAAACAAAAGGGAGACCTGAACGTTCCAGAAGTGATGTTCTGCTCACCCGCACAAGGTTACATGGCCACATCAGTTGAGACAAATGGAAACAAACAAAGTCCATCATCGTCTACATCTTTCTCTAAAAGTTCTTCAACGTCATTGTCAAGCAAAAATAAAGAAGATGGATGTGCGATGTCAATGTCAACTAAAGAGAAACATGCACATGTCGGATTGGCTGCATGCAAGTAAGAATGCAAGTCGAAGAAAGATCGACAAGTGAAGTAACAAAATTCATTTAGATACTGTCATAAGATCACTCTAAAGGTGAATTGTTATTCCATACCTTTTATCATAAATAGTGATGTGTCAATGTACATCATGCCTGAGGAGAAGTACAACGAACTGTCTCCAGTGCCCCGTCTCACTCCGTCAAAGACTAAAGTGTATACATGGGCTGCATCAACACCATTACAAAGTCAAGGTTAATTTGCAGCAACCATGAAGCACAAAGACGAAAGTACAAGCACCAATTCATGTACTTTAAGGTACGATGGCAAGTGCTTGTTTACTCAGTTTCAATACTGATGAAATGGGACTGATATCTGTAAATTACAACATAAATGCTCATCACAAAATAGGGAGTCAGTTTCCATCATTGTCTCATGAATTAGGAAAGCTTAAGACAATGAAAGTGCAACTGCTTATTAATGAGGACATTCGTCCTGTTGCTCAGCGACATTGTTTAATTGCATTTCATTTACAGAAAGCTGTTGAAAAATAAATTGAGACATTACTAAATCATGATATCATTGATATCATTGAGCGCTCTACTGTTCCGACGCAATGGATTTCGCTCTTAGTGGTAGTGCCTAAAAAAGGCAGTGAAGGAGCTGTATGCATCTGTGTTAATATGCGTCAAGCTAACAAGGCAATTGAAAGAGAATGATATCCAGGTCCACACATTGCTGATATGATCACACAGCTGAATAATGCCAAAGTCTTCTCTCGCATTGATCTGAACAAACAATATAGTCAACTGGAACTAGAAGAAAATTGCAGGTGCAGTACTACCTTTTCTACTCATATTGGTTTGTTCAGATATAGAAAATTAAGTTTCGGCATGTTATCAGCTGCAGAACCTTTTAAAGAAGTCATTTGATGCATAATACAGCCTGTCACACATGCTTCCAATTACAGTGATGATATGTTGGTCTTTGAGGCCACACAACAGGAACATGATAAAGCTCCTACACAAGTGTGCCATTTACTTCCTGATGCAGGTCTCACTTTGAATCCAGAGAAATGGGAGTTCCACAAAACAAAACTCAAATTCTTTAGCCATATTTTCTCTGATGGGGGAATGACTCCAGATCGGGCTACAGTACAGGTTTTGTTGGCCACCTGTCCCCCACAAGATGTTATTATGTTACATTATTTTCTTGGCATGGCCAGCTACTATTCTAGGTACATCCATGATTTTGCCAAAGTAGGTGCCCCATTAAGAGATTTAACAAAATGAAATGCTTCATTTCAATGGTCACATGAATGCGAATAAGACTTCAAGAAAATCAAACATGCAATTGAGAATGCCACTGAAATGGCCTTCTTTGATCCAAAGATACATATAGAAGTTCTTGTTGATGCAAGCCCGGTAGGGTTGGGCGTGATTCTTGTCCAACACAGTGGACATCCAAATGCTCAAAGGTATATTGTAGCGTATGCTAGCAGACGTTTGTCAGAAACTGAACGTGCCTATTCACAGCCAGAAAAAGAAAACCTAGTTGTGGTGGGGCTTGTGAACATTTTCACGTGTTTATATATGGAAAGCATTTCACTCTTGTCACAGATCATCAAGCATTGCCTACCATCTTTGGAAATTCTAAAGCTAAGATGCCCCCTTGCATTGAGAAGTGGGGGTTGCAACTGCATGACTATGACTACACTATTGTGCACTGACCAGGGAAAGATCAAAACCTTGCTGACTACTTTTCACGAGTGCTAGTACAGTGTCATAGTACCACTTCCAAAAGGCTGAAGTCTACATTAACTTCATCTTAAAGTCCAGTACAGCTGCCGCTATATTACTGGAACAAATCATTGCTGCCACGAGCACAGACAGCGATATGCTAATTCTCAAAGACATTATTGCACATCAATCTTGGAAACAGCAAACTCGACTTCTTACAAATGACAGAGAATAACAGATATTCAAAAATGTGAAAGAGGAACTTTCCATTACCCAAGAAGGTATTGTCTTACGAGGTTCGAGAATTGTCATACTGGAGAGTCTGAGACAGAAAGTCATTGAAGTGGCACATGAGGGACATCGTTGAATTGTCCCCACTAAGCGAACTCTCCGAGAATGAGTATTGTTTCCTCATCTTGATGAAACAGTTGAAAGGGAATTAAAGACCTGTCATTTATGCAACTGCTTATCTCCCAAAACAACCCAGCATCCATTGAACATGTCTGATCTTCCATAGCATGTATAGGAGAGAATCGCTGTTGACTTCTTTGGGCCCTTTGACAATGGACATCCTCTAATGGTAGTCTTGATGAGTATACTTGTTTTTCCTTGGTAGAAGACATCTCGTTCATCACTCAGGAAAAAGTCATTGAGAGGCTAGATGGTATTTTTGCAACATGGGGCATTCCATCAATTATGTAGTCCGATAATGGCCCATCTTTCAACAGTATAGAGTTCAAAGACTTTCTTACTCATATGAACGTCAAGCATTAGAAAAGCACACCTCTTTGGCCACAAGCAAATGGCGTTGTTGAGCGTTTTATGAGCACGCTAAAAAAGCTTGCTGCACTGGAAAACTCAAATCAGCTCTTCATTTTGCTCTTCTTGTATACTGGACTACTCCCCATTCAACTACAGGTGAAAGTCTGGAAACCCTGGTGTTTGAGAGAGCCATGAAGACCAAGTTCCCCAAATGGACCAGTAAAAGAGTGGTTAATGATGATGAACTTGGTCAAGCAGATTCATGTCACAAATACAAAATGAAGACATATGTAGACAAACACCGATGTGCGAGTAACACTATCTTTACAGAAGGAGAACAAGTCCTTATCAGAAAGAAACAAAAACTCAAGTCTGATGCTCCTTTTGATGCTGACCCACTGATGGTTGTGACTAGTAAAGGATACATGGTGACTGCTCACCATCCTGGAAAGACTATTACACAAGATTCTTTGCATTTCAAGAACCTGCCTCGACATTCGCTAACTCCAGATGTCAAAAATCTGACTTTCCACCTGAGAACCCTGAGATCCCAATGACTGCACCTGTGTCTCTGTCACCAGTGCCAGTCATGGACACTTCTCCTGTATCTCTGCAGCCCCACATGACAAGATCTGGGCAATTGATTCAAGGACGAAGATGAAATATTGAAAAGTTGTGATGTATTATTTGTATTATATTATATGTATTATTATTATATATATTATATAATATATTATATATATTATATTATATTATATGTATTATTTGTACTTTGTATTTAACAAAGGGGGAAATGTAGTGTCCTGTGAGTTAGTGATGATGGGGCCCTTTTGGTTCCTTACAACTTCTGTAGACCATTGACTTAAGTGCTAAGGTGTGGTTGATAGAATTCGCATTTTGTTCTTCTGTCCTGTCTATATAGTGCCCTGCAAGAAAATGATCTTACCTGTGTGTAAGTTAATGGGCGTTGCCCACTTTTGGGAAACCTCCACACTTTTTCATTGTGATAAGAAAGAGGTATTTTTTTTTAGTATGTCCAGATTCCTATTATGGGCATGGCACCTTAGAGCACACAAGATAATAGCGACAACTTAATGGGAAATGTATTTTGGTACGAGCATTTTCTGTCTAACCAATGCACATGCACTTTAAATGGCTCCAAGTCTGTATCTGTGGCAATGTCCTTGAATTAATATAATGATGCGTTTTATTGTTTTAACTATTACCTACAATGGGATTGGCTTATTTAATTAATGTAATTGTATTGTTTTTTGTAAACTGTGTGTTATTTATGAACTTTTATGGCTACGAAAGACGAAATAAAGTATGTAAAGTAATAAAGCTTAGATGTGCTTGATAGAATTCATGATGTAGACTGTTCAGTTAACGGTTACATGCTGAGGAATAAAGATGAGTAATACCAAGCTCCGTGTGTGGCATAATCGATTTCATGCTCTGAGGCTGGGTAGAAGGCTACAGGTGAAAGTGACCCAAACCCAGCGACTTTTCAGAAAATCTTCACTGGCCAATTTCCTACCTGCAGACATTCTCCTGTCACTAAGACCACTCTCTGGATCTCTTCTACACTTGGCTGGTCTCTGCAGCTATGCCCTGTGTAGCTGCAAGCACCTATTCATCCAAGGAGAGAATGATGGGCAAATCCTGCACTACCTCAAGTATGCAGTCCCATTGTAGAAAATCCACCTTTTCCGAGTGGTCACCCCAGATTTTTTGCCTTTGGCTGGACCCTACATATTTGATGGTGGTAGAATTCTGCGCACTTTACCCTTGCTAACCAGTGATAATGTGCTTGTGCTCCTTCTTTCAATGTGGTAAGACTAGGATACTCCTAACTGGCTTATTTAACTTACCTACATGTCCCTACTATATAGTACAACGTGCACACAGGGCCTGCAAGTTAAATGTCATAAGTGGACTGCAGCACCCATTGTACCATCCTCTGCAATGACCATGTAAACATGACTGCAGGCCTATCCACTGTAGCCTGGCTGTACAGTTTTAAAGTGCAAGTTTGATCCTAGCAAGATAACCCCTTTTGACAGGCCTAAACCTTCCTTTTAAAATTTTAAACATCATCCATAAATGGGCTGCGAGGATTTAGGTGTATTATATGGTGTAGTTGAGTGGGCTTACCATGGAATACACTCACAAAAACTGTCTTCGGTCCAGTCAGGCTCATTTGCACAACCTTCAGCTCAACCCTGGGGAGCTATGGTTTCGAGCAGCAAGGCTTGAACAAAGGAACTAGTGTAAAGCAGTTAACAGCAACACACAACAAAATAAGAAAGTCATGCAACATGAAAGAAATATGACACCAATTTCTAAAACTAGATTATATTTTAATGATTTTTTAGTGTCCAAGATGAGCAAAATCCACCTGAGGGTTATGGAGATGTAGAATTTTAAAGAAATCTTAATTTTTAATCCAATTGCAAACAAGCATTGCCAACCGTAAAGTTTTAAACATTTTGAAAACTTTGTCAAAGTTAGTTTGGCTACTGTAACCCTGCTTCTGCAACCAAATCCAACAGGGAGAAGGTCTGGGGGGCTAATGGGGCAGATTTGGACAGTTACCTGGCCACCAGAGCATTTTCAAATCCAGTTCCAAACTTTACAGCCCGACCGCAATAGACTTCAGTGCAGTGGTCCTGATACTGCTTATGCAGGAGATGAAGATGCTTAAGGATGCTTTGGATGCAGTGCAGTCATCGAGGGTGCCTTTGCGGTTATCCCTTCGTCCATGGGTCAGGTGGGGCGACTTTGGTCACAGAGGTTGCGGTCCCTCGAAGTCCTTTATGAAACCTGCTGAATTGAGACCGTAGAAGCCCAGCAGCAGCTGGGCTAACAGTCTCGGTCCATAGCAGTGCCAGCAATAACATTTGTTGGGGGCTGGTGTCCCTCTTGGGAAACCAATCAGTACTCAGACAGTACTCCTGGGTCTCGCTCACTCGGGTGCAACTTTTGTCGGTCGAGGATCGGTCTCTTGGGATGCCCAGCAGCAGCAGTAACAATTTTTCCTTAGTTGCTACCAACATGCTGATCTTACTTCAGTTGTTCTGACCCCAGTGTGGGTTCCGGGGGTCAGTCCACTGTTCATTTGAGTCAATCAATCAATTAATCAATCAATCAGAACATCTTTATTCGGCAGGGAGACCTGCAATTAAAGCAAATTAAAATACATGCAAAAAAGATAAAAAATGAACATCAACGGCGAACAGCATGTATCATATAGCACATGAGTAAAAGCCACTATGACGTGACACTTTGATCCTCTCTGCTGACACTGCTGCCCGTGCAGGGTAGACCGGTCTTTCTCCTTCCTGCTACCACCGAGTCAGCGGTACCCCAGAGGAGAGGTGCGCAGATGTGTGCGCTGAATGCCTCAGACTGTAGCCCCATCGCAGCTACCACCTACCTATAGAGCACCACGTGGTACATGTGAAGAAGTGCTATGCTCGGGGAGAGGCATCCCATCACGGGACCCTGCTGTCTGCTGTCAAGACCGAAGTCACACCTGTATTTGCATGTCCCCCGCACCTCCATCTTCAGGCCCCAGTGGGGCCCGAGACATCAACAATGACTGCCTGGGCCTGAGAAGTATTAAACAGGCACATGAAGTCGGTATGAACAAATAGCTTCCAGTGCCCCTGTGACCTCACAACCGGCAGCAAATATAAGCAGTGAGAGAGGCTCCCCTGCAAAACACTGCCCCCCGTGGCTGAAATCAGCAGGTGAGAGCAGCACGGCTCGCCAGAGAGTAAAGCTGCTGTGGCATTGAAAAGAGTAGCTGCAGTGCCACCTACAGGCCAGCTGTGGGACTGCACCGGAAGGAAGCACACAGTTGGCAAATAAATAGCCTCCAATTGGAACACTTGTGCAATGTACAAAGCTGTTCTGTCACAAACAAGAGCAGGGGCAGGACTTTAAGCCCCAGACTTCAGTGTGGCACGAGCCGCCCATACCGCCAACGTTCCTCCCAGTGCCCGGAGGTGCCTACTTAAATCTGCGGGGGTTCCCTCTGCACGGGACGTGCACAGACACATGCCCGGATGAAGACCGGGCGAAGAGCGGGCCTGTCTGCCCCGTCCGCGGCCGGACGAGGCTGGGCTTGGCTCTCCCTCTTGGATCAAGGATCTGGAAATCCCTCACCAGAAAATCAGCAGAACCTCGCAGAAAGGTTGGACACCACTAAAAACATTATTATGGGGAAACGCAAAAATGAAGGGAGCATTGTTATCTCACGCCCCACTGTTAGTATTGACTCCATGTTGTAAAGAGCTGTGGGGATAGTCGAGATAGACCTTGTGTAACGTAGACTATCACTGGGCCCTGAGAGGTCGCCAATGCCCCAAGCTGAAGGCAGGAAGTTGCCTAGCAAAGCTAAATCTAAGGAAATTACCCCTTTACAACAGAGGACACTTAATTTAAGTATAAGCACAGACCCTGCTCATAATTCAGTTCCACCAGTGCCTGTAACAACAGCAATGGACCACTGCCCCCACCCGCTGTTCCAGCTGTAAAGAGGAAAAGAATAACTGGTAAACATATGCCTACAAAAAGGAAGCAGCCTAGTCGAGTTGCCTGTACCAATAATCGCCTTCTTACCTGGATACACCCAGTGCAGCCTGCATCAGCCCCCAATCCACAACCGCAACACCCACCCCATACGCTGACCTGGGGCACTAAGGCAATTGCTGGCCCGCTCGCAGATCTCCTGTTTTTTTAACTGTACTGCTCCAAACTGAATGCCATACTAGACGATAAACTCAAGCCATTGCTGGAACGTCTGGATAACATCAAGAAGAGCCTGGACACCATTCAGAACTGCGTAATGGCAGGGAATGAGGTTAGGGACAGGGGCAGTGTATCTCATGACTATCCCATGAAACCAACTCGAATAGGGCATCTATAACCCAGACTCCAAATTTACCTCTATGGGGTGGGTTAACTAATGTAGCCCGACAGGGCAGTCCTGCAGATCAACACAGTCTGTTAAACAAATTACAGCAGGGGTCAGTGCAGCCGCAATTAATAAAAGCACTACGCAAAAGGAACTAACACCCTCCACTGATAGAGGAGCAACGCCGGAATCACCCACGGTCTGCAACCGCACATACACCCACCCACATGCTGTAAAGTATGTTCCCAACAAGGATCAACTGGACTTACCACCTGCAGCATGCCCATACATAATGGTTCTAGCCGGTGTGCCTCCATTGAGGGAACCCCATAACGAAACATGAGGGGAACTGAGGAACAAATATATGGACTGGCTAACTAAACACAAACATTTTAATCCTGCAAGATTCAATGAAATTTTGATGGTGCGGAGGGTTGAGTGGTTAGGCTGGCAGAACAGAGATATAGAGGGTGTTTGCATTGTTATTAATTTCGATAAACCCCAGAGTGTACAAAACATGTTAAAACAGCAGGAGGATTGTGGCGGCCCTAATTCTAAAATCTGTTGCCTCCCCATGGGTTATTTCTACAGTCCAGTAGCATCAGGAAGCCTTTATCCCCCACAGATGATCACATATAGCAATAGGTTCTCCATCCTAGAAGACCTTGATGGGTTAGACTGACAGAGTTCTAATCCAATTGATGGGATTTGGCCCGCACTTAACAACATGGCAATTGAGTCACCCACCATAGTTCCATCAACCCAGTGCATATGTAATGATAACCAAACATTAAATATCTTGAGATGAAATGTTGCAGGACTCCACTCTAAACTACTAAGTCCGACAGGCTCACCTTTAACAGATAGTTTGATATTTTTATTTTTCAAGAGACCTGGATGACCCACAAACTATATGTTGATGGTTTTGCTATCTAATAACACTTAGTAATACCCTCGAAATCAGGCCGTGCAGTACAAGGGCTAGCTATCTGGGTGAATATCAAAGCAGGAGGTTGTGTGAAGGCATTAGAGTCATTTAATAACAACATCCAGGCAGTGAGGTACCAAAGAGGCCCGACTATATATTAGGGGTGGGCGGAATTTGCGTAGTCGCGCTACGCAAAGCTCCGCGAAACGGTAAAAAATCTCTGCGAGCACGCAAAAGTTCCGTGAACACGCGGAATTGCTTGTTCCGCCCTTTTGCGATGCTTTTTTCCTGTTTGCGAACGCTGTTTGCGTGCTCGGGGAGAAATATCTCGCGAACACGCATTTTAAAAGCTCGAGCATGCAAATAATTCCGCGAAGCCGCGGATCGCGGAATTTTTGGCAATTCCGCGTTCTCCGCGGAACGTGAAATTACCCAAATTCCGCAAATTCCGCGAGCGGAACGGAATTTACCGCCCAGGCCTACTAATATATATATTATTAACTTTTACTATTAATGATTTTACGAATGGCCAAATACCAATTTCCCAATTTTGTTTGAATATATTTTGTCCCTACAGTGTGCTGTAGGTGATAGCGGCTAATTGGCCGGTTTCTGTTTGGGTGGTGATTTTACTGCTAGCTTGAGTTCAGCAAGCACCTATTTCTATTCCCCGAATACTACTGTTCACATCAATACTCCTCCCTGTGTACAGAGTAGATCCGGCATTAGAGGTCGTGAGTTGGCCTCATTTCTGGCTACTTACGAACTAAATAATGTTATGGATGTTAAACGTAACTGCTCAGAAGCACTACCTACCTTTAGGGGCCGAGGCTATATGTCTATAATTTGTTTTTTTCGTATCACCAAATCTGGAGGGTTTGCTGCTAACAGGGAAAGTTATCGCTTCTGGTTTTGGAGACACCACTCAATCTAGGTTGTCCTCTCCCTGGCTCCCAAACCGGAATTTATGTTGGAAATTGGAGCAAGTAGTCTTGAACCCTCATCTGATGGTCTTAGATTAATATGGAAGGCAGTTGCACCGGCTTCTTTATTCCAGAGATTCATTAAAGAGAACCTCCCCGCGGTTATGGCATGCCTTAGCGAAGAGCATATGACCCATCCAGTGACTACGGCCTTTGAACAGCTTTGCTCTCCATTAACAAAGAGCTTATGAGATCTATAAAACCCCACAGCAGTAAACCAAAATGGTTTAGTCAGGAAATCTCCATCGCTAGCCGCAAATTACGTCATGCTCTCAAGGTCACTCCCAGGAACATGCAGGAGGTGAAAGGCCCATGAAGATTTATGAGCAAGTAACCGTTCATAGAAAAAAGAAGTCCTAGATCAGCAATGGGACTCCCTATCCTTGACTGCCAAGAATAAGAATAGCAAACTCTTTTGGGCAGCAGTAAAAGAAATGAAACAGTTTAAGCAGGCAGAGGCAAAGATTAACTGCAACATAACTAGTGAGGCGTGGGAGCAGCACTTTTCAAACATTTGCACACCAGTCTCCACAGACTCCAAATACACGCCACCCACAAACATCACCCCAATAGAGTTAACTTTGTGGGAAGTCTAGGAGGCTATAAATCAGAGTATTGGGGGAAAGGCCCCAGGTCACGATGGGGTACCGATTGATCTTTTTAAACATAATCCAGGCTTCTGGGCCCTGTTGTTATTGAAAGTTTTTAATAGCTTAGGATACTCTCCCTCACCAAGTACATAGTCAACCTCAATAATAGTACCAATCTTTAAGAAGGGAAATTGTTTGGAGCCAAGTTGTTGCAGGCCAATCTCATTAATCGACACAACACTAAAAATCCTGGGAAGGGCCCTTTCTAATCGGATAAAAGAATGGGCAACTGAGAAAGCAATTTTTCCCATGTCAGTACGACTTTAGATCTAAGATTGGCATGGTAGAGCAGTGTCCTAATCTCAAACTACTGATTGGTAAATATACCATAGCAAAAAACTCCCCAATATATCTGCCATTCATGGACCTGACCACAGCGTTAAATGGTATCAACCGTTCAAAGCTGTGGTCCACGCTTTTAACCTTTGGCATGGATGCAGCACTGGTGCACTTTATAGGCTATTTGCACAAAGACATGAAAGACAGAATAAGAATTAATTCCAAAGGCTCAGTGTCTGTGGCAATTGGAAGTTTTAGGGGTGTAAGATAAGGATGTGTTTTAGCTCCACTATTGTTTATTTTATACATAAATGATCTTCACCCATTTTTACTCACCGCCACTCCTGATGTGCCCAAACTTAAAGGCTCCTTCCTTCCATCGCTGCTGTATGCTGATGATGCAGTTTTAATGGCACGCACCCCAAGGGCCCTACTACAGTTAGTGTACGGTTTTGCAAATGTTATGAAATCCCTGGATTTACGCACTAACTTAAATAAATCTTACATAATGACTTGTGGCCCGAAGAAACTGAACCTGGAAAAACTTAAAGTGAGGAGGTCTCTTTAAAATGGACTCGCACTTTCTCATATCTGGGATTAACCTTTACAGATAGTTGTCTATGGACCGAACATGTTACCCAAAGGAGCAATAAACTATCAAGAGCAGTTAATTTGCTGCTTATTTTAACACAAGCAAGGAAGGGAGGAGCCCTTCTCCCCTTCGTGCAGATTTTCAAAATACATTGCAGACCAATAGCCACATACGGGGCAGAGGTATGGGGTATTAATAAGAGTAACTCAATCCAAGTGGAAGAAAATAGGTTTTGTAGAAGAGTTTTAGGGGTCCCTATTTCCCCCTTCAATTTTAATTCCCATAGTGAACTGAATATCCTGTTTATTGAGGATTATATATATGTCCACCCTCTATTATTGTGGTTCGCACTATGGAGGAACATGGAGGCAAGTCTCACTAAAGATATCATACATGACAGTCTCGCCTGTGATAAAGGCAAGAGTATTTAAATCACATAGGCAACTGATTAAACAGGGGTTACTTGGAACTTTATCCAGTTCCCTCTTTATAGTAGGATGTCAGGTGTATTCTCTGCTTGCTAGTTTTCTTCTGATGGGGTATCCAAAGATTTTGGAGGAGACGCCTCACTCACTTATTGTGGCATGCTTCATCATTGGCGCTTATCCACACCACGGTCAGATGATACTACCAGGCCGGGCTCAACTATAGTTGGCAATGGGAGTTCTTAGATAAAGCAAAACTGGATATGCAGGGACGCTAGATAGGTGATATGTTAAAAGTACCTCAAGGTATACCCTAATTATAATTTTATTCCGTGGGTACCTGGGGTATAAGATAAAACCAATTATATTGAGGGTTCTATTGAAAAGTAATTGTTCAATTATACCCTCACTTTACTGCCAACATGTTTCGGCCCTCACCAAGAGCCCAAACGGGTCTGGGGCCTTCGTCAGGGCTGTCTCGTCGATGTCCCTGCCTGTTATTCCTGCACACACTCTGTGCAAAATGTGAGGCCTAGTGCTCTCACCTGTCTTACTACCTTTGTTTCCTTATTCAGAGGATTTTCTGCAAAGTTGAAAAACAAGAGAAAGACAAGAAAGCAGAGTAGACTTTAGTAAATGTCATCTATCCTGACTCTTTTTAAAATCTTTTTCTTTTTCTTTTTCTGTGTCCAGACTCTCTAACTATAGTGGACCATGTGCGTGATGTACGCAGCTGGCTTTAGGCATTACTTCCTGTGTATATTCCGAATGCATTTCCCTGATTCAAAACGTGTTATATTCTTTTACACAAGCGCATCTTTTTCTTTGGTGTACCTGAACTTTATTGGACGTGATTATGTGTCCAGATAGATTGTTCAGGTAGAGGTGTTTATACAGTGATCTAGTCTCTAGGTCCAGTTCTAATGGTGTAGAATTGGTGAAAGTGGCTGTATTTTTCATGCAATTATCCTTATCAGTTCTATATCGTGTCATTCATACCATTCGCAAGTATGCTTACCCTCTGAGATGTTTCTTTTGGGTCATGCTGTACGTGCAGGGTGGTGCAGTCTTATAGTCACACACTTTTTTTAATAAAAAAACAAAGAAGATGAATGAAAAGGAGGGGGCACAGGGTAAGTATATTCAATTGTTTTGTAAAACGTATTGCATGCATTATCTTCTTTTTGTTTACAATGAATCCGGGGTGGTTGTCACTGCCCTGGTACCATCGTTCTTTTTTTATAAAAAGCAATACTCCTAGCGTGTGCCACCCTTTAACTAAAAGGAAGTCAAGTTGGTCCCTGGGCTAGCTCTTTTAAAAAAATTTAACATATTGCTCTGTGCATGGACCTCATATCTCTATGCTTAGGTAGTAGCCCATCCACCAAACTTAATTCTCATTTGTTACAATCTCCGAGTATGTTTGGCATTTATTACGTTTGTGGAAGTAACCTTTTTCAGCACAGAACATTCTCTATCTATTGATATCCAGGGGAAATAGCCTAAATGTTTCGAGTCGTATTCCGAACAAACAAACAGATCATGAGGTTGACCCTGCATCATATCTGAGAACTTGATGAGGATTGTGCTCCCCTTAGCGAAAGGTAGGAGGCCCCTTCAGAAAGAAGGTTTTGGTATTGGCGGTGGTCTATTGAAGTCATGTATTGTGATATTCAAGTGCATTTTTTCACTTTCTTTTAGCCTCATACAGTAGAGCAGTGTGATGGTCCTAGTTATAACAGTCTCCCTTTGGAAAATCGGGGCCAACTGTCTATAACATAGGAGCCCTGTTAGAAAACTCACACACTTCCACACACCTAAAGACTTACTTCGTCAAAGATCTGGCACCTCCGTATTGCCTACGTTCTGCCACTACGTACGCCGCCGGTAGAATCCTCTGCTGGTTGTGCGTCCTTTTCAATGCAATTGCTCCCGCGTCTTCAGTGACGTAATTGCCCTGAGACTGTGCAACATGGTAGGAATGCTGGGGATGTAGTCCTGACTATTTTGTGTGTTTCAATCGTATGTCCAGATTCCGAAGATCAATTCGGAAACCCTGATTCTTGTGTGTTTGTTTGTTGAGCCCTGGATATTTATCAGAATTGAACGTAGGGATTTCTGTGAGCACCATTCACTGCACTTGTTGCATCATTCTGTGCTTTACTAAATTTGTCTACGGCCCAAAGTGTTTTAATAAAGTTGTTTGACAAATATTCAATTGAAGTTTACTGTGATTACAGGTGGCCTACATGTTCTTTTTAAATACTAGTATATGCTTATCACTGGACGATTCCCCTTCATCTTATTATATATTTTTATATAGGGAGCCGAAAGGACTCTTCCTTGTGTTGCGGTGTGCCTGAAAATCAATTTAAAGTGAAGCCTCCATATTATTCATTTGACACTCACTTCTTTGATGGGTGCTGGTGCGTTAAATTTATCTTTTTTCTCATTAGAAGGGAAAAAAGGAAAATCATTTGCATAGTCCGGTCTTAGGGACCCTGGGCATAGGTCGAGCGTGTGGTCAGATCAAAGATTAGGAAAGAGATGTCCATTGGATCTCCTCATTTACCCCAGTATTGTCCTGGAAAGGCGGTATCTACCGTTGTTCCAGTTTAAGTAGTTGTTTTGCATTAGAGGTTGAGGGTACTTTCTATATTACTGTCCATGTGAAATCATTTATTGTATGTCCTGAAGTTTGGAAATGACGCATCAGTTTGGTGATGGTCTTGTTGCATCTGAATGTGCTCCTGTGTTCATTGATACAAGTTTTTATTTTCTGTGTAGTCATGCCCAGGTATCTAAGATGGCATTTGCATGTAATCAGAAATACAATATTGCTACTATTGCAATTGGTATGTTTCTTCAGGATCCACGGAGTACGAAGACCCAAATCAACCTCCTTGGTTGGCCTAGTTAATGGGCAGATATTGCAATTGCCACAAGGGTAGTGGCCGGTTACTTCTGGTAAGTTCCACATTGCACGTACCGTAGGGTTTCCGGGGGTTGTATGTTTTGGTCGGGTATGTACCAAGATATCCTTGAGTGACCCCCCTCTTCTGAAGGTGAACATCGGGCGTTCCAGTCGTAATGAGGCTGAGTTCAAAACCTTCCAATGTTTCAGGACTATTTTCTTCGCTGTGTTAGTTGCTGTGCCATAGGTGGTGACACACACTAGTCTGTTGTTTTCCGGTTTTGCGTGAGTTTCTAACAGTGAATCTATAGGGTTGTTCATTGCCCTTTTTACTAGTCTTTTTGGATAGAATTTATTAGCCAATTTTGTTGCTAGGTTTTTTGCATGGTTCTCGTATGTCTGTTTTTCCGTGCAGTTTCTCCGTAGCCTTAGGAGCTGTCCCACCGGTAAATTGTCTCTAAGGGCCTTCAGGTGGAAGCTATCGTAGCTGAGGAGGTTGTTGACATCCGTTGGTTTATAAAAAACTTCTGTTTTGATCCCATTATTTTCCGGCCAAATTTTTAGGTACAGAAAGGTCATTGATTCTTTGTTCATAGTCACAGTGAATTTTAGGAATTCATCTCTTGTATTCAGCCATCTCACAAAACCCATGGCTTCTGTTTCAGATCCTCTCCATATTACGAAAATATCGTCTACATACCTTTTCCATGTGACCACATAAGGCTCATAGGGATTGTTACTGTTGTAGATGTTCTTCATTTCGAAATCATGGACATACAGACAAGGTAAGCTTGGGGCAAATGTACTCCCCATGGATGTTCCGTGGGTCTGTAGGAAGAAATCACCTTCAAATTGGAAGAAGTTCCTCGTTAGGGCAATGTGTGCGCAGTGCAAGATAAAACTCGTAGGCGTAATTGAGTCCCACTCCTCTTGTCTCAGTAGGGTCTCTACCACTTTCAGGGAAGCTTGCTGTGGTATACTTGTGTATAAGGCTTCCACGTCAAGTGTGATAAAGATGTCCGTTTGTTGGTTGAATCTTATATCCCGTAGTAATATCAGCATATCTTTTCTGTCCTTCAAATAAGATGGCATCTTCTTTACCAAAGGTCTCAGGAATTGATCCGTGAACTTCGATAACGGTTCTAAAATGGAACCGATCCCAGAGACGATTGTTCTCCCTGGCGGAGGATTCTTGTTCTTATGTATTTTTGGCAAGATGTAGAAGTATGGTGTGCGCCGGTTCTCTTCTTTGAGGAAGTCTGCTTCTTGTGTGGTAATCCAATCTCTTTCCTTTGCATCATTGACCAGGTTCCGGATGTCTCTAGCTATCTCTGTCGTTGGGTCCCTTTGTAGTACTTTGTAGTGACGGGGGTCATCAAGAAGTTTTCTGCATTCTCTGCGATATATTTCAAGTGGCATAACCATGGTGCCTCCCCCTTTGTCTGCTGGCTTGATAACGATCTCATTCATGTTGTCGATTTCTCGGACGGCGTCTTGCTCAGCTCTTGTCAGATTGTTAAGCATACGTCTATTGCCTTCCCTTATTTTGTACACTTCTAGTGTGACAGCTTTCTCAAAAGCCAGTACGGCCGGTGGCATTGAGTGGTTGGAAGGATTAAAGTGGGATTTTCTTCTCAACCCTGAATTTTTGTCTGCTTCATCTTGGGGGTAGAGTATCTTTTTCTGAAAAGAAAACCGAGAGTCTTAACTTTCTGAAAAACTCTGCCAGTTCAGTCCTCAAATTGAAAATGTCAGTATTTGATGTAGGGACAAAGCCGAGTCCCTTATTGAGTACTTTCAATTGAGTCTCTGTGAAAGTTACCGAGCTGAGGTTCACTACTCCCGAGGGTTCCTGCTGCTGCTGGGGCATTGTTCTAGTTCTGGTGTTTCCTGTTGTTGTTGAGGTTTTCACTGTACTTTTGGTCCTCTCCGTCTCCCTCTTCCTTGGTTTTGACCTCTCCCTAGAAAAAAAGGAGCTTGGTACGGTTGCCATTGGTAGCCGAAATGTGGGGATTGGAACCGTGGTTACATATAAGGTCCCCAACCGTACAGTTGTGTTTGGAAGGGTGTTGGTGGTTGGTTAAACCCCCTGTGTCTGCGTGGGCAACCTCCTCTTTTCCTCATGTTCCATGTTTGATTCTGTCCATCCCCTGAAAAGTCGCTGGAGTATCTTCCAGAACCTGTGCTGTCAGTGTCGGTGAAGTCTGACTTGTCTGATTCTCTGGGGTTGTAATCCGCCTTAGAATAGGGAAAGGTGGCTTCAAAGTTAAAGTTAAAGCGTTTCAGGTCTTTCTGAAATTTATTTATCTTGGCTTGTGTCAAGTATTCTTTATGGTCATTGATAGTTTTTTTGTTTTCTTCTAGTTTTTTTCTTATATATGGCCATGATTTTAATTTCTATCAATAGGGCATCTGAGAGTCTCTTTGTTGTCTGAATTATCAGAACTAGCCAGTCCCTTGTGCGCTTCCATGCTATGAGGGACCAGCTCCGTCTAAATTTGGGGTCGTTTAAGAAAATCCGAGGGGCATTGGAAACCAGCAGACCATTCGGGGCTATATTTCTCCGAAGATATTCGGTCATTATTGCTCCATGTAAAAGTGATTTCAATTGGGTGCGTTTCAGTTCGGTGAGCGACTCCCAATCACCAGTGTTTGGGTTGGTCTGTGCTAACGCCGATTTAGAAATCAGGTACTTTTAACATATCACCTATCTGAGTCCCTGCATATCCAGTTTTGCTTTATCTAAGAACTCCCATTACCAACTATGGTTGAGTCCGCCCTGGTAGTATCATCTGACCAGGGTGTGGATAGGCACCAATGATGAAGCATGTCACGATAAGTGAGTGAGACGTCTACTCCAAAATCTTTGGATACCCCATCAGAAGAAAACTATCAAGCAGAGAATACACCTGACATCCTACTATAAGAGGGAACTGGATACAGTTCCAAGTAACCCTGTTTAATCAGTTGCCTATGTGATTTAAATGTTCAGTAGTGGGAGAGTGCAACTGATTTCACTTTCTCTTGCTCTCCAGTAGTGATTACAAAGGCAAGAGTATCCTATGGCTGGCAACCGTGGAATCTCGCCTACGTGAAGTAGGTTACCAACACTTATTTGAAAACCCAGAAGACTCCCCAATCGTTAGTAAAAAAGGCCTTCAAATAGCTCTGTACAAATCCCTCAAGGCTGACAGACTGGCAATGGAGGCTTTAAAGTCAAGCGTAGCAGCTTTTATGAATCTAGGTGCGGACAGATTAATGGCGATGTACCTACCAAAACCTATGGGGCGATGGGAAAGATGTTTGTTGCTCCAATTTAGGGTGGACACTGTGAAATATATGTTATGCTTTCGCTTAGGATTTCAGGAAAATTTGGCTCCACCACTTGCCCATAAAATGGGAGTTCAGGCCAATCGCTGGTACACTTTATATTCTTCTACGGTTTTATTCTATTTACCCTAAAATAATTTTTCTTCCCATAATTAAAAGGTTTGCTACAAGATGCCTATAGTGAAGTATACATGAAGTTGCTCCAACTCACTGATGACAAGAGCATTTTTTCTGTGGGAATGTTCCTGAAAACTGCAGTTCAGGCATGTATGTCATTGAACACAAATTAGCAGTGGCCTACAGATGGTTTAAAGTACATGGTCATGAATTTTAACCATAATATTTTATATAGAACATCAGTTGTTTTTAATGTTTCCTTGTGATTTTCAAATGTATTTTTAAGGACACCTTTGCAGCAGAATAGAGGAGATTGAACTGAATACGCGAGGGTAGCGCCAGGTCATTTTAACCATTAACATAGCGGACCAAAGTAGGTTTTTGTTTTAAGGTTTAAAGAGCCTTCGCCATCCCACCTAAAATGTTTACATTTTGCTACTGGGAGTGGGCATTGTAAATTGAGATTTTGTTCTAAATTGTATTCTTTAACTGTGTACTTTCATGGTTTCCTAAGTGTAAACCGATTAAAGATAATAAATAAAATAAATGACATGAGTAAATCATGGTATACATAGATAAATAGTCTAAAAAAGTACAAGAGGTTAGTTGAAGTACATAGTGCTTCTTGAACGTACGGTTGCCTTGAGAAACAAACTTACACAACGTCAGGTTTCATTGTCAGTCAATTCTTGCAAACACCTACAAGCTTGTTGGCATTTAAGATAATTTCTGAGCCTTAAAAAAGGTACTAAATACATTCTCATAAATAATTGATAATACCCACAGAAAGTCTAGTGAATCATAGTTTGCTTAGATACATTGTAGCACGGGCAAACTCGTGAGCTGAAGATGTGCTGGAAACCTCGCGGGAAGCAAAGGGAGTATTTCAAGGTTGCTGCTCTAAATCAAAATAGAAGCGAGTGCACCCAACTCCCGGTTGTGTTCATCAGGTAATCAGTTGGCACAGCACCAAAATTAGCAAGTAAGTAATCTCTGATACTGGGTTTCTGTGATTCCTCATGCAACCTGATACCTTGTAAGTTTTCTAACAATTGGGCCTGTGCTTGCTTTCTGCTGGGTAGCGCACTTATAGCTATAGCTACCTCAGAAACAGTAACCTTACACCAATCCCTTCCAGTGACTTTTTTACCTAGGACAACCAAGGAGTTCTTTGTCACAGGCTAGGCAGTCAAAAGTTATCTTTCTTGTGAATGAGCCTTCCACATTGCTCATAACAAAGAGCCAAAGCATAGCGTGACAAATGCATAATTGGTCACATAAATAATTGAAAGCTAACTCTTTATTGCAAATAAAATGTGAGGTTGATGTAGGCACCATTAAGAAACACCTGCAGAAATGATTTCCTTCCATTTGCAGTGGCTGCTGGTCACTAATGCCCCATATTCCTGCCCCATAGTATCAAAAGGTACGCACTGAGTTGAATATATTTGTTGCAGTGGGATAAGGGCCCTCCCTCCTGGTGGCGACGGTAAGTAAGGAGGGAGCCTACTGCGTTCAACAGTTTCATTCTATTTTGCGCTATTTGGGATGCCCATGAACTAGAGGCGCTAAATAAAATCCCTAGATATGTAAAAGTTCTGTTGTGCAGTAACGTATTTGGCCCTACTGTAATGGGTGAAGATCGTATATACTTCAGGCCGCAAGACACAATAAAAGATTTTGAAACATTAGTTCTTAGACCCAATTTTTCCATAAAATCCACAAAAGAATTAATTAAAATGTGTAAGACTTTCGGGGTGCAGGCCCCAATTACTCCTTTGGTCTGGGGCATGACTCTTCCCTAAGCCAGGAGCCACAGGCCCAGTGCTCTCTATGCTAGCCCAAGGTGCATCTGGTGCAGTCCAGCAGACATTGCAGCCTCTCTTTGTGCAGTCCAGGTGGCCACAGGGCAGTCCTTCTTCGGTCCTTGTTCCAGTTCCTATGTGATCAGAGGACCAGGGTGCATATTTATTCCCAGAAAGTGCCCTGGGGAGATGATGCGGTCACTAGCCACTGGGCTACCGGGTCTCCTCCATCTTGGTGATGACTTTCCAGCTTTATGTGACATTTAACAGTCCCAGAGTGCACTATTATGTCCCCTCACAAGATGTCAGGACCCATCCTCGGATGTCAGGAGCTTGGTAGCCCAACCGTGAGGTGTGGCTATCTGTGACCTAAACTCCCTCCGGAAAACGAGTTTGGGCACTGGTCTCCCCTCTCTGTCACTGTCTCCAGCTCATCTACCTGAACAAAGGGCAGCCCCTCAGGGATGTGAATGCCATTTGCCCACCAAAGGTGGCTTCGCCTTTGAAGCGCGACTTTTGGACTATCACCCTGAGTGGCTGCCTGCAAAGAGGAGGTAACACCTAGCCCTGTAGCAGGCTGCTATTGTTCCTATGCCTGGGAGCCGCTCGCACTAGTCCCCAGGTGGGCAGAATGCTGTCTGTTGGCCAGTGATCATGTGAGGACACTGGACAGACTGGGTCACAGCGTGGCAACCTTCGAAAAGTAGCATTTTCTTTAATAGTGACATTAAATTTGACTTAGGCATCAACTCACACTTGACGCCACAATTAATTTGATACCTTACAGTACCCAGCTAGGCAGTCCCATTCAGAAGTTAGCTGGGCTCAGAGGTCAGCCCGCAATCGTATGCTAGCAAATGGGGCTATTAGCCCATCCACAGCAAAACAGCAATTTATAAGTGTTGGCGTTAACACATATATAAAAATGCATGTTCTACTTAATAACATACATTCCCTTGCCTTAGGGCCCTATGAGCCTTCCTTATGGAAGACTTGCATATATTGCTAAGGGAAGTGGGGGCTCTACCATTAGTTTGAATGGCAATAGTTAGCTTTGCCCTTTGCATCCCTGTTTTAAATGTCTTTGGTACCCTGGGTACCATATACTAGGGATTTATAAGTAAGTCAGTCCTTCCAGTTGGGCATAGCCGATTCGACATACACTTTGCAGTAGGTTAGAACACTGCACTGAGGTCTGATTAACAGGCCTCAGTGCACTCTCAGAGTCGATAAACTAGCAGCGTCAGTCCAAAAATATGGGGGTAAACATGCAAAAAGGGGCACTTATTACATTGGGCTTCTTGCCCATATGACATGGTGCATGGTATTTAAAAGTAGGACATGTAAAAGTTTAATGTTGCGCATGTCCTTACAGTGAAAAGGCCCCAAAAGCTATTTTCACTATAACAAGGCTGGCTGTTCCACAGGAAAACAATGGATGCAATTTTGAATACAAATGCTGTCTCTCGGGTAAGGGACTAGCTAGAAAACAAATTAAACAACTATTTTTAATAGCTATTTGAAATCCAATTCAATGGTAAAGTCTGATTTATATTAAATGTTAAGGAAAATAACTTTTAGAAAGTGAGCCTTTCCCAGTCAGAGGTTCCTGGAGGCTAATCTGCATTTTGCTGTCCCACTTCTGCCACTCAGTCATTAGAATTTGAATGCCCTATTGATGATGGAAAAACTTGCTCCCAGAGTTGAGAGAAACGCCTTGCGTGTGGGGAGGTGTTGTTGTTCCCTTGACAGGCTATCCTGTGGGCTGGGCCCAGGAACTTGAATAACTTCAATGATGCCTACCCTGTCACAAGCAGATGTAGCTAACATCCAGGCCTGCCCCGTTCTGTTGTACCCCACTGCCTGGCAGGCTCCAATCACAGAGGTCCTCTTTCTGACATTACAGTGTCAAATTCTACAGCAGTGCCAAAATCTGCTTGACAGGTCTGCTGGGGTTTTACATACAATCCTTGTGTGATCACTGTCTGGATGGTGACAAACTCAGCTTTTGTTTTACCAGACTTTTTGTCTGTGAGCTGGTTGTGGGAACAAGACCTGCTTATAACTGTATTTTAGTGATATATATAGGAGGACAGTCAGATTACAATAGCACACTTCCCATTCACACCCCCAGTCCTCAGAAACAAATTTAGTGTGACCAAGGCTTTTACCATCTTGAAAATGCCCAAAGTGGATGGGGTTAGCCTAGCAAACCTTTACCCCATTGGTTAGGGCG
Organism: Calotriton arnoldi; assembly: GCA_963921515.1. Taxonomy (NCBI): domain Eukaryota; kingdom Metazoa; phylum Chordata; class Amphibia; order Caudata; family Salamandridae; genus Calotriton; species Calotriton arnoldi. The sequence continues at coordinate 62,669 of CAWUFW010013950.1, forward strand.
TGCCTAGGGGTCATTCTCACCCACTAGCTCATGCCAACCATAAAAGTGCAATTTCCAGGCACCCACTTCAGAACACTCCTGGAGCTGTGGAAGATCAGAAGAGGAATTAACTTGCTGTCTGAGACTGGAGAAGAGCCTAAAGGACTGGACATGATCTCCCTCTCGTACCCATTGCAAAGAAGTGGACTCTAGAGGTCATAAGGCTGACCTTCTGTTCAAGGTACAGTGATATAACAAGCAAGAGGCATTTTCCTACAACTGCCTAGCTGACCAGTGGCAACTGGACCTGGACTGGACCCTACCGTTGGCCTCTTCTCGACACCCTCTGAGTTTGTAAGTGCCTTCCAGATGTCCTGGGGGGGCTTTAGAAGTCTACTCTGGAGTTGGATTGGGGCTTAAAACACTACGTCAAAAGGTAAAATCCTTGAACAGGACAAACCTGGTTGGTGTATCCAACCTGCCCTCGATCCCAGTCTACTATGACCATTGATTATCATTGGCACTTTATGCGTCTTGACGCTGTTCCTACTTAAAACTTTAAAATTCATATCTCCAGTTCCCCTTATTAGATGTTTGTCCGTTTGGTGTCATTTTGTTTATTATATTTTTCTTATTCAGATTGGGATTTTAATGTTTGCATTTTGACTTTATTACTGTTTTGGTCCCTGCATAAATACACATTGCATCTAAGCTAAGCCTGCCTGTTCTGTGCCTTAGCTACCTGTGGGTTGAGCGCAGGTTAATTTGATGATTTCAGTGATCCACCCTACCAAGGATTGTGATTATTAGATGAGGTGGGTGCCTATCCTCTCAACTAATACTACAATTTCTTTCACACTCACTCCTCTGATTTCCTTTTCAACCATCAGTCTCAAAATGTATCACTTCTCTCTGTCTCTCCTCCCTCCATATGTTCCCTTTGTATGTTTATGTCTCACTAAAAATCCCTTCATTTACACCTCACACAGATGCAAAGAAATACTTTTCACCCTGCAGTGTCTGTGTGTGGTTTTGCAATGCTACAGAGACTAGTGAATGTATGCAGCTACTTCTGGCACTCCTCTGTCATTGGCCACTGTGTGTGCTCACTACTGGCATATGAGCGCCCGGCTATGCATCATGGAAGTTACTGCAGTGGCAGCCAACACAGCCAAAAAGTGGTGAGGTGGGTGGAGTGCAGGAGTGGGACTGTGGGGTGTTTAATACTAGAAACAAAAGACTTACCTGAAGCTGCTGGCCACCTCGTGCCTCAGTATTCCTCTGCTTCCTGGTCCCAGCAGACACTGGGACAGCATCAGAGACTCCTTGAGCAATCCCCGCATTGCTCTCATGCTGTTACCAAGCATTAGAGCAGTGCAGGGATTGGCCTGAGAGGGCTGATTTAACACTAGGGGCATTCCATGGGTGCTGCTGTGGGTGGTCCCACACAGCACCCATTGAATCTGAAGCATTCCCAAATCGTAAACCTGGGAATGCATCAGATTTTATTGATTTCAGTGGGAAAAAGCAAAGGCGAAAACAGCTAAAGAAGAGAGAAAAGTATGACCTGGGGTAGCTAGAAAAAAAGAGTTAATTACGTAAGGTTAACATAAATCTGGGCGTGTCAAAAGAGCAGCCATACGGTTCTGGCTGTAGTGCTGTTAATGCACAAACAGATCTGAGTCATAAGACAAATGAAAAGAAGAAAGCAAGGCGAGAACAACTCGTGCGTGAGGCATCATCCATTTCATCCTATTGCAGGCAGATTGGGAAGCTGGGGGGAGCCTCTGTAGGTGAAGATTACAAAAAAGCGTTATTAGAGAAGAGCGTGAATCATATTTTATACATCAGATTAGCTGAAGTGACATTAATGGATGCTAATTTGGAGTGACGAGAAAGAAATTAATCATGGAGTTGAACTACGGATAGGAAGGTACAGATGAGAAGAGGAATTAATAGTCAAGAGGACACAGGCCAACGCAAATTAAATACAGTTAGGACATAGGGAAGCGGGGAATGGTGGGGAAAAGAAAAGGATATATTGTGGTGTTCCGCATCAGGGATAATGACGACAGGATAGGTAGGTCAGAAGAGATCAACGTAAGTATTAAGGCCGACGAAAAAGCCACATGAGCAAAAAAGGTAGTGTTCAATGAAGTAAGCAAGGATTTAATATTAGGAAGAAAGCTTGCATGTGCAGAAAGAACACTAAGGGGGTGGTTTATAATTGGCGAGCTGAGGTACATCTGTTAGGGTGATGGAGTAAATTACTTTGTTGCCCTGATGGATTCCCCCCTGCTAAATTTAGAAATGACTGCTAACGTTTTTTTTCATGGCTCTGTCAACATGATGCAGCCGTCCATCAAACTTATTTTTTTTATTTTCAGAAATTAAATTCCAAAGCTGGATTTTCGTTTTGAAAATAAAAACTCAATACTCCCTCACCATGGGTGTCATCTCCAATGGCAGGAAGGGCATTTTTAGTTTTTTACTGCTCCTTATTGCCAGATTTTTCCTGGCATTGAGGGGCAGTAAAAAGTGGCTATATTCCCGCCCCTGTAAACCTTACAATGTCAGGCTGTCAGAAAAGTTGGCCGCGTCTGAGAGGGAGCAGTCGCTGAACTATGGTCTGTCCGCATTAAAATTCAGAGGACGGATTATTATATCGGCTGTAAGTATACTGAGTCGCTGTTGCGACAGAGTAAGCTTAGTGCCAATATATAAATCAAGCTGTAAGAGTGAGACCTCTGCTAATAAAAGAGGCATATTCGTCACCAGTACATCTGACATTTCTACAGCATGCTGATGGCTTTACCAATCTGTGTTTGTATACTGGGGAGTGAGTGCAGACAAAGACGTCTGAAACATAATCACCAATGTATTGCATTGTATTGTATTGTATAGTATTGTATTGTATTGTACTGTTCTGCAGCATCCATATAGCGCTTACTACCCCTATGTGGGGCACTGAAGCACTTACCTACATGCGCATCAAACTACGCCATATAGGGTGTGTGGTTGGAATGGTGTTGTTTTCGATGTTATGCAGGAAGTGTTTCCATGTCATGCTTGATAACCAATAAATGATGCACTTAGCATTGTGCTGGATAAAGAAGTGAGAGGGAGAGAGGAGTGCAGTTTATGGTTTTCAGTAAGCCGGAAGCTTTGAGAAGCTCTGGGGGGTTCTTCTTGATATTTCTGATGATCGTAGTAGTCTAGTTAGCTGGTTACTTCACTGAGTTGTCCAACGTGATATTTTGTTTAAAAGTTTATGGTCCTGAGTAGGGATGGTTGGAGAGAGAGAAGTAGTGGGCAGATCTACTGGGATGGACTTTGGTGCTATCACTCCATATCAGTGTAGAATCTGGAAAATGGAGCTGAGAATATCATAGTCATAATATCAACAGGTAAGTATGTGTACATTTTCTAAACCTTAACTCTCTCTCTCTTTATATATACATAAATTATCTACTGGCGGTCGCCAGTAGATAGTTATAGTTAGGACCTATTTTCCATAGGAAATCCGCAACATTCTATTTGAAATAACGTTGGCGCCGGTTGACGAATCTTCGCGAAATTTTCCAACTTGTTGGGGCGCTCCGGTCCGCTCCTATTCTGAAAGTCTCGGGATGATTAGTCAAGCGCGGGCCGAGAAAAAAGGGGGGTCCCTAAACGTGTTTTCCCCATTCATTTTTCCATAGGAACCGTTCATCGCGGCTACAGCCCGAACTGCTGAACGGAATTACACCAAATTTGGCAAAGAGGTAGCCCTTGGTTGAGACTCGTGCCTTTTGCTTAAATGGTGTAAATCTGTTCAGTAGTTCCTGAGAAAATCACAAGTAAAATCACATATATATCTATGGCCGCGTCGGATCCGCGCACCCTGCGTGGACCGTCCCGATCACGAGCTGCATGCTAATTGGCTGTCAACTGGCTGTCAACACTCCAAATCAGGAAGTGTTTGCAGCCATTTTGTCCCTCGGTAGAACAAGTGCGCAAAACGCACAAAGGGGGCAGGGTAGAAACACCTGACCCCTAGGTGTGCTCAGGGGTCCCACAAGGACCCCTGGGCAGAAAAGCATTTTTATTTTTAAATCGGCCGGATGCGCTTAGGGTGCACAGATCCGCCGAGAAACAAAGCCGCGGTCTCCGCGCTTCGTGGATTAATTGGCCCTTGGGTGGGCCAAATCCTGGGGGCATGCGGGGTTTATCAAATTTATGATTGGGGGGCCTCTAAGGCCCCCCCAAGCCCCGGGGACCGCCAACCCCGGGGCTTTAATTTAAATAAACAATGGTGCGGGAGGGCTCTTGGCCCTCCCGCAGCCCCGGGGACCGCCACCCCTCGGGGCTTCTTTTTTAAAAATTAAAAGTACCTGTGTGGGGGGGCTCAAGCCCCCCCACACGCCCCGGTGACCGCCACCTCCCCGGGGCACTAAAGATTTAAATATGGGGGTTTGTTACGGACCCCCAGAGCCCCGGGGACCACCACCTCCCTGGGGCTTTCAAGATGTTGGGAGGGGGGCCGCATGGCCCCCCTCCTGGAGCCTCTGATTGCCCTGGGGACCGCCACCGCCCAGGGCCGGCTCCTGCAGTGTCCCGGGGTGCCTACCCCCGGGACACTGTAGTTTGTCATCAGTGATGTCACTGACCATGTCATGAGTGATGTAATATGTGACGTCATCAGCAGTGCATTGCGGGGGCGCGAGTTATAATTAGCTGAACTAACTATAACAGGGGAATTTCACGGGTTTTGTACGAGTGCAATGTCCAACTAACTATAACTGTCCCTAAAACCTATGGTTTTTTCAGTGAATTTGTAAGGTTTTTTAAATGCTAATTTCTAACTATAACGTGCCTGAAACCTATGGTTTTTTCAATGAATTTCAAAGGTTTTTTAAATGCTAATTCCTAACTATAACATGTCTGAAACCTATGGTTTTTTTCAGTGAATTTCAAAGGTTTTGTAAATGACAATTTTTAAATGTATTAATTGTTATATTTATGTTTTTGATACTGATTTACTAAATTTTTTTAAACTATTTATTTTTAGATATTTTATTTTTAAATTACATTGTAATTACATTATACATTACATTACAAAATATACTTTCTCAGAATGAATTACTTTAGTTTAAATACTTTGAAAATAGGCAATAGACTTTTAAGTACATTAGTTACAGTTGTTGCAATGGGCAACACAATTTCAAACACAATGCAACATTGAGCTCAATGTGAATTTCTAGTTAAATGCAATTAGTTACTTTATGGATTACTTTTCTAACCACAGGACTGGATCCTAGATTCAGTCCTGGGACATCTCCTGTAAACAGTTGAGTAAAGCGTTTTGGTTACAGTAGTGATTTTTAAGGAATATTATTGTATTTTAAAAGTTGACAGAAACTTTTTCACATAGAATCACCAATGTTATCCTATGGGAGGAAATTCACTTAGCAGGTAAGTAGTGTTATCGTTACTTTTTCTTACTCAGTGGTGGATCCTGGATCCAGCACTGGTGCATCTCCTGTAAACAGTTGAAAGAATGCGTTTAAGTCATACAGGCAATTTTTAAGGAATATTTGTAGTTTGTGAAAATCGACACTTTGAAACTTTTCTGCTGAAAACCAGACACTGGATTCCTATGGAAGGAAATACAAGTTACTGGTAAGTACGGTTAGAATTACTTTTCACGGTCAGTGCTGGGCTAAAAGATGCAGCACTGGGTTCTCTCCTGATAACAGGTGAGTAAATCGGAATTCCTAGTTCGGCTGATTTTAGAGGAATATTATAAAGTTCCAAAACTCCACACTTAGAAGAATTTCCAAGTGAAACCAGTCAATGTTAGCCTATGGAAGGAAATTCAAGTTACTGGTAGAGATACGGTTAGAATTACTTTTCAGGATCAGTACTGGGCTCAAAGATGCAGCACTGAGGTCTCTCCTGATAACAGGTGAGTAAATTGGAATTCGTAGTTCTGCTGATTTTAGAGGAATATTTGTAAGTTTCAAAATCGACACTTAGAAACTTTTTCATCAAAAAGCAGGCAATGATATCCTATGGAAGGAAATTCAAGTTACTGGTAAGTACGGTTAAACTTACTTTTCAGGGTCAGTGCTGGGCTAAAGATGCAGCACTGGGTTCTCTCCTGATAACAGGTGAGTAAATCGGAATTAAGTAGTTTGGCTGATTTTAGAGGAATATTATAAAGTTCCAAAACTCCCACTTCGAAGAATTTCAAAGTGAAAACAGTCAATGTTAGCCTATGGAAGGAAATTCAAGTTACTGGTAGAGTACGGTTAGAATTACTTTTCAGGATCTGTACTGTGCTCAAAGATGCAGCACTGAGGTCTCTCCTGATAACAGGTGAGTAAATTGGAATTCGTAGTTCAGCTGATTTTAGAGGAATATTATAAAGTTCCAAAACTCCACACTTAGAAGAATTTCCAAGTGAAACCAGTCAATGTTAGCCTATGGAAGGAATTCAAGTTACTGGTAAGTACGGTTAAAATTACATTTCAGGATCAGTACTGGGCTCAAAGATGCAGCACTGAGGTCTCTCCTGATAACAGGTGAGTAAATCGGAATTCGTAGTTCGGCTGATTTTAGAGGAATATTTGCACAATGGTGAAGGAAGGGGGTGGGGCCTGAGGTGACATGTCTGCAAACACGCCCTGTGGCGCGTTTTAAGTTGGAGAATTAATTCCTCCTCAATCCCGAGGGTCCTTAGGGGCCAACTAGCCCACCAGGTACCTCCAGTATGCGCCAGAGAGCTGCGTTGCAGAGAGGTGTTCAGAGGCCACGCCCCTTTTTACAACACTCTGCAACGCAGCTCCGTGGCACTTACTGGAGGTACCTGGTGGGCTAGTTGGCCCCCAGGGACCCTCAGGATTGAAGAGGAATTAATTCCTGAACTTAAAACACGCCACGGGGCCTGTTTGCACAGATGTCACCTGAAGCCCCGCCCCCTCCCTTCACCACTAAGCAAACGCGCCCGTGGTGCGTTTTGAGTTGGGGGATTAACTCCTTGAATCCTGAGGGTCCCTGGAGTCCAGTAGCCCACCATGTACCTCAAAAGCGCCACAGAGCTGCGTTGCAGAGAGGTGTAAAAGGGGCGTGGCCTCTGTCACACCTCTCAGCAACGCAGCTCCCTGGCGCATACTGGAGGTTCCTGGTGGGCTAGTTGGCCCCCAGGCACCCCCAGTATTCAAGGGAGTTCGTTTCCCATCTGCAAGCTACGCCAGGGCGCGTTTGCAGACTGCTGCTGCGAGGGGGCGGGGCCTCCGGCAGAATGCCGGTCTTTTTTTTAACTTTTTTTTTGTATGGGAGGGGGGCTGCGTGGCCCCCCTTCCCTCGGCCACTTTTGGCCCCGGGGACCCATCCCCCGGGGCCTGAGCATTTTCTTTTCTTTTCTTTTTTTTTTTTAAACGGGAAGGGGGCCGCTTGGCCCCCCTTCCCTGGGCCTCTATTGGCCCCGGGGACCCCATCCCCGGGCATGCCCTCTTTTTTTTAATAAAATATTCAGAGGGGGGATGCGTGGCCCCCCTCCTCAGGCCATTTATGGCCCCGGGGACCACATCCCCCGGGGCCGGCCTTTGCGTCTTTTTAATTTTTTTTTTATTATTCCTTTTTTTGGGAGGGGGGCTGCGTGGCCCCCTTCCCGGGCCACTAATGGGCCCGGGGACCCCATCCCCCGGGGCCTGGCCACTCGTTGGGGAGTGTGGGGGGGTCCCCAATCCCCGCACTGTACCACCGGCTCCCCGCGTCCTGCGGGAGCCGGCATTGCTTTTCCATAAGGGGAGCTGCTGACATGCAGCTCCCTTATGAGCAATTCTGCTTTGCTTCATTGAAGTGAGAGCAGGTTTCCCTGCTCTCACTTCAATGAGAGGCTGAGATTTGCAATGACAGGACGGGAGCCGCAAGGCTCCCGTCCTGCCATTGCAAACAGCAGTGTCCATGGGGTAGGCACCCCGGGACACTCCAGGAGCCAGCCCTGGGGGGTGGCGGTCCCCAGGGCCATGGAGGGCTCCCTTTATTAGTAAAGCCCCGGGGAGGTGGTGGTCCCCGGGGCTTTGGGGGTCTGAAACGGACCCCCACATTTCTTTTCTAAGTGCCCTGGGGAGGTGGTGGTCCCCGGGGCGTGTGGGGGGGCTGGAGCCCCCCACACAGCTGATTACAATTTAAAAAAAGAAGCCCCGGGGGGTGGTGGTCCCTGGGGCTGCGGGATGGCGGAGAGCCCTCCCGCACCATTTTTTTTATAAAGCCCCGGGGGTGGCGGTCCCCGGGGCTTGGGGGGCCTTAGAGGCCCCCCATAAAACATAAACCCACCCCCGCATGCCCCCGGGACTTGGCCCACCCGGGGGCAAAATTGCATCGAAGCGCGGGAGACCGCGCTTCGATTATTTTTTTGCTGATTTTTTAAAAAAATAAATATTTTTTTTGGGCCCTGGGTGTCCTTGTAGGACCCCCTGAGCAGGCCTAGGGGGTCAGGGTGTTTCTACCCTGCCCCTTTTTGCGTTTTGCGCACTTTTTTTACTGCTTTCTTGTTCCTCGGTCTACCGAGGAACAAGATGGCTGCCAACACTTCCTGATTTGGAGTGTTGACAGCCAATTAGCATACAGCTCGTGATCGGGAGGGTGCGCAGACCCTATGCGGCCATAGATATATATGTGATTTTATTATTTTTTTTCTCAGGAACTACTGAACGGATTTACACCATTTAAGCAAAAGGCATGACCCTGAACCAAGGGCTACCTTTTTGGCAAATTTGGTGTAATTCCGTTCAGCAGTTCGGGCTGTAGCTGCGACTAAAGGTTCCTATGGAAAATTGCATGGGGAAAACACGTTTTGGGACCCCCCTTTTTTCTCGGCCCCCGCTTGCCGAATCACCCCGAGACTTTCAGGATAGGAGCAGACCGGAGCGCCCCAACAAGTTGGAAACTTTCGCGAAGATTCGTCAACTGGCGCCAAAGTTATTTCAAATAGAATGTTGCGGATTTCCTATGGAAAATAGGTCCTAACTATAACTATCTACTGGCGACCGCCAGTAGATAATATATATATATATATATATATATATATATATATATATATATGGGAAAATAGTATCCCGTGTTCCCCTTCACGTACGTTCCATCGCCATTACAGAAGGACACAGAAAGGCAGCACTCCACACAGCAAACTCATGCCAGATTGTAGCTTGAAGAAGTCTTTTTATTTTCATATTTTCTTCATATTGTTTTCATTTTGATAAAGTGCAAAGTACAATCAGTGCAATTAGGAGACAAAACAACCTACGCGTTTTGGCCAGAGGCCTTCGTCCGGGTCAAAGTGTACAAAGTGCAAAGTGATTTTAAAGAGGTAGGTTAGACCCTCCCTCTCCCATAGAAAAAAGTGTTGGTTGGTTGTTAAAGGAACATAGCAAATCTTGGCTTTTTTACCTCTTTCTTTCTTCTTTCTTGACAACTTTATGCACCCAAGGTCTGCTATTACAGACAAAACCCCCAGGGGCAGATTTACAAGGCCCTTGCGCCACTTTTGCATCACTTTTCCCATGTTAAAAATGGCGCAAAAGTGGCGCAAGGGCTTTGTAAATCTGCCCCCATATGTTTAGAAGTTAAATCACATATATATATATTCACTGAAAAAACCCCACAGGTTTCAGGGACGTTATAGTTAGGGATTAGCATTTAAAAAACCTTAGACATTCACTGAAAAAACCACAGATTTCAGGGACGTTATAGTTAGGGATTAGCATTTAAAAAACCTTAGAAATTCACTGAAAAAACCACAGGTTTCAGGGACGTTATAGTTAGGGATTAGCATTTAAAAAACCTTAGAAATTCATTGAAAAAACCATAGGTTTCAGGGACATTATAGTTAGTCTGACATTTCACTCGTATAAAACCAGAGAAAGTTGGCCGTTATAGTTAGTTGAGCTAACTATAATTCGCACCCCCGCAATGCACTGCTGATGACGTCACATATTACATCACTCATGACATGGTCTGAAAGGGTTTTGTTTTGATATATGTACATATATATATATATGTAGATAGATAGATAGATATACAGTGACAATACTTATATATCATCACAGTACAGATATGTAGCATTAGGAACAATAAATCTATACTTCTCTATATGCACATACCTGTTAACAGTGTTGTTTTCACTATGTGTACTATCATATTCCATACTCGATATTCCAGGCTGCAACCCCCGTATCTGGATATCACTGTGAGACATAAAGAAGCTGGTTTCTTCAGAGGTGGCTAAATTCGAGTCCTCCGATTTGCCAGCATTCTATGGCAGATCTCTTCATTTTATATATTTTTTTATCTTTATTTTTCATTTAATAGCAATTTTATCCATTACAGTAGCCAGATTGTAGTGTCTTGATTTACATAATATAGAAAAGCATCTGAAAACAATAAGATGAGAACGAACAAGGTGACATTACCAGGGCCATTTGGACCAAATACTATAAATAAATGTCAGAGAGGTGATCATGCAAATGACATGGTCTTGTACAGTTGAAATCACAACAGCTTGACAACAATCATTTAACATGACACATTCCGCACTCTTTTTATGTTCTGAGTCTCATTTTTCTCACCACTCGGTCAGAGACTTGCATGTATCCGGAGGCATCATATGGGTTCAGCCCTCACAGTTGTCTATGCTTTCGACCCCGACTGCACCTTCTGCTGCCCTGCGCCTAAGGTATGCCTGGTATGGCTCCCAAATATCTTGTGGCCTACAGGTTAATGGCCTTAGAGCATTGTAATTATCATACTCCGTGTTGCAGTATGACAAATCTGTAAACCATTCATCTAGTGTAGGCAATGGCCCCTTCATCCAACGCATGGCCACTCTCCGTTTTGCAAGTAGTATACCAAGTGCAACCAGTTTGAGTGTTGAAATAAAAGTATGTTTTCGCATTGTTTTACGTAAGTTAGCATTCGCGGCGCCATTTTGTGTATAGGCGCCATTTTGTATTGTGATCAAAACTAATTATTTGCCATTTTCGAGAAACGACCTTCTCTAGGTTATGTTTCTTCAGAGATGAGTTCTGCCACACTAATGAATGCACTGTTCTTATTAGCGCATACCTTTCCTGTTAGATGTAAGCCTTCTTTCCACTTGTCTAGTGGCGGGCACAGGCAGTGTGACCTTGAATAGTAGATAATGTGTGCCCGGCCTCAGAATCGAAACTTACTAATTTGTAATTTACTGTTCAGCTGCAACTCTCTGGAAAATTCCATGGTGGGCGTGCTTTCATTGGTTTCGAAGTGTATTTAATGTATCGTTATGCTTGCTGATGTCAGTCCCTCTGCAGCACTCCTTAGAGACTGGGCATGCAGGGCTCCGCTCTGAGCGTACTCTGAATAAACAGATATTGGTTTATATTCTCCACTGTCTGACCGACTCTTCATTTGGTATGGAAGGCTGAGAGGTGGTCTTGTGTGACCCGGGTGACCCGAATCGGGTCACTTCCTTCAGTTGGCGCCCGAACAGGGACTCCTTCGGGTGAGTGGCCCTTCCCCTTCCGCGGACTGGGGGGGAGGTCGAGGCCATCATTGGTTCGGACGGACGGATCAGGGATCCCTGCACGAAGAGTTCCTGATACTTGCAGCTGCCCCTTCTGTCCTGCCGGACGGTGCCTCGCCCAGTGGTCATCCAGACTGGAGTCCTAAACGGCGAAACCCTTGGATCTGACCGTTTGGTCTGAAGAGTCGTCAGTAGAGAACAAATTCGTTTGACCTGCATATATCAGGTGAGTTTATTTTGGTTCTTTGTGAATATGCTACCATTTTTAGTTTGTATTTGGTGCAGTCTAAGGGCCATCTTTGGATAAGACGTATTTGCATTTGTTTTGTTAGACATAAAATAGTGAATGTTTGAAGATGCCTAGTATTAGCAAATTGATTTAATTGTGCTGCTGCTGTTGTTCTGCAGATGCTCGATTGGTAGAAGCTCAGCCAGCGCCTCCAGAAGGCACTCCCAATTTTGATATGTATGTGAAGCATGGTCTTGGCCCTATTATGTTTACTACATTATGGCACAAATATACGAGGGACAATGCCCAGTTGCGGTGGCCGTTGACTGGCACGTTTGATGAACAAAAGATTGAGTATTTACAAGAGCAGTTGTTTAAGAAACGAAGTAGGCAGTCTATCTTTGATTCCCTCAGAACATGGCAGAGAGTAGCTAGACAGCGGCGATTGAAGGCAGAAAAAGGGGCCCGGAAAGGAAAAATGCAGACATTGACTCAGAAGGCTGTAGCATATGAAAGGGAGAAACAGGAAAAGGGTGTTGAATGTGAAGATAGGAGGTTTCTATTACATATCGATAAATCGTATGTGGTTCAGGAAGAAGATGACACTTTTGTGGAAGAATTGTTAGATACCCAACTCCCGCCTCCATATGCCCCGCAAAGAATATATCCCATTGTTCCGGTGTCCTCACAGCCGCCTGTCACAGTTGCTTCCACTGTCTCTGTCCCCGCGTCTATTGCTGTTGTTTCGACGGCTATGGCTTCGGGTTCCTCCTCCTCCCCTTCCTTCTGTTTCTTTGATGTCTGTGGCAACTGTGACTGTTAGTACTCCTGCCATACCTATTGTCTCAGCGTCCCTTTTGCCAGCTCTTTCTCCCCCGACACAACCCCCAGCGACGATAGTGCCTGTTACTTTTATTGCTTTTTCCACTGTGGTTTTTCATCCTCTGACATTAGTAAGTAGTGGGACACCGGTGCGTGGATTCGAGGACAGGGATTGGATGAAATTTAAGGAGCGCATGGGGCCGTTAGTGCGATCTGATGTGGGAGATGAATAGAAACAGGTAATAGACAATCAGGATGCACAGTGGGCCTGTAACCCTATTTATAGTGTAGAGGATTTCTGGGCGACTATGAGAGATTTTGAGCCTTTTATACAGCAGCATGCCCTCAAACACATGTCTGCTACTCTGATTGGTCTTTGGCAATAGCACTTTGAAGCAGAGGCACCTCAAGTTTTATAAGACATTAGAGATTGAGTGTATATTAGCGAGCTGGGGCCGGAACAAGTCTTTGCCAATGTTACAACAATAATAGCTTATAGGGGAAGACTGCATGAGAAACGTCCCAGGTCGGTGTCTCAGTTTCCGATGAGAGAGGTTCATCCTATATATCACCCCGAGATACCAGAGGTAACGGATGGGCGAGGTAATGTTACTCGAGTGGCGGTGGTGGCTCGGTTTCAAGAGCAATGGGTTTATACTCCGCGGAAAAGAAGTGAGGTTTTATCACTTAAAACTCATTTACCCGATCCTAGAAAAAATCCTACTGCTTATTATAAAGAACTGACTGAAGCTGCTTCCTCAACGGTGATGACTCTTGCTGATATGGAATTGTTCTTTGGTCTTCTTGTTCCGGTTGATATTTGGAGGCAGGTCCATACTCAAGATCATGTTCCGGAGTTGGGTGGTACTTGGGATCAAATTAAGGCATGGGACCAGGAAAGAAAGGCCGGTGATAAGCCTTGAGCGGAAATTTTAGTTTTGCCAGGCCGCATTATTACTTATATGCATTCTCTTATTCCGCCGAGAAAGGTAGACTGGGATAAATTGTCAGCCTGTCGACAAAAGAAAGATGAGAGTGTGTCTGATTTCTTTACCCCATTCGAAGGTACATTCTTGGATTATAGTGGACAGGATTTGTCTGTTGAGGGAGGTGTTCGGTTGTTTGTCAATAGATTTGTTTCTAACTTGTTTCCTGAAATTGCGACTCGATTGCAGGCTTCTGAGAGTACTTGGTCCACCTCTTCCCCCTCTGTTATTTTGAATATGGCACAATATTATGAGCATAGGGACAATGAGGAAAAGGAGAGGACAGTGAAAAGGCATAAGGATTTAAAGACAAAGGTGTTGTTACAGCAGGCTTTTAGAGGGAATGGGAGAGGACGTGGTGGTCCTGCCTGACAGCTTACACACACTAGTAGACAGCCAACAACTACGCCTTTGGGTCCGAATAAGTGTGTGTATTGTAAAGAGGAGGGACAGTGGCGTAGCAAGTGTCCTGTGCTTTTGCAGAAGGTAGCGGTCCCGAGAAGACGAGGTTCTCGTGGACGGGGTCGTGGAGCAGATGGGGCAGATAGGGCTCAGAATGCTGCAGCCGCACAGGGTCCTTCTGATAATAATTACTTTGATGACCCTCGTAATGGACAGTATTACCATGATGATTATGACATGGAGGAAGTGACAGGAATGTCTTACAGTTAGGACAGCCAGGGACAGAGTGAGGGACCTGTTCCGATAGCTGTAGACCAGTGTGGTCCTTATGTAACAGCAGAACTGCAAGGTTCAACTAAGGAATTTTTGGTGGATACAGGTGCGACAGAAAGTTCTGTTTCTTGAAATATGGTCCCTGGGGCGGCTCTGTCTGGCCATAATAATGTGTTGGTTGGTTTTTCTGGTGTACCGGTTGTAAGCCCCATTTCAAAACCTCTTGCTTTGACTATTGGTCCTTTCACTGTGGATGTGCCATTCTTGTTGACATCTAACTGTGGTGAAAATTTGATGGGTTTGGATTTGTTGAAGAAATTGCATGCTGCCATTTATTGCTCCCCGGCAGGTGTCTATATGACAATGGGCCCTGATGTAGTACGTGCTAAACAGTGTTTGTCCAGAGATGCGCCTCTTCCTGTTGAATTTTCAGAAGTGCCACCCACTTTGTGGGCGACAGGTGATACAGATGTGGGACTGCTGCAGATACCACCAGTTTCGATACAGGTTAAAGATGGTGCTATTTTGCCTCGTATCCCTCAGTATAAAATACCACAGGCAGGAGAACGAGCCTTATTGCAAATTATTCAGGATTTGATCAGGAAAGGAGTGGTTGAGGAGACGACTGCCAATATTTGTAATAGTTCTATTCTTCCCATACTTAAACGGATGCCTTCAGGTTCTTCTGATGATCAAGGAAATGTCTATCATTTTGTGATTGATTTGCACGAGGTTAATAAAATAGTGGTTCCCCAGTTTCCAGTGGTCCCTGACATTACTACTCTTTTGACAATGATTCCTTCTACTGCTAAATTCTTCTCTGTCATTGACTTGAAAAATGCTTTCTTTAGTATTCCTATTCATCCGGATAGCAGGTACTTGTTCGGGTTTACACTAGCTGGCATGAGCTTTAGATTCTGTCGAGCTCCTCAAGGCTATACTGAGAGTCCAAATCTTTATAGTCAAGCTTTAAAGAGCCAGCTGGATTCCCTTTCACTTCCTGCAGTTAATGTATTGGTGCAGTATGTTGATGACTTGCTCATCGCTTCTGACACAGAACAAGGTTGCAAAGGCAGTACAGTTAAATTGTTGCTGCATTTGGCCCGACATGGACATAAGGTGTCTCTTTCTAAATTTCAATATGGTCGACAGGAGGTCACCTATTTAGGTCACCTACTGTCGAAGGAGGGTAGGAGATTGACTCCTGAGCGCAACAGTACCATTGCTAAAATGCCCGTTCCACAAACCCAGAAAGATGTGCGCGCATTTATAGGTATCACTTCCTACTGTCGGCAGTGGATACCTAGCTACTCGCTACTAATCAAACTCTTGCTTGCACTAACCATTAAAGACGTGCATGAGCCCCTGCCTTGGACACCTGAATGTCAGCAGTCTTTTGAGCAATTAAAAACTGCACTTTGTTCAGCCCCAGTACTTGGCACCCCCAATTATAACAAGTCATTTGTATTGTTCGTCCGTGAGATGGCTGGTTGCGCTCTTTCTGTTTTTGACACAAAAATTTAGAGATAAGCAACAGCGTGTGCTTATTTCTCTGCTGTTCTTGACCCTGTCGCAAGAGCCCTCATGAGCTGTCTAAGAGCGGTCGTGGCTGTTGCCATTTCAATCAATCTGCTGGACTCGTACTTGATACTGATCTCACAGTCATGGTACCCCATGCTGTGGACACGCTTCTGAATAAGACTAAGACACAGCACCTCACCAGTGCACATTTGACTGGCTATGAATTAACCTTGTTTGCCAAACACACCACGATTAAAAGATGTGCTACTCTGAATCCAGCCACGTTACTGCCCCTCCCTTCTGAGAATGATGAGATTTCGACGCACAGACCACGCACCCTACCGCCGAACCAACGCCCGCCACCACCACCCTCTGCAACTGGACCCCGATCAGCACCGAAGACACCACCCGCACGATGAACTCCATCCACTCCGGATCACCAACCGACCCCTGCCCACACCACGTCTTCAACAAAGCCGACGCCACCATCGCACCCCATCTCCGGGACATCATCAACTCCTCCTTCCACACCGCCACCTTCCCGGAGAGCTGGAAGCACGCCGAGCTTACCGCCCTCCTGAAGAAACCAACGGCGGACCCCACCGACCTCAAGAACTACCGTCCCATCTCGCCTCCTTCCGTTTCTGGCCAAAGTCATCGAGAAGACCGTCAACAGACAGCTTGCCGCCTTCCTCGAGACAAATGGATCCTCGACCCCTCGCAGTCCGGGTTTCGGGCCAACCACAGCACCGAGACCGCCCTTATCGCAGCCACCGACGACATCAGAACCCTAACCGACAACGGGGAAACAGCAGCCCTCATCCTCTTGGACCTCTCCGCGGCGTTCGACACCGTCTGCCACCGCACCCTAGTGAAGCGCCTCAGCAACATCGGAATCCGAGAGAAAGCACTGGAATGGATCATCTCGTTCCTCGCCGGAAGAACCCAGAGAGTCCGCCTCCCCTGCTCAGATCCGAGGCCACCGAAGTCATCTGCGGCGTCCCACAAGGATCTTCACTCAGTCCAACCCTCTTCAACGTCTACATGAGCCCCCTCGCAGCCATCGCACGCCAACACAACCTCAACATCATCTCCTACGCCGACGACACCCAGCTGATCCTCTCCCTCACCAACGACCCCACCACCGCCAGAGCCAACCTACACGACGGGATGAGAGACGTCGCCGACTGGATGAGGAACAGCCACCTTAAACTGAACTCAGACAAGACGGAAGTCCTCATCCTGGGCTCATCACCCTCCGCCTGGGACGACTCTTGGTGGCCCCCGGCCCTGGGCACCGCGCCCAAACCAACGGACCACGCACGCAACCTGGGCTTCATCCTGGACTCCTCCCTGTCGATGACCAGACAAGTCAACGCCGTCTCATCTTCGTGCTTCAACACTCCTGCGCATGCTCCGCAAGATCTTCAGATGGATCCCCACTGAAACCAGGAAGACCGTCACCCAGGCACTCGTCACCAGCCGACTGGACTATGGGAACACCCTCTACGCCGGAACCACAGCCAAACTTCAAAAAGACTCCAGCGCATCCAGAACGCTCCGCACGACTCATCCTGGACATCCCCGACACAGCCACATCACCGGACACCTGAAAGACCTGCACTGGCTCCCCCGTCAGCAAGAGAATCACGTTCAGACTCCTCACCCACGCACACAAGGCCCTCCACGACCTGGGCCCCAAGTACCTCAACGACCGCATGACCTTCTACACGCCCACCCGCCAGCTACGATCAACCAGCCACGCCTCGCCACCGTACCACGCATCCGCAGAGCCACCGCCGGAGGAAGATCCTTCTCCTACCTGGCAGCCAAGACCTGGAACTCCCTCCCCACTCACCTTCGGCGAACCCAGGACCATCTCTCCTTCAGGAAGCAGCTCAAGACCTGGCTGTTCGAGCAGTAACTTACCCCCTCCCCCAGCGCCTTGAGACCCTCCCGGGTGAGTAGCGCGCTCTATAAATGCCGTGATTGATTGATTGATTGATTGAGATTGATAAACATGACTGTATCTTCCGGACAGAAGAAGAGACAAAGGGACGGGTAGACCTGACCGATGTTCCCTTATCTGACCTGCAAGGGGAACTATACGTCGATGGCTCTTGTTTTAAATTACCAGATGGCACTACAACTGCTGCGTATGCTATCACCACGCTGAGTACAGTGGTTGAGACATCACGAGTTCCCTATCAATCGGCCCAAGCTGCGGAGCTTGTTGCCTTGTTAAGAGCTTGTGAATTGACCTAGGAACTGGTTGTCAATATCTCTACTGACAGCCAGTACGCCTTTGGAGTCGCCCATAATTTTGGGCGACTCTGGGCTGAGAGAGGGTTCCTTACTTCGCATGGCGCCAATATTCAGCATGGGCACCTTACACTGAGGCTTTTGTCTGCTTTGACACTCCCTAAGAAAGTGGCCATAGTAAAGTGTAGTGCTCACCGGAAAGTTATTGATGATGTGGGTAGGGGAAATGCGTTTGCAGATCAGACAGCTAAGGAAACAGCCCGCACAAAAATTAAAAGAATGTTTGTAGCAGGTCCCGCTAGGTGGGTGCCTGAAGTTACCATGTTTGAGGAGAATACACTAGAGAATGTGAAAAAGATACAAAGTGAGGCCACAATAGAACAACTAGCACTGTGGCAAGAAAGTACAGCACAATTGAACGATGAGGGATGTTGGATTGACAAGTCAGGTAAGCAGAGATGGATGTTGCTGGATGCATATCGTTGCCCTGTAGTCATGATGGCCCATGGCCCAGCCCATATCAGTGCTAAGGGTATTTGCAAGTTGTTAGACCCTGTATGGCAGATCAATAATATTTCTAAGACAGCAGCCCATTTAGTAAAATATTGTATGGTGTGCATGATGCACAAACCTGGAAAAGGTACCCCTACCCCAGCCGGTAACTTTGCACCATCCACTTTCTCTTTTGAAGTCCTCCAGATGGATTTCATAGAATTAGATCGGTGCAATAATTTGAAGTATGTTTTGGTGGTTGTCTGTGCTTTTAGTAAATGGGTTGAGGCTTATCCCACTAAAGACAATACAGCTGTTACGACTGCAAAGGTACTCCTGAAGGAGTTCTTTCCTCGTTTCGGTTTGCCCCGTTTGATTTGGAGTGATAACGGAAGTCATTTTAATGCCAAGGTCATTAAGTTAATTTGTTGATGGTTTGCACATAAAGCAGAAGTTTCATGCCGCTAACCGCCCGCAGTCAGCAGGTTTGGTTGAGAAGTACAATGGTACTCTGAAACTGAAATTTGCAAAGATTCAGGAGACAACAGGGTTACAGTGGCCAGATGCTTTACCAGTAGCTCTTTTGTTGGCAAGAACAACAGCACATTCTAGGACAGGATTGTCACCGTACGAGGTCATGTTTGGACACCCAGCAAATGTTTGGGGTGTTCCGCGTCCTCAGCGGTTTACTGATATTGAGTATCCATTGTTGATCGATTACCTTTGCCAGTTAACTGAAAATTGGCGTTCTATTCACCAACAGGTCCAGGAAGCCCTGCCAGCTACGCCAGAGGGGCCCGGACACGATATTCAGCCTGGTGAATTTGTGCTTGTTCATAACTTTCATCGGAAGAAGAGTTTGGAGCCGCGGTGGAAGGCTACACGTACCGCACTCAAGATTGATGGTTGAAAGAACTGGGTCCATGCGACTCATTGTCGCAAGATACCTCTACCTTTGCCCTATGATCAGTGGGTGAGGGATGGAGTAGGGGATTCTGAGTGCGAGACGGTGCCTCAGTTTGTCCCCTTCAGTGATGCCAGGCTGACTTGGACCAAAACGGATGAGGAAAATGATGAAGTGCTGAATGCGGCAGTACCCCCGGAAATACGGTCTATGCAGGAGCCCCTTTTCACTGATCCCTCTGTGCCTGGAGTTACTAGGTATAATTTGCGCCCTCGGCTGAGGAACAGTGCACCAAAGGAGAAGTCAGATTAGTTAGGGATGGACTGTGTAAGTTAGGGTGTACTTTGCTATAGTACTAACGGAGCTAGTTTAGAGTGAGGAAAGATTTGTGCACTGTTTGTACATTGGACAGAATAGATCAAAAGTATACCCCTGGGGGTACCTTATCCTGCTCGACATGGGAACCTGAGCTTAGGACAGAGCAAGCTCCACCGCCGGTGCTCAAGAGCGCCAACGTTTTGATGAACAATAGGAGCCTGTACCAGTGAGGCTGTTACGGACACTGGGAACTTGTATCATTTTCTTGCTGGCATCTTGGCCTCCTTCCCCCCTTGTTTTATCGTTTACTATGCATCCCTTTGGCAGGATGGTTGCTGACGAAGAGCAGCCAGTGATTCCCCCTGTTCATATATGTATATTTTGGTCTACAAAGAAAAAGTTATTGTGTGTTGTTCTTGTGATATTACTGCTGTTGATTCTGGGTGGGGTGTCTTGGGTTTTGGAATGTGATCAGGATGCACCATCATGTACTAAACAAGGTTGTTTATAAAATACGCACCAAAAGGACAGCCCGAGTAATGTTTTTTCTAGACACGCATAAAAGATTTTTTGGAGAAGGTACAGCTTGTTATCCCACCGAATCTGTTACAAGTTTATGGACTGCTTACCCATTGTCACTGGTCAATTATACATATACCCGCACAGTCCAATTTGTAGAGGTAAAGGGTGAGTTTGGAATGGGGTATCCTGGTCCTTGTTTATATTACAGGAAGCCACGAGGCAAGGGATATCCGGGTTGTGACAATAATACATATTTTGATAATCTGTGTATAAGAGAGCAGAATATTACCTTAGTGGGCTGGCATTACCAGGATTTAACGGTTACCCGGAAAGCCGGATATTATCCCGCATGTTGTCCGATAGTAAACAGTACTGACGCATTTTTGTATGTCAATTGTTCTGGAATAATATTGTTAAAAATATGATGTCTTTAGTGAAAAAGAAGGATCCGAGTACTTTTGGAATGAACACCAGATATGCTCCTGTATATTATCAAGGTCCACTTTATGCAAACCCAGGATTTTATCTTTTGTCAAATGGTGCTTACTCAAATGTTCATAATCGTACAGATGATGTTGCTCTAGGGATGGTGCTCCCTTTAGGTGTGCCTTGTAGGTACAGTGAGCCAAATATACGGTGGGTAAAAAGAACGTTGACTGCAGAGTATATATTATATTATATTATATTATATTATTTTATAATGTAATATAATTATATTAATGGTATCACCTTTGGGTATATTCTCTCCTCCATTATTACCTTTGGTGGTACTGCTATGGCCAGAGGCAAAAATGCTAGAGAATATTTTTTTGGATGTAAGCTACAGATACTATCTAACTCCACAGTAGCAGCTTTGCATGACATCACCACCCAATTAGAAAGTATGCAAATATACTCCAAGCAGACTAGATATGCTGTTGATTGCATCCCAGCTAAGAGCGGTGGTGTGTGTGCGGTAGTAGGAGACCAGTGTGTAGTCGGGATAACTAATATGGAAAAAAATATTACCCAACACATTTTAGACATTCTAGAAAACTTGAAAGGAATGGAGAGTGGGAACTGGAGTTGGTCATTGTTTGGTGGATGGGGTTGGATCCTTGAAAAGGTGACCTATTTCATTGTGATTTTGGTTTCTTGCTGTGTTTTAGACCAGTGTCTTCCCTTATGTTGCTCTTATTGCACCACCTTGCTCACTCCTAAGAGAATATCAATTCATGATACTAATGCAACAATCATGATTCAGAAAGAAGTCGAAGACCTCATGCAAATAGATGAGGATATTTTCGAGACTTCTTCCCTCCTTACTGTTTCCCTTCCTGAACTGAGAATATGGAGTGCTCCTAAGAATGTATTCATGATTCATTGAATTATTTGTCTTTTTCATTATTACACAAAATTACTTAGCTGATGCTAAAAGGAGGGTCTGTTGGAATAAAATTATGTTTTTGCATTGTTTTACGTAAGTTAGCATTCGCAGCGCCATTTTGTGTATAGGCGCCATTTTGTATCGTGATCAAAACTAATTCTTTGCCATTTTCGAGAAACGGCCTTCTGTAGGTTATGTTTCTTCGGAGATGAGTTCTGCCACACTAATGAATGCACTGTTCTTATTAGCACATACCTTTCCTTTTAGATGTAAATCTTCTCCCACTTGTCTTGTGGCGGGCACAGGCAGAGTGACCTTAAATAGTAGATAATGTGTGCCCGGCCTCAGAATCGAAACTTACTCCTTTGTAATTTATTGTTCAGCTGCATCTCTCTGGAAAATTCCATGGTGGGCGTGCTTTCATTGGTTTCGAAGTGTATTTAATGTATCGTTATGCTTGCTGATGTCAGTCCCTCTGCAGCACTCCTTAGAGACTGGGCAGACAGGGCTCCGCTCTGAGCGTACTCTGAATACACAGATATTGGTTTTTATTCTCTACTGTCTGACCGACTCTTCATTTGGTATGGAAGGCTGAGAGGTGGTCTTGTGTGACCTGGGTGACCCGAATCAGGACACTTCCTTCATGAGAGGAGCTCTGGGAACATCCTTATCGTAGCCTGAAAGGGCAACTAAGGGAGTGATAAGTAAGGGTGTTTCTGTTATGTCCTGAAGTGCATTGGCCACCGGCATCCAAAACGCACAGACACCAGGGCAGTCCCAGGCTAAATGAGTGAAATTGGCACCCCCCATCCCACACCTCATGCAGTTATCGTCCTCCCTCAGGTCATATTTATCTAATCGCCTTGGGGTGTAGTAGACTCTGTGAAGATATTTAAAGTGTATTAAAGTGTGTCTGCCATTTTCGTGAAATGGATTTTGTGACCGAACAGCAATATGACCACTGTTCCTCTGCTATTACAATACCTAGCTCTTCCTGCCACTCCTGACATGCTTTCGTCTGACTGAGGTTACCCTCAGATCTTGCAAGTGTGTATAAGATTGAGATACCTCTCTGTGAGGTCCGGGTCTGCAATAGATATGTCAGTAGTACAAATTCCTGGGGTTCTAACATTTTCGCCCAACATGGAACGGAGTGCTTGTCTAACTTGTTAATAGTGATACTCTTACGAGTGGTGATGGGTCAGAATTCTCTATGCAAACCTGTTCCCAAGAGCGAACCTCCACATTTCAAAACCGATCCCCCATATTTTTTATGCTTAGTGCGTGAAGAGCCTGTATTAGTGCCTTGTCCTCTCTCAAAGGGAACCACCCGCACCATTCCACAGGTAGTTTGGGAGAATAAAGAAGTATAATTCCCTGCCTATCTGCAGTCTCGTGTAGTTGATTCCTAGTAATCCCCACGGGGTCAAAAACATGGTCTCGCCTCTGTGGTTTAGCGAGCAAATACTGTGGGAGACTGAATGGGTTTAACTCAACTCTTTCTAGGGATAGATGTGGGAAATTAGATGGCCCGTGTGTCCAGGCATAAGCGTGGACCTGTTGTGCAGCGCTGTAGTATCTTTCGAGGTCTGGGGCATTGAATCCACCTGCGGTGTATGGTCTTACCAGTAAATCCCACTGTACCCTGGGTTGTTTACCCGCCCATGCCAACCTAATTAACACTTTCGCTGCTAGGCCTTTCCCCCCGTGCTAAGCCTTTTTTGACTATTTGAGGTAGTTCGCACTTAGGCCCCTGTAACTTTTTGTCCACATAAGCTATCCAAGTGAAATTTGCACCCTTTTCTTCCAAAGGGATTTTAAAGGTACCCAGGGTTTGTGGATTCCCCTGGAGGGGACCCAGAAATTAGCCAAAATACAGCTAAATTTGTTTGTTTTTTTGGGAACAATGAGGAAAACGTGCTGCAGAAGAAAGCATCTGATTTTTCCCCTGCAAATGGTATCAACAAAGGGTTTGTGGTGCTGAAATCATCATCTTCCCAGCTTTCAGGGTCAATCAGACTTTTGTCAGGAAGCCAACATTTTTTACACAGTTTTTGCATTTTACTGGGATATAGCCTATTTTTGCTACTTTTTATGCTTTCAACCTCCTTCCAGTTAGTGGTTGAAATGGGTATGAAAGCAATAATGGATCCTGGAAAGCTATACATTTATGAAAAGTAGACAAAATTCTGAATTCAGCAAGGGGTCATTTGTGTAGATCATTCAAGGTTTTTTTATAGAAACTAACAGTTGAATAAAGGGAAACTTGAAAATGAGTTGAAAATACAGCCATTTGTGCCAACGTTTTCACCTGTAACTTATTTTAAGTATGACAGATGTTTCAAAACAATATACCGTTACATCCGCTGGACTCTTCTGGATGTGGGGATATATAGGACTTGTAGGTTCACCATGAACCCGAGGAACCCAGAGCCAATAACTGAGCAGCGTCTTGCAGTGGTTTTTCATTGTGTTCCGGGTATACAGCAATTAATTTGGTAAAATATAAAGAGTGAAACATAGGTATGAAAGACACCTATGTATTTCCGAAATAGGAACAAAATCTAGAATATAGAAACAGTAGGTATTTGCGCATCTCCGAAATTGTGGTTACCCATACTAGCCTGTGAATTGTAGGACATTTTTCAAAGTGACTTCTTTTTTACACATTGTCTTACATTAGGAAGGCAGAAATGCATAGAAAGTCAATAGGTAATAACAGTGACTCTACAATTCTGAGTTCCCCTAAGTCTCCCGATAAAAATGGTACCTCACTTGTGTGGGTAGGCTTAGTGCCCGCGACAAGAAACGGCCCAAAACGCAAAGTGGACACACCACATTTTTACAGTGAAAACTGACCCTTTTTTTGCAAAGTGCCTAGCTGTGGATTTTGAACCCTAGCTCTGCCGGCACCTAGGGAAACCTAGCAAACCTGTACATTTTTTAAAACTAGACACCCAGAGGAATCCAGGAGGGGGTGACTTTTGTGGCTCTCACCAGGTTCTGTTACCCAGAATCCCTTGCAAACCTCAAACTTTGTCATAAAAAATACATTTTCCTCACATTTCTGTGATGGAAAGTTCTGGGATCTGAGTGGATCCACAAAATACCACCCACCCCGCATTCCCCAAATTGTTACGATAAAAATGGTACCTCACTTGTATGGGTAGGCCTTGTGCCCGCGACAGGAAATGGCACAAAACGCAACGTGAACACACCACATTTTTACAGTGAAAATTGACTCTTTTTTTGCAAAGTGCCTCGCTGTTGATTTCATGAAACAACGGTGCCCACCTATCTATCACAAAACTACCTGGTTTTTCAAGGGGGTCACCTGCATTTTTGGTCCCGGGCTCAGCGGCTATCTAAGTAAACCTACCAAACCCACACATTTCTGAAAACTAGACACCAGGGGAGTCCAGGGAGGTATGGCTGTGTGGACCCACCAACGTTTTCCTAACCAGAATCTCCTGCAAATCTAAAATTTATTTGAAAAAATCCAATTTTTCTCAAATTTCTGTGTGGGAAAGTTGTGGGATCGCAGGGCTGACACAAATTTCCTACCACCTAACATTTCTCCTGGTCTCCCGATAAAAATGGTATCTCACTCCTGTGGGTGGCCCAAGTACTCGCGACAGGCAAGGGCCCAAAACGTATTGAGGAGACATCAAAATTACCTATCACAAAACGACCTGGTTTTGCAAGGGGGGGTCTCCTGGGTTTTTGGCCCCGGGCTCGACGGCCATCTAGGAAAACCTACCAAATGCACACATTTCTGAAAACTAGACACCCGGGGAGTACAGGGAGGTATGACTTTCATGGACCCCCAACGTTTTCCTACCCAGAATCCCCTGCAAACCTCAAATTTAGCTGAAAAAGTCACTTCTTTTCTCAAATTTCTGTGTGGGAAAGTAGTGAGATCACCGGGCTGACACAAATTTCCTACCACCCAGCATTCCCCCAGGTCTCCCAATAAAAATGGTACCTCACTCGTGTGGGTGGCCCAAGTACCCACGGCAGGCAAGGGCCCAAAACATATGGAGGAGACATCAAAATTACCTATCACAAAACGACCTGGTTTTGCAAGGGGTCACCTGGGTTTTTAGCCCCGGGCTCGGCGGCCATCTAGGGAAACCTACAGAACCCACACATTTCTGAAAACCAGACACCCGGGGGAGTCCAGGGAGGTATGTCTTGCATGGACCCCCCAATGTTTTCCTACCCAGAATCCCCTGCAAACCCAATTTAATATGGGGGGAGCAAAGGCCCTTGCCCAAGGGGCTGCTCCCCCTCCCTGGTGCCTTTGGGGATCCCTGCTTGGGGATTGCCCTCCTGGGGCGATCCCCAAGCAGGGACCCACTAGGGAGGGATACCATTGGAAAGTGGAGATTCTCCCCTTTCCAACGATACCTCTCCTGACTTTCTATGCGCTCTGGGGGCTGAGATAGTCCCCTGAGCACGTAGAAAGTGAAACTGAAATGAGCCTCTCGGCCGATTTCAGTTTCGGTTTCATTTCAGGGAAACCAAACAAACAGCCTCGGGAGCTGGGGAAGCTCTTCCCCAGCTCCTGAGGCTGTTGGGGGGGGGGAAAGGAAATCCCTCCGGTGCCTGCACCAGAGGGATTTCAGATGCCATGTGCGAGGACAGCCAGGAGCCGTCCTGCGCACACGAGCACCATGGCGCAGGACGGCTCCCGGCTGTCCTGCGCATGGAAAGGGTTAACAGAGTACATAGAGTACGAAATAGCAATTATGGTAACAAGATGGGGATATTAAGAAAGAAAAAGAAAAACCGAGGTAACACTATCATCTTCATGAGTGCAATACGCCCTATCAGTGATAATGGTAGCTTAATCCACCTCTCTATAATTTCTGTGAGGCGCTGTATTGCCCTGCCATAATTTTCCCGAATTACTATCTCCGGATCTGTATGTACTTGGATACCCAGATAACGCACAGGTTCAGTGGTCCACGTTAATGGGAAGTCCATGTGTACCAGGGTGGTGGAAGCAGTCAAAGGAAATATAAGTGATTTGCACCAATTAACGCATAGTCCAGAGTGACTGCTGAATCTTGCCACTTCCTGTAACATTGGAGTTAGGTTGCGTTCTGGGTTTCTTACATATAATAAAGTGCTGCCTGCATATGTAGATATTGTTAGATTGTATTGCAGAAAATGTATACCTCGATGCAAATGGTATTCTCGCATCGCACATGCCCGGGGTTCGGCCACAAGTGCATAAAATAATGGAGAGAGTGGGCACCCTTTTCTAGTGCCCCTTGTGATTGCTACTGGGACAGATAGAATACCATTAACTCGTTACTCATGCTACAGGACTCATGTACAAAACTTCCACCAGCTTTATGAATACCTCGCCAATTCCCACATGCCTCAACACTGCCATGAGGAAGCTCAATTCAACTGAATCAAACGCCTTTCCCGCGATCAGAAAGAGCTGCTGCACGGAAATCTGGGTCTATTCGTGCGATTGTACAGAATAAAGTGCGTAAATTACTTGTCAAAGAATGACCCGGGATTGCTCCGGTCCCACCAGTCCCGGAAGCAGTGGTGAGATCCTGTTAGCTAAAATCTTCGCAAAGATCTTGGTGTCCGTGTTGAGCAATGATAAAGATCTATATGAGGAACACTGTGTGGGCACCTTACCGGGCTTCAGCAGTGTAACCAGAATGGCCTCCCGCATTGTTGGGGGCATTATTCCGTCCCTAGAAATTTCCTCAAATAAATTGACCAAGCTAGGAACTAGCCGATCTTGATAGGCCTTATAAAAGGCCACAGTAACGCCATCTGAACCTGGCAGCTTTATTATTCTGCATTTCTTTTAACGCAGCTGTGATTTAAGTGGAGCGAAGTGGTGTCATTAGCCATTCCCTATGAGAATTAGTCAGCCATTTCATAGCAATATGTGCTAGGTATTTCTTGGCTGATTCATCAGTATTGAGTTCGCGCAAGGTGTAGAGTTCCACATAGTACGCTCGGAAATGCTCAACTATTTGTGGGGCACTCCACACCTCTGCACCGTCACTATCTTGAAGAGACAGCACTTTACTGTCTCCCCTAGCTGGCTGAGACAGAGACGCTAACGTAGCTCTGGGTCTCTCCCCTTCTCCATATACTCTAGCGGTGGAATATTTCCCAAGGTGAACTACTTCTGATTGTGCCAGTTCATTGTTTTCGTCAATTTTTCCTCTAATCTGTGCCAATCTCTCGGGCTCGGATGTTTTTGAGTATCGCGCTCAAGCACCACTAGTATTTTTTCAAGCTTTAGCATTCGGTCCCGTATGGACCGGAGAACCCCAGCATGTTTTGAGATTGTCACCCCTCTGATATAAACCTTGAACGACTCCCAGATGGTGGCCATTCGAGGTACACTTCCAATATTATTGCAGAAGTATTCATCTATTGCTTGTGCAAGCTCCTAGCAGAACATTGCGTCCAACAGAGAATATTATGGGAATTGCCAAGCAAGGGACCTAGGTTGCATACCCTCGGGAGAGAGAGTCAGCTTGACAGGAGAATGGTCAGAAAATGTGTGTGGTAGATGTGAACATTTGCATATATATGGGAGTAGGCTCTTTGAGGTGAGCAAGTAATCTATGTGTGGTGTATGTCGTGCATCGAGGAGTAGTGAGTATATTTCCTGCCTTGTGGTGATAAATAGAGCCAGACATCGATCAGCCCCCCAGACTCCACAAGCGCAGTGATTGCCTTCGCCGCAGCTGAAGGCCGTCTGGGAGATCCCCGAGATGTATCTAATTCAGGTGATAATACATAGTTATAGTCCTCCCCCATAACTGCGGCATATTCACATATGCGGCAAGTTTATTATTAAGAGATCGATAGAATTGGGGATCATCGTAGTTAGGTCCATAAACCCCCACTAAAAGCACATCAAGACTATCTTTACGACAGCGTACCACTGCATATCTTCCACCAGGGTTCACACATACCTCTTGAATTTGTATGCCTGTGCCACGACGAGCCGATATCAAAACCTCTCGTGCATGTGATGTAAATCTAGCCGCTACAAATGTGCCCTTCATTCTGATTTGTGTAAGTAGCCCTGATTTAGGCGCTAGATGTGTCTCTTGCAGTATAGCAACATCGACATTATGGCTCTGAAAATTTCGGATTTTACGTTGATCATTCGACCCCCTGACATTTCATGTAAAAAAACTTATAGTAGTACCACTTGAGCTCATTGTAGCCCTTTGAGCATGATTGTCACCCAGTATGCTTCTCTTGTCTTATAACAGCAAACATAAAACTCGATTCCAATCTGGAATTCTTCATTCAGCTACTTAAGGAAAAAAAACTATAACATATGACTCCCCCCTCCCCCACCAACGCCATGTCTATCCCCCTACAACACGGCATCTGAATCCCTCCCTTAGTGCCTCCCTCCCTTATAGGCCCGCTGCTGTATGTGATACATGCAGGGCCGTGAGTACCCTTGTACTGCACTCCAGTTGTTATAAGTTTGTGCCTGATTGTTAACAAACATAAACCTCCAACTTCTGAGCAACAACTAAGCATGCTAAATTGTAGGTGCTAGTTCAATTATACAATAAAGGCAATGAATAGGTATTGTGCTAAACATATCAAGTTATACATTCGACTGTTATAAATGGCAGATCATATATCTTAGCGCTATTAGCAGCGGCAATCCGCCTCTGGGACTTTTTTTTTTTTACATTTTGGGGCGCATATGTGGTATAAGGTTCAGTGTGTGAATGGAAGCGTTAATCCTGGTTATCCAGATCATTGCGGGGGCCACCATCATCCAATTCCGAGCCCTGAGCGGATTTCTTAGATTTGGCATTGTGATGCTTTTTGAGTACCTGTTGAAGACTATTTGGATCTGTATAGATCTTAGTTTTGCCATCTATCATAACTCTGAGTCTCGCAGGGTAAAGCATAGCGTATTCTAAATTAAGTTCTCTCAGTTTTCACTTCAGGGGAGCATATTGTTTCTGCGCCTCTTGTACCTGCAAAGTAAAATCCAGGTATATGAACAGTTCAGAGCCCTCACAGCGAAGTGTTCGGAGGTCCCTGGCTCTCCGCAATGCCGCATCCCTGTCCCTGTAGTTTAGGAGCCTGGCAATTATTGGGCGAGGGGGGGCACCGAGGGGGCAGCCGCGGGGTCAGTGAACCGTGAGCCCACTCCACTATAAATACAGGTGAGAATGAATCGCAGCCCAGCAAGGTTGTGAGTAACTCCTCAACTAATTGTTCCATGTTCCCAGTGGCTGAGGACTCGGGCAATCCAAGTATGCACAGATAATTGCGCCTTGATCGCGCTTCTAAATCCTCAGCCTTATTTTTCAGCGTCGTCATCAGTGTTTCCATTTGTTTTTGTGCCCCAGTACTTTCAATTTGCTGATCTTCGGCATCGGACACTCTTCTTTCTACCATGTCAATTCTTTCAGCCTGCTTGTCCATTCTTTCTGACATACGATCCATGCGGTACTTGAGGGAGTCTATCTTGCCATCTATGGTTGTGAGGCTTTGCTGCATGAAAGTGAGTATGGCTCGCAGATCTCCCCCCAGATTGGCGCTCAAGGCACCCTGCTCTGAGGATAGCGCCTCTGTGTCATCGCCCCTGGCCCTGGTGGATTTGCGCTGCTCAAATTGCAACTTTGGCTGGAGTTTGTCCGGTTTCCCCATAGACCGGTGGATAATGCCCACTATATGGTGCACAAGAAGCACAAGAGTGTTGGTAGCATGCTGTAGGTGTATTAATGCCAGCTTCTGATGTCTCCAACAATGGCAGCAATATTAGTGGCAGCCATCAACAGCCTGTTGTAGCCGGGTGCATTAGTAAAGTATGCTATTGCGGGCCCTGTCTGCGTCCCTGCCCTCCACAATGTGATATCCTTATGGGAGGCCTGCTCCGATGTGGCCGCGCCCACGTCGCAATCTCCCCTCGCCTCCTCTCACCTGGGCTTGATCTCCTCGAGGGGCAGGGATCGACTCCCAGGAGCAGCACGTAATCCCCAGCTGGGGAGTCGCACAGGCGGAGAAGCAGTCCGGCCCCGGCACAGCCAGAAACTGCCAAGGGATCCAAGCATGCCCACACAGGCAGGCTCCGGCAGTTCCCGGCCGCTGGGCCTAAGCCGTGTCCAGCGAAGCCCGGACCGCAGTCGCAGAGCCGAGCCCACCAAAGCACAGGGCCCCCGGATCACACCTGCCGGTCACGGCCACCCACCACCGTAGACCAAGACAGCCAGTGAATCCAGGCAGGCCCTCACAGTCAAAGTGCCGCAGCCCAGCGGCCAGGAACAAAGCCACACACCGCCGGGTGGGCCGCGTTCGCGGCAACTGTGTACCTCCACAGATCTCCATCTAAAGTGGGCCGTTTCGCTCGCTGAAGGTTCCATACAGCAGCGGAAGGTCTGCATATCCAAAGCACGCCTTTAAGCCCCTTTAATTGCGGGGGTATGCGCTGAATTTTGCCGAATCAATGAATTTGTCTCAGGAGCTCGCTCAGGCTGCGGCCATCTTTAAGCCAAGCAAACTCCGCCCCCCCAGATCTCTTAATTTATCCATGCTTGTTCAGTTAAAGATGGTCGGTTTATGCATTGGTACAGTACTGGGTGATGGATAAGGGACACAGCACATTTGTCTTATGTGATTGTAAGAAGATAAAGTAACAGTTGGCTGCTGACCGCTGAATGTTGTGGTATTAGCTTTAGTGTGGGCTGGAAGAGTTGTATATAAATTAACTTTATAATATCCAGGCTAACCATAGGTCTGCCCTTCTTAACTTCCCTGCTATAGGTGGTAGTGTGCTTGTTGACCTGTTCCATAAGTGTGGGCTGTAAAGTGTAGAGTGCAATTGTTGTTGCGATTATCATTCCTGGTTTAATCCCAGAGATGTGGGATGATGTAGTTATCTTTGAAATAGTCATGTTTTGGACCATCTTCTGAAGTGCATATGGTCCTGAATGCCTCGAATCTTGGTTGGTAGTGAGTTCCAGAGCTTGGTGGGATATATAGGAGGAGGCATTGCCTCCTGCTGATTTCTGGTTAGGTGGTATGATGAGGTGCAAACCTTGAGTGCAGTGTCCTGTTTCGTTTGTATAACTTGAATTTAGCTTGCATCTATAGTGGCCATTTTCCTCTGCAGTCCAGTGCAGAGTGTCTTGAATATTGCAACTTCTAGCTATGGGTAGCGAGTAGAATTATTGCAAGAGGAGAGTCATATTTTATCTTGTTTGAAGGAAGAGAAGCAGTCTTGAAGCAGCACTTTAAATCAGATACATTATGCGCATGATGAATCTGGGTGCTTCAAGGTATAAGGTGTTTTCATAGCCAAGCTTGGGGAATACAAGTGTGATGATAGCTTGTAGATTTTGTTGGTATCCAGATTGGAAGACACAGTGTTTTCATTGTGTAGACGATGTTGACATCAAGGATTAGTTTTAATCTATAGCTACGTTTGGGTTTCTAACTTCTCTTTATGTGGTTAGAGGGGCCTGAAGTGCCTTCAGCCCTGTGGGCGTAGGCTAGTACTTTGGCCATTGTACACAAGACATGAGCTCTGGCTCTGCACTGTTGACCTTTAGATGGTTACTCATCATCCATGTATTTATGGAGCGAAGGTAATCAGCAAGATTGCCATGTTTATGATCAGTTGGTGATTGACATAGCAGCAGAGAAGTAATCTCATATAAAAGCATCTGAAGAGTGGAAGTTAGTGCAAACAAAGCAAACTTTTTTCAATAGGGATACATTTTTTCAGACATCTTTGTCAACTCTTGCTCTCCAGCACTACTGCACCACTTGCAGACTGCGAAATAGACTCTCATTCGTTTCAATGGAGGCAGAAGAAAACATCTAAACAGCCAATAGACAACCAATGACACCAACATACTCCTGTGGGCTAATCTATGATGGGATTGGCAATATCACAAGCCAAAGGCTGAATGTTCCAAGGCAAAAAAACAGTGGATGATGGAGGCAGACCCAAGACCCCTTC
Source organism: Calotriton arnoldi (assembly GCA_963921515.1). Lineage (NCBI taxonomy): Eukaryota > Metazoa > Chordata > Amphibia > Caudata > Salamandridae > Calotriton > Calotriton arnoldi. The sequence goes on from CAWUFW010013950.1 coordinate 95,292, forward strand.
GATCAAGAATAGAATACAACATGTTCACCATGACTCGGGTAAGTATCATAAACATAAAAACTAAAAAGGAGTACATATAAACAGAAGTAGGTTAAATAAATCAACAAGAAAAATGACAGAAGTACTAGGTGAAGAAGGTCTGATTAGGGGTCTGATTCTGTTCCCAAGACAAAGCATGTGGTAAAAATGTTAATGCTAGTATTAAAGATGATTGATAGACCACCACAGAGGGTCCAAAACAAGACACCCCTATGAAGAAGGCAAACAATTGACCAATATGCACCCATAGCACAGTGGCAACCACTGACACCTTCCAACTCACAACACAGTTCCCAATTTGGGTCATCAGTCATCTTAGGGCCTTCAATTTTTCAAGGCTGCTAGGTTCTATCCACCTGTTAACTACATCCACATGGTGGCCCTCCCGATCTTTCAGTACCTGGGCTCCATACAGATCACCCTATTGGATTTCTTTGCTTATCAGCCTGGAAATACATTTTCTCCAATCCTCAATTAGAGCACAAACCTAGAGCTTTATTCTTGCATAGAAATAATAGATATCAGCTATGCCTATCTAGTGGCAACATTTCCCGTCAACTATTTGAAGTACAGTTGTTTCTCTTCTACATTTTCATCTAACACTGGAGAGTAGTTTGTCAAATAGGTTGCAATCTTCAGTTAATTGTTTAAGTTGTGATAAAATGCAGCTTTCTAGGATTTTGTTACAAATGGGTGATTGGCTACAGAATGACAATTAACCCATTTACTGTGGCCATCAGCCAATGGCCGATGGCCGCACTCCCTCCCCAGTGCAGATGTCAGTCATTGGCCAACACTGGGGAGGGCAATAAAACTTCCTCTGGTGCTCTTCGCCAAAGGGAGTCCTTTATTTTTATTTTCATCAGGCTGCTCTGGAAGAGCTTTTTGAGCAGCCCCTGGATACCCTCACAGGTGATTATTCTCTACAAATTCGAGTTGACTGATTTCTTTTTTTTTTTACTGTAATGTTGATCAATGCACAGGGCAAGCTGATGTGAAAGTAAAATGAGCCAAAAGACTCATTTTTGGCAAAGGCTTGTGCTTCCCTAGAGTTAAATTTATTATTTTAGTCTTACTGCCCCCCGAGGTGCTGATGGGGCAGTTGTCCCTGAACTGCCCCCACTGGGAGGGGCAGAAAGCCTGCTAAATTCCAGGGATTTTTCTTCTTATACAAGTATAGGGGTGGGGGCTGCCCAGAATGAGCATGGCCGTGCCCCACCCCAAGTAAATGGGCAACAGTCTCCCCCCCCCCGGGGCAGATGGAGTAATTTCCCTTGATCTGCTCCCTGAGTAGCATAAAGCCCAATAGACTCTAGGGACTAAATTCATGCAATATTTTGTGGGGGGCGCCCCCCCCCAGGGCATGGGCCCATGCTTCAGCTATCTTGGGGCCAAATAGACTTTCTGCCCCTCCTGGGGGGTGGATAGGGTATTCACCCAAAATCTGCCACCCCCACCCGGGGGGCAGAAACCCCTCTAGACACCAGGGATTTCAAAATGGCACCAAAACAATCAAAAGGATGGGGGGTAACTTGCCCTACCATTGAGCCTTATTCCTGCCCCAGTGGGGTCAATAGTGTCAGAGGAGCAGATAGGAGGCTTGTCCCAATAGGGGAGGTTGCCCCAAAGTTGCCCCGGGGGGATAGAAAATCCACCTGACACCAGGGATTTTGCCTTTGGGGCAAAAGAAAGTGGTGCGGGTGTTGCACTCTGGCATTGGCCACACCCCACCCTAAAAGGGACAAACTGGTATTTTTTTCTCCTCAGGAGCAGACAAAAGGTGTGCCCCCAGTTTGCCACTGGGGAGGCAGAAAGCCCTCTGTATGGCAGGAATGTATATATATTTTTAAATAAATTAACAGGGGAGTCTTAAAAGTGCAACAGTCTTTCTGCTCCCCCGCAGACTAAAGCATTCCATCCCAATGGCAAGCAAGAGGACATTTGATTCTTTTGGATGTTGTTTTAACAGATGGGCCAGGCAGGTGTTGCTAGCTCCCAATATCATCTCACTTGCAATGGTGTATGGCTGCACTTTTTCGGCTTAGGTAGGCTGCCATCTGGAAAAACCTAACAGACCCAGACAGTTCTGAAAACTAGACATCGGGGGAGTCCAGGGTGGTGTGCCTTGTATGCTTCACACAACATTTTCTTACCCACAATGCTCTGCAAACCTCAAACTTTGACTAAAACACACATTTTCTTCACATTTCTGTGAAGAAAATGTCTGAAATCTGAGGGGAGCCACCAATTTCCCACAACCCAGCATTCCCCTAAGTCTTCTACTAATATGGTACTTCAGTTGTGTGGGTGGGCCAAGAGACCTTGACACAAAAGGCCCTAAAGTACTACATTGAGCGAGCAGCAATAGGGGTAGCTGCAGGATTTGGGGCCATGCTCAGCTGCCACCAATGGAAAACCTACCAACTGCAGCCATTTTTCAAAACAAGACAACCAGAGGATTCCAGGATGGCTTGCCTTATGTGAATCCCACTTGGTTATCTTATCCACAATGCCCTGCAAACCTCAAACTTTGCCTGAAATCATGCATTTTCCTTACATTTCTGTGATAGAAACTTCAGGAATCCGCAGGAATCAACAAAATTCCTACCACCCAGCATTGTGCCAATTGTGCTGATAAAAACGCTGTGCCACTTGTGTGGTTGGGCCTAGTGCCTGAGACAGGAACTGATCAAATCTAGGTAAATAGCTGTCCCCTCGCAAGGAGACCCATTTCTTGCCACGGGCACTAGGCCTATCCACACAAGTGAGGGCCCATTTTTATCGGAAGACTTAGGGGAATGTGGGTGAAAGGAAGTTTGTGGCTCCCCGCAGACTCCAGATCTTTCCTTCACAGAAATGTGAGGAAGATGTGTTTTTTGTCAAAGTTTGAGGTTTGCAAACAACTCTGGGTACGAAAGCCTGGTGAGAGTCACACATATCACCTCACCCTGGATACCACTAAGTGTGTAGGTTGCAAAAATATACAGGTTTGCTAGGTTTCCCTAAGTGCTGGCTAATATAGTGTCCAAAATCCACAGCTACCAACTTTGTACAAAAAGGGTCAGTTTTGAGTGGAAAAATGTGATGTATCCATGTTGCGTTTTGGGCCCTATCCTGTCGCGGGCACTAGGCCTACCTACAAAAGCGAGGTACATTTTTTAGTGGAAGACTTAGGGGAATGCTGGGTGAAAGGAAGTTTGTGGCTCCCCACAGACTCCAGACCTTATCATCACAGAAATGTGAGGAAAATGTTTTTTTAGGTCAAAGTTTGAGGTTTGCAAGGGATTCTGGGTGCCAAAACCTGGTGAGAACCATGCAAGGTACCCTACCCTGATTCTACTAGATGTCTAGCTTTCAGAAATGTACAGGATTGCTAGGTTTCCCTATGTGCTGGCTGAGCTATGGGCCTAAAATCCACAGCTACCCACTTTGCAAAAAAAGGGGTCAGTTTTGAGTAGAGCTATGTGATGTATCCATGTTGCATTTTGGGCCATTTCCTGTTGTGGGCACTGTGCCTACCCACACAAGTGAGGTAGCATTTTTATAAGAAGACATAGTGAATGTCAGGTGCAAGGGCGTTTGTGGCTCCTTGCAGATTCCAGAACTTTCCATCACAGAAATGTGAGGAAAATTAGTTTTTTAGTCAAAGTTTGAGGTTTGCAAGGGATTCTGGGTGCAAAACCCTGGTGAGAACCATGCAAAATACCCTACACAGGATTCTCCTAGATGTCTACCTTTCAGAAATGTACAGGTTTGCTAGGTTTCCCTAGGTGCTGGCTGAGCTATGGGCCCAAAACCCAAAGCTGCCCACTTTGCAAAAAAAGGGTCAGTTTTGGGTAGAAATATGTGACGTATCCATGGTCCGTTTTGGGCCATGTTCTGTCGCGGGCACAAGGCCTACCTACACAAGTTAGGTAGGATTTTTATTGGAAGACTTAGAGGAATGCTGGGTGCAAGGACTTTTGTGGCTCCTTGCGGATTCCAGAACTTTCCATCACAGAAATGTGAGGAAAATGTTATTATTAGTCAAAGTTTGAGGTTTGCAAGGGATTCTGAGATCAAAAACCTGGTGAGAGCCATGCAAGTCACCCTACCATGGATTTCCCTAGGTGTCTAGTTTTAAAAAATGAACAGGTTTGCTAGGTGGCTTCCCTAGGTGCTGGCTGAGGTAGGGCCCAAAATCCACAGCTACTCACTTTGCAAAAAAGGGTCGCTTTTGAGTGGAAAATGTGATGTCTCCATATTGCATTTTGGGCCATTTCCTGTTGCGGGCAGTAAGCCTGCCCACATAAGTGAGGTACCATTTTTACCGAAAGACTTAGGGAAATGCTGGCTGGAAAGAAGTTTGTGGCTCCCCGCAGGTTCCAGAACTTTCCATCACACAAATGTGTAGAAAATGTGGATTTTAAGTCAAAGTTTGAGGTAAACTAAACCTGGTAAGAGCCATGCAGGTCACTCCACCCTGGATTTCCCTAGGTGCTTAGTTATAAAGAAAATGTACATGTTTGCTAGTTTTCCCTAGGTGCCGGCTGAGCTAGGGCAAAAAAAATCCACAACTACCCACTTTGCAAAAAAGGATCAGTTGTGAGTGGAAAAATGTGATGTATCCATGTTGTATTTCGGGTTGTTACCTGTCACGGCCACTAGGCCTACCCACACAAGTGATGTACCATTTCTAGTAGAAGGCTTAGAGAAATGCTGGGTACAAGGAAGTTTGTGGCTCCCTGCAGATTCCAGAACTTTTCTTCACAGAAATGTGAGGAAAACGTGTCAAAGTTTGAGGTTTGCAAGGGATTCTGGGTAAAAAAAACATAGTGGGAGCCAGGCAAGTCATCCCACCCTGGATTTCCCTTGGTGTCTAGTGTTCAAAAATTGTCCAGGTTTGCTAAGTTTCCCTAGGTGCGGGCATTGCTAGGCCTAAAAATCCACTGCTACCCACATTGGAAAAAAAGGGTCTGTTTTCATTAGACCAATGTGATGTGTTGTGTTTTGGCCTGTTTCCTGTCACGGGCACTAGGCCTACCCACACAAGTGAAGTACCATTTTTATTGGAAAGCATGTGCGAGCACAGAATAGTAGAACATTTGTTATTACCAATTGCATAGCTCTGCATTTCAGCCTTCCAAATCTAAACCAGTGTGTAAAAAAGAAGATATTTTATAAAATACCCTGAAAATCATATGCTAGTACAGGTACCTACAAATTCAGAGATGTACAAATATCCACTGCTCCTAAACTCCATATCTTGTGCCCATTTCAGAAATACACAAGTTTTTTTTATATCCATTCTTCACTTTACACATTTCACCATGTGAAATGGTCTATACTCGGTACACAATGAAAAACCATGTACGATCCAGCTCAGCTGTTGGCTCTGGGTACCTTAGGTTCTTGGAGATCCTACAAACCATATATAAATGCTAAACCAGAAGGGCATAGTGGATGTAATGGTATATTGCTTTTGTATATTGGCCACTGTGACAAAAGGGTACAGATGAACACGTCATAAATGGCAGATTTTTTCCTACTCATTTTCAATATTTCTTTATTTCAACAGTTAATTTCTATGGGAAAACGTCGGGATCTACACATATGACCCCTTGCTAAATTGGAGAATTTTGTCTACCTTTCAGAAACCTATAGCTGTCCTGGATCAACCATGGGTTTCACACTGGTTTCCACCATAAACTGGAAGTAGATTGAAAGCACATAAAATAGGGATAAAGGGTTATGTCTTTGAAAAATGCCACAACTGTGGCAAAACAATCGTTTTTGTATTCAGCAATGCATTTTCCTGAAAGCTGGGAAATTGGTAATTTTAGCACAGCAAATTATTTGTTGATGTAAGTTTTAGGAAAATAAACAGACACTTTTATCCAGACACTTTTTTCCTACTGTTCCCAAAAAACTCAAAATGCAGCTATATTTTGTCTATATCCTCGGTCCACTCCAGGGTAATCCACAAATCCTGGGTACCTTTATAATCTACAAGATGTTGGAAAAAAAGAATGCAAATTTGGTGTGGATGTCTTATATAGGAAAAAAGTTATGGAGCCCTAAGCGCAAATTATCCCAAATAGCCAAAAAAGGGTTCAGCATGGGGGGCTCTGTAGTTAAGGGGTTAATTACGTCTTTAGGGTGAGCTTCTAATTTTTGCATAAGTGGGTGTTCTGACCTATTTTTAGAAAGTCTGGAACCACACCAAGTCTTAATGAAGATTTGATCAAACTCCTCTCATACAGGACAAGAGATGAACTGATATCTTTTACAACGGGTGTGGGTAATGGATCTTTAAAGATAGGTGCTGGCATACTGTCAGTACACTTTTAATTAGTTTATTTCAAGTGGTTTCTCTGAGGTTGTTCCAGAAGCTGGAGTGAGGAGAGCTTCATCTACTGATTGGGTGGAGAAAAAGAAGTTCACACTTTAAAACATCCACATTTTTTCTCAAAGATTTCTTTTGCATTTTTTACATCAAAAAGGGGGAGATGTTTAGTATTTATTTTAACAATGTCAAAATGTTTTGTGATGGCTTTTGGCTTGGCTCTATTCAGTGGCGTAGCGTAATATGTTGGGGCAACCCTGCAGAAAGTGATATGGGGCTCCAAAGTCTCCAATATCTCGCAAATATTCATGGGCTTGGATATGAATGGGGGTCCTCTGAATTGTTTTGCAGCACCCTAAAGGGTTGGGGGCCCCTGCAATGCAGGGGCTTCAGGCACCTGTGTTACGCCCTGGCTCTTTGAGATCTGAAGAATGAAGCCTTCAATTTGCAGAAGCACTGTTCATGGTTTTTTCTCTCATATTGCATAGCTTCCAGGTTCAGGGTTGATGGATCTTGTTGCCATATATGTTGTACAGCTCTGAGCTTCATCCTCTCTTATTTCAGATCTCTACTATTGTGCCGTTATATATGGTATTTGGTTTTTTTCTTTTTATGGGATAATTTTTCTATAATAATCTTTGTGGTTTTATTGTAGTAGCTGTCATGGGGATTACTTTTAACTATTTGTGGGGGTTTGTAACTTGAAATTTAGACAATGTACTCAATGTTAGGGATGATACATCGTGATATTTAGTGTTCCTGCTCCATCGTTTTAGTCTTTTTACTCGCTCCTTTGTCACCATGGGATGAATGAAAAATAAATGATATGAAGATCTTACCAGTCAATGGGTATCGGAGGTTGTGTCCTCAAAGTTAATTCTTTCTCAATATGAAGGTCCAAGTCAGACCCCTCATCATGTGGGAACATCATACAGATTTGTATTAGCTCATAATGGAAGTCCTAAAATTCTTGTCATATTTTAGCGCGTCTTTTGTTGTGCTATTAGCAATTAGACTCTTAAGCTCTTGTTGAGTCCTTCAGGGCCAAGCCAGACCACTAGTTTAAGTCTTACTTGCCTCCCTGCATGAATTTTATGGTATGCCCACTTTTTTCCACACAATTTCTTAGTTGGGTCCATAGAAATTTTCCAGAAAGTTCTATGCCTCTGTGTCATTGACTTGAAATTTCTGCTTAATTGTGATGACCTGGCAAGGCTGAACTGTTAATTCGGGTAAAATGAGGTTGGACCCTAAGTGATGGACACTGTGGGGCCGATTCCGATTCGGGCCGAAATTCTCTCCGACCGAGCCGGACCCGGAGAGAATTCCGACCGAATTGGACCCTAGCAGTCCGACCAAACGAGTACAATGCGTTCGCATGCAATCGGACTCGATTCGGTCAGACTCCCATTGAAGTCAATGGGAACCTGTCGTACAACGCGTACGCGGGCTCCCATTGAGCAATGGGTGCGAGGCGGACAAGGACGCCCCCCACAGCGTGTACGCGTCCATGCGCATCGCGGCGTACATGCACAGGTAGGGGGGACCCATGGGTCCCCCCTGTGTGCGACTCGCGCGCCTACGCATACAGGGGGGTCCGACGCGGACCCCCAAAGTCCGGCTCCGACAGCTTTGTCGAGCCGGACGGCACAAGTCGATCGGACTGCTCGCGGCGCGCATCGTACTTACCCGGCCGGGAAACGTCTCCATAGCGCGGTGCGAGTCGTGTCCCTGCGAGTCGGTCGGAGCGTGTTGAAGCCGCGTTCGAGTCGGTCGGCGATTTCGCGGGTGCTTGCATCGTACTCGCCCGGCCGGACCCGCGTCCGATTCGGTCGGGAAACAGGGCTCCGAATCGGATCCGGTGAATCCGAATCCGATTCGGAGCACTACCGGCCGAGATCGGAATCGGCCCCTGTGTGTGTGACTTGGAAATAAGCTTTCTGATACTAGGTTGAAGCCCAACTGAAATCTGGGCTATTAATACCCTTTTAATACACTGTGTTCATTAAGGAAGCATCTTTTGAAGGTTGTTGCAGCTCATGGAAACACTTATCTTTGGGTTCTGATGCAAACAAAAAACAGAGCATTGGCAAAGTCAATAAGTCCGGCTTTAATTGGCTAAGACAACCATACAGCAATTCTGCAAGCGTGCCTCTGCACGGCTTTGTTTGCATGTGCCAGCTTTCCCAGTGTACCAGTTTCAGAGAGTTTTGTTTTTAGAAATCCTAATTTAAATATATTTACAAAAGCTATATCAAACAGTGTTTGGACAACTTTTCGAACCAAAATAATGGGTTTACTTATTTTTACAACTGTAGCTGTTTTGCCCACCTCCACATTTTGCAGAGGAAAAGGATAGCTGTTTTTGGCATTCACAAACTTGAGTTATAAAAATTGCAATTTTGCAACAGCAGTACGAGTTGCCTATAATTTCGGCAGTGTTGAATTTAGTGCTCCAGTACGCCTCATCATAACGTACTCAGAAAGAAAATGCATCAAATCGCCTACAGGGAAGGGACAGCCTGACCTCCAGACAGGCACAGACCTCTGTAGAGATTGTGGCTTTTGTTGATGCTCTTACAAGACTATCCATCTTGAGTAAGATTGAGAAAATTGGATATAACAGAGCAATGTTTGATTCTTGCTGCTCACCATAAAGACTTTTAAAGTGTTCTCAGTCCAAAAATAAGCAATGGGATGAAGCAGCTGGATGGGTTATGAATAGCCCTGTGTTAAGAGAGCTTTACCTCATCTGGTCAAAAATCTACTAGTGTTGATTTTAGTACCGCAATCTGTAACAACATAACATGTACTCATAAATAAAAGGCATGATATCGCCTAAGTGGAAGGGACAGTTCGACCTCAAGACAGACACCAACATCTTGTTTGATTGTCGCTTTTGTTGATGATCTTGCTAGATTTTGGGTGGCCATCTTGGGACATAGTAACAAAAATTGCTGCTACCAAAAAGTTCTTGCTTCTTGCTTGGTTAATTTTAAGGAAGCCATAAATTGGCTTAAAAAAAATGGAAGGCCACATAAAGGGGCTGGGTGGGCACACCCTAAACCCCATGGCCATGTGAGGTGAGAGGGTTAAATATATATATTTTGGGTTGCGGGTACCACGGTACCCAACACTGGTACCATGGTACCGATATATATATATATTTTTTAAAAAGACAATGAGAAGGGACTGGTCATAGACCAGATCCTGCAGCCAACTGCCATTTTACATGCCATAGCCTGTGAGCACTGGAGGTTGCCCGTCAGTAGTGCATCAGGCGCTAGACCAACCCCCTACTGCGCACAATAGAAAGCTGTTCACAGAGGTGGTTTGGGCATCTGTGGGGTGTTGAGAAGTTGTGAGGGCCTCAGCACTGGGCATGGCTAGGCCTTGCATCCAATCCCTTGTGGCCCACAGTCGAAGGTTGTGCACAGCAGGCAGTTGGCCACCCACTGGGAGTTGAGTGCAGGGCCTTGTTGGAGGGTGGGCCTGCAATCAACAGTTAGGCCAAAAACATAGTAAAAGCACCATTGCACAAATATACAGTAGTTGTCGCATTCCAGAGTGGAGGGCATCTTGGCCATATTTGTTTATGCCTGAGCTCTTCTAACTACCCCACTTTCTTTTGTGTTTTTTCCACATTTGTTTTTTATGATGTAAATAAAAGTGTTTATTCTTCCATAGGAATTCTATGACACAGTCTTTATTATATCACTGTATTGTTCTGCTCTATTTATCTGTGCTGTAAGGGACCACTGTTCCTTTATAAGCACACAGCTGAAGGCCATGCGCAGCGGGGTTAGGCAGCTGTGGTGGAATTGGATGCAGGGCCTAGCAAAGGGCAGGCCGAGGACCAACACCCCACCCCCCACTGCACACAGCCAATATTTTATGTGTTATGGCTGTGAGGCCCTACCATGTAATATTAACACAATACCCAAAAGTGGACCTTGGATACTCACTAGTAATCCTACTCTCAGTCCTGGTAGAGTGGCAAAGAGCATGCAGGCTTACTTAGAGTAACATGTGTTAAGCATTTCACAATACCAACATGGACGATAAGTAATTGACACGATTCAAAAGAAATCTGACACCAATTTATAAAAATATAGCTTATTTTTCCATAAATTTAAACACCAAAATGAAATCAATATAAGTTGTATAACCGGAGTGTTGAAAAATTGTTTCTTAGTAGTGATAAGTGGGAACCTACCACTAGTAATAAGGCCACAAACACAGTAAAAGGTTCCGTCAAGGTCTTAATAAATTATTCCCTTGCTCAACCCTTGGTAGCTGGCTGCGAGCAAGCAGGTTTAACGTAGGGGATAGGTATGTAAAGCATTTAAAAACACCAATACATTAAATAAGTAAGACACAATACACAATAAAAGTCCAACACCAATTAATAAAAATAGGTTACATTTTTATGAACAGATAGACACCAAAACGACAAAATTCCAATATAGGGAACCTGAAATATGAATTGTTAAGGAATTAACACTTTCTTGTGCTTAACAAACAATAGCGCCAACTGGTTGCGCTTGACCAGGACAAAGTCAAAGTTTGAAGCCCACCACAATGGAGCCCTGGTCAGATACACTAAGCGGGAGGCCTCGGTCAAAATGTTACTTTCACACATGGACATTTTTCTGGAGGATTTTCTCTCCACGTCGAGCAAGGCTCCTCTTCAGGTCGGATTTGCGTCGACATCATCATCTTGGTTCAGCATGAGCCCTTGGTCAACTCCTGGAACTCTTGAGCTCCGGATCTCTTAGTGGAATGAACCTGAAATTCAGACCAGGTCGCCATTTGACATAGTCGGTTTGACTCTCGATGTTGGGTCCGTCACCATATGGAGCTTTTTCCAAAAGTCCATCCAAACTTCCAGAACTTCTTCTTGAAGCTCCTCTTGAGTGTTCAAAGTGTCCGAAACACCAATCCAAGGGTCTAGAAGCTCAGGGATGGTCCTTGGGATGTTGGGACTACAATTCGCACAATGCACATGGCCAAATCGTTAAAGGTCCACTGGACGCACTCCAGGATGGGTACGTCTTGGTGGTGATGATTCAGGTGGGCTCTGTTAACCTGCAGCTTGCAGGAAGTCCACTCCTTAATCCTTGTAAAGCCAGGTAAAGTCCTTAGGACTGGGAGACGCTAGGGGGCGTGCAACCAAGACGGCCGCACCCTAGTGAGGCTCTGCTGCCCTGGAGCTAATAATCAACATTTATCCTGAACCTCGGGGCTAAGACTGCCCAAAATCATCCCACATTGACCCGGGAGACTGCAGGGTGAGTCCAGCAGTGACGGCGACGACCCCGGAGACGAGGAGGCGCCGCTGAACACAGATTGCGAGTGAGGCCTACATAGTGTGCACTCGTGGACTGGGGCCCGGATGGACTGCTGTAGTGAGACCCTCGTGGAGGCTGAGTGCGACGCTCTGATAGCTCCATTTGGCTCTCGCTGATACCACAGCTTGAAAGGCCCGGACCGGAGCGCAGAGAGACATCACGGCGAAGATAGCGGGTGACCCGGACCTGCGCGCTGCACCCTGCCCGGCGCCCGGAGGCGAGAGGCAGACCGGTGGACCCTAGAAAGAGGCTGAGCGTGCCGCTAGGAAATCCCAAGCGGATCCAGGCCAACCGTAAGTCCGGCCAGCGCATTGGCTAACGCGGATCGAGTGCGCACAATGAGGTGAGGGGTGACCAACGCTACAGCCAAGCGTTCGATCGCCTGCGCTCTGCCAGGAAGCCACCCGGGAGTGGGGGCTGGAACGAGAGGCCGAGGTTGGGGCCTATCTTGGACGCATAGCCGCTGAAAACTCACAGGGCAGGCATACTAAGTGCGACATATTGCAGCCGTACTTCCGAAAAGCACCGCTGCCCCTGCTGCCTGAGAGACACTACCTGGGGAGGCACCCCGAATTGCGAGCTGACGAGACACCCTGCGCCAAAAACGGCAGTGTTCAGAACTGCTCCCTCGCGCCATAAACGGAGCGATCCTCTTACCAGTGAGCTTTCTGGTGCCCGGTAATCCTGAAAAGCACATATGAGGAGCTGGGGCGGGCTGGACCTGACCGATACTTGCCCTGGCGCGACACTCCGGCTGGGCCGCTGCCCCTGTGGCACCTGCTATAGTGTACATTAATGACCAACTGGGGGAATTGTTGCTGGACTTCCAACCCACTACACGACGTTGCACAAGCGATCCCCCCAAGTCGCAGAGGCTGAAAACTGAACATTGCGAGGGGCCTGCGTTGGTAAGCGACGGAACAGTACGCTACCACTATAGACCGAGCCCGGCCCTGTGGTACTGTGGACCCCGGTGGGGGACTCGGCTTGCAAAGAGCTTAGTGTGCACTGCACCCCAGGAGAGGGGAACGACGACTGCATTTCACAGCCCCCCCTCGCGCACGCACGAGTTTGCTGCACCTGCGAGGCCAGCTCCCACATCAGGGGACATACTCGCGCCACAGGCTGAACGTCCGAAGAGAAGCTTGCCCCCGCAACACATCGTCCAGTGGGGGAACAACCAGTGTGCACTCTGATTGGCTTCTGACCGCTACTGCCCAGGGGAAGCTGCACCACCCCTATTGTGCCGAGGAAGACAGTAGAACGGGCAGCGCTGCCGAGAAGGAAGGCGAGGAGAGGCTACCTAGGGTCCACCAGCAGGGGAGCATGGGAAAACCAGACGGCAAGCAGCCTAAACTGAACTTTGACTCCCGCAGAACGCCGAGGGGACAACCACAGGAGCTGGAACAAGACGGCATGAGCCAGCCAAGCCAGGGCACTGATGAGGTGGATCTGAAGACGCTCCTCCACACCATGAAAGCCAGCTTTGCCACGATCGAGGGGAAAATAGACTCCATGTGCGCCAGAATGGACCAGATCACCCAGAAAATCGAAAAACAAGATGGCAGGCTGAAAGAGGCGGAAACTCGCATCTCAACGCTGGAAGATGAACATGCGCAAGCGGTGGGGCAGCTCACGGATGTCGATAAGCTCCTCAAGATCATTGCGGCAAAAAACAAAGACATTGAAGCCTGCTCGCGACGGAACAATATCCGCATTACTGGGGTCCCCTAGTCCACCAACACTGGGAGATTGGAGGACTATGTAGAATGTCTACTCACCACTTGCTTTGGTCAGGAGGCCTTCTCCAGAATGCTCATTGTTGAGAGGGCGCATCGCACGTTGGCACCAAAGCCCCCACCTGGAGCACCACCCCGGCCCATAGTAGCGAGGCTCCTCAATTATCGTGACCGCGATACTGCCGTACGCAAGGCAAGGGAGCTGAGAGACATTGTCTTTGACAATAATGCCATTTCGTTATATCCGGACTTCGCCCTCAACGTTCAGGAAGCGCGAAAGAAATTTGCTCCCATCAAAAAGAAGCTTCAACAGGAGGGAGTGGAATACGCCATGTTATACCCTGCATGACTGTGAATTACTCATAACGGACTGCAACACATCTGCAATACTCCTCAACAAGCGGCGGATTTCTTCAAGAAGACAGTCTTGGTTACTAAAAGAGCATAGCGTTCCCCATTGGGCAGGGCGATGGCCCGGCGCAGCATGAAGAGGACTAAAACAGGTATATGCGGACTTACCGGACGATGCTTGCAGGCTTGGGGGTAATCGCTGTCTAAGTAACAGCTTGTACCAATACACAGGTAACATTCACTGCGGGTACAGCAACACTGCCCGGTTTAATACTGATGTATGTGTAGGAAAAAGGGTACCCTACAGGACATTAATATTACATTCCAGGGCCCCCCTGCACTGTTTGACAGTGTGAGGGGAGCTGTCACGCCCTCTAAGACACATGTCTCTAAGGGTGTACCCCTTATCTCCATTACTGGAGATTGTATTGTTTCACTGTTGTTTTAATTGTTTTGTTGTGCGGGATCTGCATTTATGGGGCACTATTGAACCCGTAATTTACGAAGTACCAGGTATATGTATTGATTGGGGTGGTATACTATGGCTCATATGTCTCTTTATAGCAAAGATACCTTACACAACCACTATATGAACAAAGTACTGTCGTAACAGAGTTAGCATGACCCAAATGTTTCAATTGTCTTCTGATGTACTGGGAGGGATTGAGAGGGGGGGACATATACACGGCAAGTTGGGGTCGCCGTTGTGGGAGGCACGTGGGTGTCAAAAGGTGGGTATTTTTGTGGTGGTCCTGACATTCAGCACACATGAGCGTTGCCCACATACAGACATCAGTGCAGACTTGTTTCGCCCACATACCTGCTGGAAACTTGGTAATGGCAGGTGAGGAGCAGAGGAACAACACTATAGTGGAACGTTCATGGACTGGGAGACCCCAGAAAAAAGCGGCACATTCTGGCCTATTTAGACAGGCACCATATCAGTATAGCTATGCTGCAGGAGACACACCCTTCCCAAAAACCAGCCCCAGTTTGCCTCAAGATGGGCCTCGCATAGATACTTCTCCTCGTATTCTGCCTTTTCCCGAGGGGCGGCAATTCTGATCAAAAAGCGGTGCCGTACATTGAGGAGGGCTCTGCACTTGACCCAATGGGGAGGTATTGCATCACATGGGGAGGCTTGCATCGACATCCGTCATGTTAGTGTGTAGCTATGGTCCCAATGTGGATGATGAGGATTATTACATCACTTTATGGGCGTGCATTGTGAGCATTGGCTCGACCCATCTCATATGGGGGGGACTTCAATTTAACATTGTATCCATCACACAACCGGTTTCACCCCCTGCCACACCACTATTCCAAAGCGCAGCACCAACTCCAACAAATAGTCACGGACAATTTGTTAATAGATGTATGGCGCCACCAGCACCCGGGGCAACGCGAGGGCACCTTCCACTCCGCAGTACACAATAACTGGTCCAGGTTGGACATGTGGCTGGTCTCCCAAGACATTGCGCTGCGTACACTCTCCTCTCGACATTTAGCACGTACTTACTCGGACCACTCCCCTGTGATTATGTCGGTGACCCTCCAGGGCCTGACACCCCAAACTAGACAATGGCGGCTACAACCCATGGTGCTCCTAGATGCGGTATTTCAGACTGAACTGGGGGAAATACTGGAAGAATTTCTGACAATTAATATAGACTCAGTGACATCCCTGGCCACTGTGTGGGAAGCACTGAAAGTTACCGTAAGGGGCCAGTGTATGACCAAGGCGGGGGGCATTCTCAAGAACATTTGCACAACGATAGCGCGCCTATAGCGCCAGATTAAGCAGCAGATTAAGCAGCTAGAGGTGACCATACAAGGGACGTGGGTGGGCCCTACGCAGGCTAAGATACGGGAGACCTTAACTGAATACCAAGCTGAAGCGGAAAGGGAGTGTCTCTTTCGAAGTAAATATCACACGGCGCGCAGATATGGGGAGGGGGAACGCCCGGGCAAAGCGCTTGCCGAAACTATCCAGCCACCTCGAACGGCGAATCATGTACTGACCATATGAGATCAGAATGGTGTGATGCATAGGGACACGGCGGACATAACAGAGATTTAGGCACTACCAAACGCTGTACACGACCTGTGCGGTGCGACAAACTGAGACTCCGCAATACTTGCAGCAGATAGAATTGGCATGGCTTAGCAACCGGCAGAGGGAGTTTTTAGCGGCTGACTTACAATTAGATGAAATCCGGGAAGCCATAATGCAAATAAATAACAGTAAAGCGCCGGGGCCTGACCGTCTTGGTATAGAATTTTATAAGAGCTACATAGACACGCTGGCCCCATTTCTTAAGGCAGTTTACGAGGAGGCTGCCCAAACGGGGATACTCCCACCTACCATGCGGGAAGCAATGCTGGTATCACTGCTGAAGCCTGGGAAAAACCCTGAATCCACTGACTCGTACCGACCACTGTCGCTGAGAAACTGCGACGTCAAGATATTAGCGAAGGTCCTGGCCAATAGGCTTACACTATTAATGGATCAGCTCATTCGACCTGACCAATCGGGGTTCATACCTGGCCGATCGACCTCACATAATTTAAGAACTCTCTTCTCTATCCTGCATAGAATCGACCAAGAGGAACAAGCGGTGGTGGTCTTCCTAGACGCCACCAAAGCGTTTGACTCTCTGGAATGGGGATACCTACTTGCGGTATTGACACACATGGGATTCCCTCCGGGATTCCTCATGTGTATTAAACTGCTGTACAACCGGCCCTGTGCCTCACTGCTATTGAACGGCGAGAGGTCCCCAGCCTTCGGCATCACCAGGGGCACGCGACAGGGGTGTCCCCTTTCACCCTTATTATTCGCGATCGCCATGGAGCCGCTGGCGGCCATGTTGCACCAACACCATAAACAATATGCGCTAGACTATCCCACCCGGCCTGTACTCATCTCGCTATATGCAGATGACATTACGTTATATGTGCGAAATTCTGCTGAAGGATTAAATGCCATGATACGCGAATTAATCAAATTTAGAGCCTTCTCGGGAATTACTATTAACTGGGGAAAACCTCAAGTTATGCCGCTCACGACCCGTACCACCCAGTTTCAAATGGACTATCCGCTGCAGTGGAGCGAGGATGAGGTCTGATATTTGGGGATCACTATCACTAGAGACAAGGAGGAACTATTGCGGGCTAACTATGGAGTGACTCTCGCCAGGGTAGAAGACTTGGTCAACAGGTGGATAGCTCTCCCTCTCTCTTTAGCGGGCCGAATAGCCTTAATGAAGATGGTCATTATGCCCAAATTTCTATACTTGTTCACAAATATCCCCTTCTCCCCTGGATGCCCCTTCTTCACTAGGCTGAAAAGTCAACTTATACGACTTGCGTGGGGAGGGAAACAACCCTGAATTAAATGGTGCACACTCACGCTGCTGTTCGCTCAGGGCGGGTTCGAAGCGCCTGATCCGGAACTTTACTATCTCAGTGCTCAAGCGCACTTTGCTGCATACTGGCTCGCACCTCCACCCTTCATGACGCATTTAGCAGTGGAGCAGGGGCTCATGGAGCCGCTATCTCTTATGGGATTTCTGGGTGTAGACAACAGAACTGCAGGGGGAAAGAGATCCACTGTGGCTTGCACAAATAATGCGTGGCACGCCATCGCTAAAAGGTCCCAAGTTCCTATGCTTTACTCCCCGCTACTCCCCCTGGCCGATCAACATACTCTACCAGTTACACAAGAGGGGATTTGTAAGCGCATGCTTCGCAAATTAGGTATGCATACTTGGGGAGACATGTACCTCCAGGGGCAGTTCAAAAGCGCGGCTGCATTCCTGGGCAACGCAGTCCCTATCCACAATGGACCGATTCCTATATATACGCTTGAGACAGGCTGTTAAGGCTGCTACTCCGGAATTCCCAACGGAACCTCCCACACTGCTCCCATTGCGTCAAATGTTATGGACAGGGACACCACACGCTGTATCCCACATATACAAGGCGACCGTGGGGGCAGGGACACACAACGCTCTGAAAACAAAACAAGGATGGGAAGCGGAACTGGGACATCCTATTACGGAGGAGGCATGGGGATACTGTTGTCAACAGACTGAGCGCATCACTGCTAGTAGCAGGTTCAGAATTATCCACTTCAAATTCCTCCACAGAATGTATTACACGCAGGTAAAGTTGCACCGACTCCAACTGCGAGACAACGATAGATGTGACCAATGTAAGCAGGAGGGAGCAGGTTTCCTACACTTGGCCTGGGAATGTAAGTCCATAGCGCAATACTGGTCTGAAGTGGGGAAGGCTCTGGGAGACATGATAGAAGTGCAGCTTGACCTTACACCTGTCATGGGTCTACTGGGATACCTCCCAGGACACAAAGGACGCATCAAAACATTCTTGGCAATTGGCCTCCTCGTGGCCAAGCGCAAAATTGCCTGCAGATGGGGGAGGGGCAGTGCGCCCAAATTCAAGGAATGGTTGGCTGACCTTACTTACTGTCAGGAGCAAAACAATATTTACGCAGAGTTACTACCCCACCCCCGTTCACGACCCTGTGATGTCTGGGAACCACTCACTAGATATTTACTCAGAGAGGCTGCAGCTGACACAGTGGATGAAGCCCCCCCAACGCCCACCAACCACCAAATTGTGAATAATGGGACACATGCTCGAGAGCCTGAACACTAATGGGGCTATGATGCCATTCTGCCCGCAGCACATGCCTATATTGACTGTTGTATGTTGGGACTGTTCTATCTTTTTAAATTCAACATATGTACTGTACTGATGTATATTTGTGCGCTGCCAATGTAATGTCGACCACACACTGTAATTGCTGTGTTGTAATACCAAACAAAATGCCAATAAACAAAGTTTAAAAAAATAAAAAAAAAGTCCTTAGGACTGTATTACCAGATTGTGCATCAGGTGCAGTCCTTCAGAGTCTACTCCTTTGGGTGCAGATCAGGGTTCCAGCAGGGCAGTCCTTGTTCTACTTGTTGTTACAGGCAGAAGATCTGAGTTGCTTGACAACTCTTCTATATTTATTCAGTGTTCCTGGGCGTCAAGCAAGGGGGGCACCCCCGATCAATGAGATGCAGGGTGCCACCCTCAGGTATGACCACTTCCTCCAAAGTGAGGTATATTCTTGTCCCAGAAATCACTGTTCTTCTAAAATACAAAATGGAGAAACTTTCTCCTGGATGGTTAGATCTGGGTAAACCAATGAACAGGTGTGGCTAACTTTCTCTAACACTCCCCTTCCAGCCACTTCACTAATCTAAATGAAGGGCTGAAGGAAGTGGGGGTGAGCCTTTGCTGTGAAGACCATTCTGCTACTCCACCCAATCCTGCCTTTTGCTTATGCAGCTGCAGTTCTCCACCCACAGGAAATCCTTTGTCTCTCTAGCAGGCTAATTCATACCTCATTAGGACAGCGCTCAGCCTGGCAGAGGCTGGCCACTAAGGAAGGGCATCTGGAAGGCTGGATTTTGTCCTGTCAGATTCTCCCGATCAAGAAACTGACTCGAGCGCACGTGCGCACGTCAGCCTCTACGCTGAGCGTGTGCATAAGCGTCATGTCACAGTTGACTTCCTCAATCATTGTACAGCAAGGCTTGTGAACAGGACCATATTGTGACGTCTTTGAGCTTGAACCAGCTCGTGCTAGGCAATGGTAAAAGTTTATTTAAACATTTCAAAACAAGCATTTACTTGAAAAAAAGTATGAAACCGTGTTTCTAGAGCAAGCGTGACCCAGTTATAGTTTGTTTTCTTCCTCTCTAACCTTCGAAAGGGCGAGAGCTCCACGCGCGGAAGACATGTTACATTTACGGTCTCAACTCGCTAGCACTAAGGGGCATATTTACGTTCCCTGGCGCATCCCTGCAAATCAGCAGGGATGCGCCAGGGAAGATGCGTCACGCAAGTTTGCCCTTGCGCCGCATTTACAATGCGGCGTGCCGTGGCGCACGGATGGGCAGATGCGTGTCGCATCCCCCGACGGAAAGGCGGCGCATTGCTGGAGTCACGTCGCAAGCGCGACGCGGCTCCAGCAAGTCTCGGGGTGCCCTATGCCTAACATGCTGCATCAATCCTTACGCCTGCTTCAAGCAGGCGCAGGGTTTGACGCAGCATGGGCGTAAAGTGACTCAGTGAAATCTTGTAGATTTCACTGCGTCACTTTACGAGGCGTACCTGCGAGGGAATGCCCACCCTGCGCCGGAACGCCCACATGAAACCTGACGCAGGTTTCATGTGGCGCAGGGGTTTACAACGTGACGCATCTCCCTAGATGCGTCACGTTGTAAATATTGCGCAACGTGGCGCATGTTTTGCGCCGCCACTGCGTCACATAAGTGACGCAACGGTGGCGCAAAGGTGGCGCAAGGGGCTTGTAAATCTGCCCCTAAATGTTTATAAAACAGACAAATAAACCTCTACACTGTTCTCTTTTGACCTTGACGTTAAGAGGTTTACACATCGTGGTTAAGAGCTTTCTTTAAAAACCAAAGCTAGAGGTCGAGCTAACGAGAATAAATTACGAAGATTAGTCAAAAATAAAAATATTATATTCAAACTCACTCTCACATAGATTGATTCATTCCATGTACAAACCATCATACTTTAAGATTTTTAAACACAAATAATGACTAATACATTCATGTAATCAAAGAGCGACGGCAAACAAGACTTATCTGTAGGGCAGCAGCAAAAAAGAAGGAAGAGGTCTGCACGTTCTGGCTCTTTGTTAGTTTTTCATAGAACTTTGTTGTGTTCTATATTCTTTGAAGGTGCTGCTGTGGGTGGCGCAATAAATAAGATTGCATAATCTTAGCCTCCGTGTCTTTAATAAAATCCAGATTTTCTGTCCATCAAAGCTGATGAAAATCTACATTTTGGCTTGCAAGAAAGAAAGTTCTATAACTTCTTTTCTGTAAGAGTTATAACAAATCTAACAATGGCAAGTTGTTGGATTTATTCTAACTATTATTTTAAGTCTTTGAATAACATTTTTAGCTCGCTCCTGTCAATATTTATACTTAAATGAAATATTCCGATGTGAGCCTATGGAATTAGTTTTCTACAATGGGGAAAAATGAAATTAGCAGTTTTCCCACACCAGAGCTTATAAAACATATTTTATAAAGTACCTGCTTATTGTTACAAGGCACCCTACCCCTGGGGCACCTAGGGGAGACCTAAGGGGTGACTTATATGTAAACATAAGGTATTCTGAGACTTTGGAAGTACCTTTCATTCCAAAGTCGAATTTGCATAACAATTTTATGTAAAGGCAGCCTGAAAAGCAGTGCTGCCTTTAGAATGACAGCAGGCAACACAGTAGTGCACGCTGAAGTGCATTAAGTCTACTGGGGCTCTGAACCTACATGCCCTATTATATACTAGGGACTTACAGCTAGGCTGTCAGTACCAATTGTAATTAAACCTAATTGCCATATTCCCTTTAATCAGAGCACTGTCCCTGGGTCTCGTAAACAGAGCCCAGGGCACAGTCAGTTACCACCAGTATGATGCTAAAATTGGGGGTGATCAGGGCAAAAAGGATGACTTTCTCACAAGGAGTTATCAATTTTATAGTGTTCCATAAATCAGTACTTTGCAGAGCTGTCAAACTCTACCATTGCGGTCAGTGGGGAAAATCCCAGGTGGCACTCGGTCACTTGCGTGGTGAGTTCAATGGAACTCACTTGGAGTTAAAGTCTTGCGGGTCCACAGACCAAGCTTCAACAGTCAGAACAATTTTACCTTGCCCAGGGAGTTCGGGTGCAGAAGTGACTTGGCTGTCCTTGGTGCTGAACGGGCGCTGTGGGAGTTGTCAAAAACTATGCTTGACATAACGATACTTGCAGGCTGAGCTCAGAGGAGCACCTTGGAGGAAAAGCTTGGAGGGGCACTTGGACAAGGAATCACCGGGTAGAACAGCTCTGCCTAGCTTGGAAATCTCAGGTGCAGAGGTGTGCCTGGCTCTCCGTGGTGCTGAATGGGACTGCGGAAGCTGACTTTACCAGGTGTGCCAACAAAGCCATCTTTGGGATCCTAGAACTCAACAACTGTGCCACTGGAGTGGAGGGGGTACGATGTAAAACGTTGCCTCCGAGTGGGGTGTCGAGTGAAGCAGTTAGTATTCAGCCAGACCACCAACAAATGTTGGGCCCTGCAAAGGTCACGACTGGGTCAATCTTCATACAGAGGTCCGGGGAACGGTCTAAAGAGCTGAGACTCACTGAGGTTCAGGACTACACTTCCCAGAAGGCACTTGACTAGTTACTTTCGGGGTGGTCCACGAGGGAGCCCAGTGGTCAGTTCTTATTTGGATCGTGGAAGTGCGGTTTGTGCCTGCCGACTGCAGGGGACTAGTTCCTCTAGCCCAAGGGAGTCCTGGTGAAGTCTTTAGGTTGCTCAGGGGTTCACCTTCATTTTGGAACCTGTCTCTGGTCCAGTCATAGTCCGGAGGTGCAGTACTTTGTGTCTCTTCTTTGTGGAGTCCTTCCTTGAGCTGACACAGCTTCTTCTTTGTCCTTTTCTTCTTCAGAGCAGATCTGGAGTTCAGGTGTCAGGAGTTCCCCTTAAATCCTGCATTTAGAGGGTGTTTAGGGGTGCGAGAATCAGTAGCCCATGGGCTACTGATCCTGCGGCTAATCTGCCCCTGAGGTGACCACATCCGGGGGGGTGTATGTCACCAAACTACCCAGAACCCATTATTCTTAGGACTTTTCAAGATGGCACAGGTCAGCTTCGGCTTTACTAACCTGCTAGCCCACCCTAGAGGTGTGGCTAGACTTTGGGGGATGTACGCCTCCTGAATACCTAACTTCCCGCCTGTTCACAACCACGAGTGCCTGGGGGTAGAGGAGCCTGTGTCTCCACTGAGAGACAAGCTACTTATATATCACAGGCAGCGTGGCCTTTGAGGCTCATCACTTCTGATGGGTCATTCACTAGCCATCCCGGGAGGCCAAAGCTGTGACCTCCTTCCTGTCTAGGCCTTTGTCTCCATCCTCTGGGAGTGATAGCGCTACCCAGCAGGAGGGCACATTTCTGTCTGGGCAGCTACCGGCTCAGAAAGCCCGCAAAGCACAGGGAGACTATGGCAACTGGGGGGGCAACCTCTAAGGATGCCACCCTGGTACATGCCAGCTCACCCTCAACATGAGAATTGTGTCAGAGGTGAAAAAGCATGGTGTTTGATACCAAACACAACTAAATTTGGTGGTACCATCATGGAGCTGGCTATCTCGGTTTGGCAGGTAGCCAGTCCATGATAACCTATGGACTGCTGTTTTCTTACAGTAAATGTGAATGGCAAGGTTACTGTAGAGGTATGTGTGGTTGTCCATATCTACCTGCACCATTTACATAATGCAGCCTGCCTCCTGGGCTTTAGGAGACCTACTTTAGGAGTGGCTTAAATGTATTAAGGCAGTGGTGACCCTGTCACACATGGTGTGTGCAGGGTCGATCTTCAGGAGGGAAGCTGCCTGTTCAGGCTATGGTAGCAGCCCTGCAGACTTTACTTTTACTCTGGTCACTCAGGGTGGGACAAATAGTGCTGCAGCCCTGGTCACCCCTTTAACTTCCTTGTCCTGAGTACCAATGGTACAATATATTAGGGACTTACAAGGGAGGTTAAAGTATCTTGCCAATTGGGTGTACCAATTCACATTATCTTTTGAGGGAACAAGCACTGGCACTGGGGCCTGGTTAGCAGGCTCCAGTGCACTTTCAGATCAACTACCACAGCATCTAGAGCAAAAAGTGGGGGATGCCATCCAAAAAGGGCACTTTCCTACAGTGAAGCCCCAAAGGCAAGTCTGGTTGTGCATGTGGATACTTATATGGTGCACCATTTACAAACCAGTAAAGTTTGGGGTGCAAGTAGTACTACAAGTTGAAGCAAAGGTTAAGCACACCTGATGTGGGTTGTAGAGGAATGTTTCAGAGTAGTTGTGGTTTACAGCCAAAGTCTGTTGCAGACAATATTTGCGAAAAGTCACAGCTTTTCTTGATACTAGATTATGCATAATTAGATATCTTGCTATATGCTCATGTTAAGTAGTTGTAATATAGTGATATAGACAAATTCTATGTCTTCAGAAGACATTTAAAAGGTGTTGATATTTCTTTTCCGAACTTTGCTGAAGATTTAGAGACATTGCAGATTGTTGAATAATGTCGATTGTAGGAGTGACCCACTTAGAGGTTTTTAAACTCACACTGGAGTTGTAAACATGATTCTAAAGATGTATGCCATTGTGCTTATCTTAGGAATGTGTGTAGGCTAGATTACCAAACAATGGAGGGTCATAGGGCCTAGCAGAAGGCGTCTTATTAATGGTAAATTTATACCTGTCAACATCTTCCACTAAAATGTGGGTCATATGAAGTCTTAAAAAGGAGAGTGATCCAGTTAAGGTGAATAGAGTACAAACTCTTTTTGAGAGTGGTCAAGGTTTAAAAAGGGGGTGACCCCATTAAGGTCTATGGGGACATTTTATTTCTTATGTGGGTGAATACCAGTAAAAATAGGGAAACATCTACCAAACGTGGGTGACTCAGCAGATACAGTATGTGTCCAGCAAGTGGTCAAAGGATATGCCAATTTTCACCTAACTGGAGATAGAAAATTGGGCAAAGGTGTGGCTTGTTGAATGACTTCAAGTCCACAATCCCAGTGACTGGATGATGTCATGTAATGTTATCAGTGATATCATATATGATGTCATCTAACATGTCAAGAGTAATGTAATATGTGAAGTCATAAGCAGTGCATGGTGGGGTGCAAGTTAAAGTTAGTTTACTAAGCATCAGAGGGACAACTGTCAAGTATGGGCAAATATACCCGATTAATTTCATTCATTGATTCATAGCAGATAGATTCATTAATAAACTGGCTAAAATGATAATATATTACAGGGATTTGCATACATAAGAAGTTAAACCATTTCAATATCCAATTAATCATTATCTGCAGTGATAAAATCCCATCTAAAATTTTCCAGATCTTATCAAATTTCATCAACGAGGAAGACCTCTTGCTTTTGCCAAAGCGAGCTCTAATTCATATATTTGGTAAACAAGGGAGCACCATTCTAAATCTTTAGGGGCATTCTCTGAGACCCATGCTCGAGCAATACAGAGTCGGGCAGATACCAACATGATTGTAATTAATTTCTGTAAACCCCCTTCAAATTCGTATTTAACACCCATCATTATCTCTTTAACAGATAATTGTATGGAAAAACCAAGACTTAGCGACATATAATTTGTCACCCCTTCCCCAAATTTTTGTAGACAGGGGCAGAGTGCAAACATGTGCAGGACATCGGCAGCAAAGAGATCACACTTAGGACATCTAGTTCTATCTGTCCTATCTGTAGAAGGAGTTGCTCCCCATTTTAAAATTACATTTGGGGTATAGCATAAAAAATACAACGTGCACCACTGTTGTAGCTTAAGATTAACAGAGCATACAGAGCGGTCCAGCAGATCTAAAGTCATCTGAATCTCACCAACTGAGACCTCCGATGAGAGGAGTCTGCTCCATTTCGCAGCTAATAGTGGAGTTTCATCTATAACAAACTGCGAAAGTGAGTGATACATCATACTTATAGTAGGTTTAATACCAGACTTAAAATAGTATGAAGAAAACTCTGAGCAGTCGATGCCCTCCACATGCCCGCGACCCATCCGCATATAATCCCTCAACTGAAGGTATTTAAAGAAAGAATGATGAGGCAGTTCATAGGCATCTTGTAGGTCAGAAAAAGATCTAAAGCCATTTAAATCAAATAATTGGCCCATTGTTGTAATTCCGCAGTCTGCCCACACTCTGCGGGTTAGATCACGAGAAATATAGGGAAAAGCAGGATTATCCCATATGGGGGTATCCTTGTTGATAAAGCAGAGAGAATATTTCTTGCAGATCCCCTTCAAAATACAGATGATATCTTTGAGTACTTTGAAGGGTGCTGAGACAGAATATCGAGTTGGAAATGTCGACTTACACAAATATTGACTTGGAAATATCGTGATTCAGAAATATCGACAGCAAGAATATCGTGGTCAAGAATATCGAATTTAAGGTAAGAAATATTGTTTTTAAAAATATAGAAGTCATTAATATTGTTTAGAAAAATATAGATGTTTAAAATATTGATTTTGTAACTAGTGTTATGTATTTTAGTTTATATTTTAAATGTATGTGATGTATGTTTTTTGTATAAGTATTGTTTATGTTTTTAAATATATGTGTTAAGTTTTTCGTAGTTATGAATTTTATTTTAATTACATTTTGCATTTTTTAGTCCCGTAGCGGGTTGTGGGTTTATAGATGAATAGGGTGGGAAGTAATTTAATTATAATATATTAATGATTTATTTTTTTATTTAATTTAGGTTTTATTGTGTTAATTGTGGGAAGTAATTTGTTATTAATTATTAATTGATTGTTAAATTAATTAATTGATAATTAATTATGGTAATTGTGTAATTTTTTTAGGTGTGGGTTGTGGGGTTTATAGGGGTAACGGGTGGGAAGTAATTTATTTTTGATTAATTAATAATGAGTTGTTAATTTATGTTTATTAATTGATTGAACATTAATTATGGAAATTGTTTTATTAATTTTAGGTGCGGGTTGTGGAGTTTATGGGGGTAAAGGGTGGAAATTAATTTATGTTTAATTAATTAATAATTAGCTGTTAATTAATATTAATTAATTGATAGAAAATTAATTACGAAAATTGTGTAATTAATTTTAGGTGAGGGTTATGGGGTTTATAGGGGTAAAGGGTGGGAAGTAATTTATGTGTATTTAATTAATAATTAGTTGTTAATTAATATTCCTTAATTAATTAAAAAATTAATATGGAATTTGTGTAATTAATTTTAGGTGTGGGTTGTGGGGTTTATAGGAGTAAAGAGTGGGAAGTAATTTTTGTTTAAATAATTAAAAAATAGTTGATCATTAATATTAATTAACTAATTTATATTTAATTAGGGTATTTGTTTATATTTTTTTGTGTGTGGGTTTTATTATTATAGGGGTACAGTGTGGGGAGTAAATTAATTTTACTTACTTTATATTTAGTTGTTAAATACTATTAGGGGCCCATTACGATACCCGGCGTAAAAAAATCCGCCAGGCATGAAAGCGGCAAAAATCCGCCCGCACACACCGTCTGAACACCGACCACGCCATTACGATTACACAAACCGAAACCGCCATCGGCGAAAAATCACACAAAATACCGCCCGCCAACGTCCGAGTCGGGAGTCAAACCGCCCGCCACGGACGGAAACACGCACGACAACACAAAACCGCCCGCCCTCACGGCCGACACACCGCACGTGAAATTACGATCGCACCGCCATGAGCGCGTGAAAACTACAAATATACCGCCCGCCAGCGGAAACAACGCCGATGAGAATCGACATGGCAGAAGCCATGGCGCCCACGTACCTGCACAGAAACCATCCGCTCACAAAACCAATAGCACACAACATGGCCAACAAGTCCACACAGCAAGGCACGCACAAATACACAAGCACAGTACACATCCCGAAAACACCCCCGGACAAACAAAAACTACAAAGGCCAGAACCCCAGACACAACACACCTGAAAACAACAGACCATGAGGACACACCCACATAGGTAAGTACAAAAGCAGCACTCCCACAGACCACAACCCCTTGCAACATTGCAAACCAGAGAGGAGAGGAGAGGACACAGTGACACAGCAAGGACAGCAGCACACCACAGAAACGCACACATCACAACCACCACCACCACCACCACCAAACACCTGCACCACAAACCCCTGCACATTACACAACACACACCGCACCAGCACCACAAACACCATGGCACCACAAAGGATGCCCAAGTTCACGCCCATTGAGCTGACGGTCATGGTCGACGAGATCATCAAGGTGTACCCACAAATCTATGGGAACATGGTCCAGCACACACCACTAGCCACCAGAAACAGAATGTGGAACCGGATCGTAGACCAGGTCAATGCAGTCGGGACCCTGCCCAGGAACAGAGGAGAAATAAACAAACGTTGGAATGACGTCAAGAGCCTGGTCAAGAAGAAGGAGGGCAAAAACAGAGAGCTGGCTGCCGTCACTGGCGGAGGAATCCCGCGCTCTTCAAGACCTTCAAAGCGTGGGAGGAGAAGGTGCGAGTCATAATACATCCGGAGATCCTCGCCGGATTAGCAGGGAGTGGAGGCTGGTAAGTACAAACTAATGTATACCAGCACACCGCTATGTACTCACATGCACTACCACCATGCCACAGCTCCCTGGGACAAACACCCCCATGTCCAGCACACAATACACAACACATCACACACACATGCAACAGACACCACCACACACAGCCCAAACCGAACAACTGTAAGATACGTGGGGACATGTGTACACTCAGCCAGCCACGTGACCACCAACAGGTCCCCAAATATGCCAGAAGCGCCACAACGAGCACCCACCACACCCATGTGTCCGCCACAGCTGCACTAACCGACAAGTAACAGGTAAGTGGCAGGAACACAAAGTGCAGTGGGTGGGACGGTGGACAGCCCAAGTACAACACACACCAGGCCCCTAGTCCCACAGCACAGCAAGGAGGAGCATCCCCCACACCCCACAGCCACGTGTCAGCCACCGCAGTGCACAACGACAGCCGAAAGGCAGACATCACGGTCCACAGCAATCGGTGTCAGTGGGTGTCCAGCCACCCCACGACCCACAACACCCCCCACCCCCACAGACCTGCAACATGGAGCACCCCCGCTTAGAGCCATGTGGCATCCAGTACAGTGCACGCACGAACAACTTGCAGGTGGGAAACTGGGCAGGGCTGGATTACTGGAGGCATGAGGACCGGAACACGACCAACACATGGGACATGTCACGTAGCAGACGAACACGCAGCACCGCCCACCGTCACGAACAAGTGAACAATGTGCACACGGACATGAACAACAGACTCACACCCCACATGACCCATCACAGACATAGCAACACCCAAGGAGCCACGTCTGCATGCACAAACCACACTGAATATAGTACCACACGGCAGCCACTGTGCAACTCATCACACACAACCGAAACACCATTGAAGTCCTGTCCATGTAGCTCCTACTGCCTGTCAACCACACACCCCACAACTACGCCTATGTAAGACAAACAACACTAGACGCAACAGAGCGGAACAACATAAATGCACACGAACACCACTGAACCCATCAAACACACAGACACACCATGCACATACAACATACCATCCATCCCATCCGTCAGCCCCAGTCTCATGAAAGGCATGTCATCCGCACAGCTGCCACACATACAGCAGTCACGCTAAGATACATGCCCATGACCAACCATGTGCCAGAAGTCAATGAAGCGCACGACACACTGTGAGCAACAACACACAACATGGGCCACACCCCCCGAGCACTGCAGTGATGCACATGGCACAGGGCAGCACGCACACCAAGGAGATGGGACAACTGCAATACGTTGGCTGGCACACAACCATCACTCACTCATAACGATGCGTCCAATGCCATGTCCAGTAATCACAACAGACAGCAAATATGCAGGCCATGTCAAGCATGCACACACCTCAAACCATGCACTGTCATGCTGCCACAACACATGTCACGTTCGGCACCCATGGCTCACAGCATGTACCCCAAAAGCATATTCCCTCCCAAATGTGAATCTGGGGCATGGCCCCATGTTGCCATATGCGTTCCTAAGCGTTCCATTTGAACCCCAAAAGCATATTCCCTCCCAAATGAGAATCTGGGGCATGGCCCCCATGTTGCCATATGCGTTCCTAAGCGTTCCATTTGAACCCCAAAAGCATATTCCCTCCCAAATGAGAATCTGGGGCATGGCCCCCATGTTGCCATATGCGTTCCTAAGCGTTCCATTTGAACCCCAAAAGCATATTCCCTCCTAAATGAGAATCTGGGGCATGGCCCCCATGTTGCCATATGCGTTCCTAAAGCGTCCCATCTGAACACCAAAAGCAAAGTACAAACCAGACCCAGGATGGGCCAGGAGCCCGCATACACCAGAGTCACAATAAGTAGGGGCACAGCAACACACCCATCGGCATGGCCAATCCGTCCCATGCCACATGTGCACAGCACACAGTCCCATTGCCAAGCACACACAACTACAGATGCTACAGCCACACACACGCCTCCGGGAAACCCATGTACGAGATTGCACGAACTGTTAATGTCAGACGACAAATACATACTTCGCCAGGTGCAACACAATAACAAATCTCATTCTCTCCACAGGTGACGAACTGCTGGATGCTGGGGATGGAGCCAGCAGCCAGCACAGCCAGCCTACAAGCCCCCAACGAGGACACACGGATCTGGAGGATCTGTCCTCCTCTTCGGACACGGACCACCAAGCAGGCCCATCTGGTGTGGCAGGGCCCAGCCGCTCCCCAGGACCCCTCCTACCCACCAACCCATCATCCAGGGCTGCTGAACATTCCCAGCCCCCTGCTGCCACTGTCGTTGCGGCCACACCCACGGTCATTGTGGCCACTACCACTGCCGCAACCGCCACCATCGCCGCACCGACCACCACCGCCGCCACCACCACCACGTCTTCGCTGGCACCAGCCCCAGCGCAGGTGGTGGCCCGGCCGACTGGATCCACCCTGGGAGCCACAGCGAGGACCGTGGTGAGCAATGTGGCTAGTGGGCAGGCCGGTGGCAGCAGGACTGGTAGGAGGAGCAGGGTCAGGGAAACTCCAGCCTCCCCTGGGAGCCATGCCCTGCCTCAAATGGCCAGAGTCCTTGGGGCCTATGAAGAGGCCCAAGGACAATGGGTCCGGTCTGCTTCAGACACGCGTGATGTGCTGGGGGTGCTGAGGTCCATGGACGCCCGTATGGGCCAACTCGTGGACCTCATGGGCCAGCTGGTGGTGGTGGTGAGGTCACAGCCAGGGACAGCAGCTCCCCCTCCGCCACCACCTGCCGGGGCGCAGGGTCGAGCAGCAGTGTCCAGTTCCCCTGCGTCCACAGCCAGTGAGCACACCTCAACCACCAGCATGTCGCAAGCAGGCACCCCCCCTCGCAAACGTGGAAGGGGCCGTCCGAAGTGGAAACAGATCTCCCGGGAGGACTTCGCACGCTCCAAACGCAAGTGAGGCAGCCAGCCAGCCTTCCGCCAGCCTTCCTTGACCAGCCACTGCATTGACTTGGACTACGATCCCACTCCACACAGCCATCTGGATGGCATGTGTGTGTTGGACTATGGACATAGAACCAGTGGGTACACCCTGAGCATCACGCAGCCATGACCGACAGCTCATTGTCACTGCACGCACCACTTTTGTCATCACCTTACACACAATCACATGTCACAGTTTGAAATAAATGCACCTTTTACACTAACTGCTGTTTGTGCCCTGTGTTTTATTTGTACAGAATACAACGGCCACCTTGGGCGGAAAGGCACCTGATGCGTGGCATGGCAATGGAATCCGGAGGGCCTGTAGGGACCTAGGGGTGGGAGACAGAACAGGAGCACATTCAATGAGTGTGTCACACACCCATCACACAGTACATGTCAACAACTACAAGCAATGTACACACATCGCACAGAGCAATAGGGCACAATGCCACAGCCACCAACAGTGGCATACTACCCTGGCCATGGAGCGTTGACACACAGCACGCAGTGAACAAGCGGCCACCCTGACACAGCACACACACACCTGCACAGATACAGCCACATCAGCCGTCGTACATGGACACTCACCGTCAAGTGAAGTAGCGGGCGATGAGCTGCTGCCGCACATTACCAGCTTCCTCCTCTCCGCTGTCCTCCTCACTCGAGCTGTCCTGGTCTGCGGGCTGGGGCCCTGGTTGATCTCCGTCATCCACGATGAGGGGATCTGCTTCCGAATGGCCAGATTGTGCAGCATGCAGCACGCCACCACTATCCGGCACACCTTCTGTGGGGAGTATGCCAGCGCACCCCGGTGCGGTCCAGGCACCTGAACCTGGACTTGAGGAGGCCAAAGGTACGCTCGACCACACGTCTGGTCCTCCCATGTGCCTCAT
Organism: Calotriton arnoldi; assembly: GCA_963921515.1. NCBI lineage: Eukaryota > Metazoa > Chordata > Amphibia > Caudata > Salamandridae > Calotriton > Calotriton arnoldi. The sequence goes on from CAWUFW010013950.1 coordinate 127,226, forward strand.
TGTAGCGATCGTCTGCTGGGGTGCGAGGATTCCTCAATGGACTGAGCAGCCATGCCCCATTCGGGTACGCAGAGTCACCTGGGTGTGAGGGACACAGAGAACCGTTGCTATTCCAACTGGACAGGGGACAGCATCGCACAACCAGCACGCTACACCACTCCACATACTCACCGACAATACAGCCACGATCCTGTTGCATATTGGACATCAGTCGTGGCAAGATGCTGTTGCGCATTATGTGTGCGTCATGGGCCGAGCCTGGGAACTTTGCACACACGTGGGTGATCACCATGTCCGCAAGGCACACCACTTGCACATTCAGGGAGTGCGTGTGCTTCCTGTTGCGGTACAGGTGCTCAGTGGCCTGTGGTGGAACAAGGCTGACATGTGTGCAGTCAATGGCTCCAACGACGTGTGGGATTCTGCCAAGGGCATAGAATGCACCCTTCACTGCCGCCAATTCACGAGCCCTGGGGAAGCGGATGTACCTGTTTCGGTACAGCATCATGGCTGCCAGTACATCCCTCAGCACCTTGCTGAACATGGGCTGGGACATCCCTCCTCCAATGCCCACTGTGTGCTGGAATGACCCAGTGGCGAAGAAATGTATGGCGGCCATCACCTTAGCCGTGGGGGTGACAGCAGTCGGATACACCCTGCGGGGACAGAGATGGGGTTCTAACATGGCACACAGTCGATGCAGGGTTGGCCTGTCCAGCCGAAACTTCCTAATAACCTCTGTATCGTCCATGTCCGCCAGCAATTGGTATGGGCGGTCAATGTTCGGTCTCCGCCTAGGGACAATGGCAGAGGACACATGTCAAAGCAACACGACACATAGCAATTTCGCATACACATCACTGACATGACTGAGCAAGCACATGAGCCACAGCCCAGCTGTCAAGCTGGGACGGCACGGCCACAATACACTTACACAGGTCTCCCAACAATGGCAATGGCTAGTGATACAAACCACTGCCATGTGCATGCACATGGGGATCTAGGCCCCAATGACTTGCGGGCGTGCTGATGGGGACTGACTGCATATCCGTCAAGCGGCAACGCCACGGCAACATGAATGTCTGCTGAGCATGGGACTGCTTCCGCGGCTGGATGAGTATGGCACACGACGACGACGATGTGGGCACAGGCTGAGCGGCCAAAACAAGTGGGACCTGTGGCACGAGGGGATATGAGACAGTAGTAGGTGTCAGCACTGCACCCTAAGTACAGCACTATACGGATCACACCTCCCGAAACATTGACAGGTGTCCACATTGACAGCCCCATGCCAAGACGGCTGTGTGCTTGCAGTCACACGTCACAGGTGAGAGGTTACATTGCACGTGCCAGGTGGCAGACGTACATAGTGGGAGCTGGCATGTGTGTGCATGTGTCTCCTGTTCAGGATCCACCAGATGGGCGCTGACTCTGTACTGACCATTGGACACAGCATGTTCCGTGGAAGGCTTGTGTGTGTGGGATGGTGGCACTGGATGTGCCTCCGTTGGGTGGGGGCCATGCACAGGGCGGGTACGTCGATGATTGCGCATTGTTGGTCACGGTGGGTGCACCAACTAAGATGTGTTGCCCTGTGTTCAATTCCTATGTCCGCATGATGATGGACTGTAGATGTGGGCAGACTACACATTGGTCGATGTGCTGTCTATATGCATGTGCCTTCACACCAGGCACAGCTGCCCCTGCACATGTGACCCCTGCTGGACTTGCTGCTGGGTCTGTGGAGCTGATGCACCTTCTGCGCGTGGGGCGGACAGCTCTCCTCACTTCCCTCATTGCGCATGTCATGACTTTGCCGCAGGTGACATGGATCATGGAGGGCCCACATGTACACGTGGGTAGGCTACACATGATTGTTCACTGGTCGCCACCCCCAGTCAGTGTTTCGAATGGGAAGGTTGTCGTGCTGGTGGTATGTTCGATGTGGCGGATGGGCGGGCCTAGGTGCGGGCTTACATTCCGGACATGGGGGGTAGTTGGATTGGCGACTAGTTGCAGTACACACGGGACACGTCTCTTCCTTTCCACATCTGGGTCATCCCTTGTACTAACTGACAGTGATACAGTCATCTTCGCCCCAGCCCTCATGTCCTCCCCTCGCTCCCCCAATATGCATGCTCACCTGCGAGGCTAGCGCTTGCACAGGCAGCCCCAAGCTCGCACCAGAGAGGGCAAGGAGTGTATGTGTGGGTCCAGTTGCACGAGTGGGCTGTCTCAGGGTATGATGTGTGGCGGGACGCCGTCCACCTGCGTGGTGCCCCAAATGGAGACCCGGCCTGCATGGACTATGCATCACAGTCTTCGCCTTCCGGATCCGCCACCTGCGACACCCAGTGGCTGTGGCTGCCCTTGCGGCCAGGCCGCGTCCGTCTGTGGCTGATGGCCCACACATTCACTCTTTGGCCTCTCTGGGGAGGGCTCGGGGTGGTGGCGCACGCGCTTGCACTTAGTCGCAATGGCATGTGGCGTGGTTGGTATGATGGGCAATGGATGGGATGGTGCGAGCCACCTCCCGTGACGTCAGTGCTGCTCGTGCTGTGGTGCGTCCCCTACACTTCCATTTGACTTGTGCCATGCTAGACGTTGAGGTTCTATTGCCTGCGTGATATGACCAGGAGGAGTGCGAGGAGACCTCTCACACACCATGCTCCACTGCCATCCCGTGCCCTGTATCGCCTGTGCGGATTGACTATGTTGGGGTTACACCTGGTCGACTGGGGCTGTGTGTGCCTTGTCAAGGGGCATGGCGGGCGCACAACAGGATCCAGCTTGTCCACAGAGGGTGGGCTGAGGTGCGCCTGGTACCGCTTTGTACGTGTGCCCGGCTGCTGTGCACACACGTGTTCACTCCCCCCGACAGGTGTCCTCTCACAATGCCCAGGGAAGCGGTGGTGTACTGTTCATGACCCCTCCCAACACGGCGTGCTCCAACTTGGCATGTGCGCATCTACCCGTCACACCCACCCACCTGAGCACTGCGTCCATACGACTTCACACGACACATGTGTGTCTTCCACAGTTGTGCTACTCATTTGCGTTGACATCCAATACCAGTGGACTACATGGTCATGTCACGACTGCCGTGTACTTCACATACTCTCATCCTCTCTCATTCGTACTTGTGAAATGAGTCAGCGGAGACAGTTTTGGTTTCAAACATTATATTGAGTCTTCTGTCCTCTGTGATGCAGTATAGTGGACACTACTGGCAGCGGAATACATGTTGAGGATATACTGAGCATGATTGCAAATGGGATAGGGTGTGGGGTTACATGTGATTGGCTGTTGCATGTGGGATGTGGGCTTCAGAGTGACATCTGCTTGGCCAAGGCTGTGCTAATGTACATTTACGTATAGCTGCGGAGCTGCGGACTTTGACACAGACGGTATACATGTAGCCTACCAGACCGCTTGGCATCATGGGCACAGTCCATCTCAGTTCCATGTGACAGGTTTGCTGCGGTTGTTCCTCATGCACGCGTGCATGTGAGATGACATCAGGGCATGTGCTTGCGTGCATGCAGCGGCGTGCCACTTGTTGTTGCACTGTGGTGGTTACTGGACATGTCACAGTCACTGGGGTCGTGTTGTTGTTGTATGCACTTGTCGTCCATGCAAAGGTCCTGGTATGGGATTCCCGGGGCGGGGGTGGGAGGGGTGCAGCACCCACAGACTCCAGGCGACCTATTCATGTCCACTGAGCGGTGTGTGTGTCCATGGGCGCTGGATCCATGTCGTGTCCTGGTTGTTCGTGCAGTTCCGTCCATGTGGGTGCGATACACAGAGCCCATGCCACTGCCTCCCACGATGCATGCGGTGTTCCTGGATGTGATGGGGAACAGTGTGCATGTCCCAGTCATATCCGATGTCATGGCGATGTCGTTGATGGTGTGGTTACAGTTGCCGGTCGTTTGGTATGGCTGTTGTGGTGGTGACTGGCCAGTCCGTGCGGAAGCTAAGCATGGGTGCGGGGTTGGACATCATAGGTCAATCGGGGAACCTGCGTTGTGGTCCGACGAATTTACAGGTTGTCAGGTATGCGATGCCGTCCAGCAGGGCTTCCATGTCATTGGTGGTGTACATGTTTGCCAGCCAATGTAGCGGATGGTGGCTGTCAAGGTGTTGTTCGTAGGTTGTCCCTTGGAGGACCATGATGGGGCATGCTGGGTGACATTCGATGTAGCTGTTCTCGATGATCCGTCGTGTGGAGGCACAGTGGTTCCATTTCAGTGCGGGTGCGATGTTGGCCACATACGCCATGCCCCCATAGGCAGAGCAGGCCCTGTCGTGTGCGTCCAGAGGGAGGAGTAGTGGTAGCAGGTCCGCCTTCAGACATGCCGGGTTGGAGAGGCATATCTCCACGGGATGCTGGTAGGGACACCTCCGACAGTAGAAGACGGGCATGACGCAGCTGAACAATGTGATGCGGTAAGTCAGTCGGTAACTTACGTTCAGCAGGGACAGGAGATCGCATCCCAATGTATGAAACAGGTTGGTTTTGTACAGCTTGAGCTGTTCGGCGTAGTTGGGTAGGTGTGTTGCGGTTGCCATTTCGCAGCAGTGCGTTGTGGTGGCGTGCTCCGGCTGTGTGTGCAGTCTGCAATGTGCACGCTCCGAGGTTGCTGTGAGCTCTGTGTAGTCGTAGGGAGACAGGACTTGTGTTCTGTTGGCTTGTTTGGAGGACACGGGCCCTCTTCCCACATGCTTCTCAGACAGTTCAAGGTCAGTGATGTGTGACTCCTTCCAATTAACTTGCATGTGGCCGACATGGGGGAGTGTTTTCTTCTTTCTTCCCCGTCCGTTGTGTGCTTCTGTGATATGCGCTATCTGCCCTGTGGTCGGTCTCCTCGGCAAGCCTGTGTTGGTCTATTCTTGGACAATGGCTGTATTCACCGGCTTCTGTCGTAGGGCTGTGGTTTCGGAGTTGGAATGGAAGGTCATTCAGTGCTGTCTGCTCTCCCTTGTGTGGGCGGCAGGCTGCCTTTCCGCTCTGCGTTGGGCCTTGTGTGTGAATGTTATTCTTGGGCCACCTGTTGTCGGTCCCGGGCTCTTTGGTGTTCCGTTTTATATGTCTTGTTCATATGTGCAGGGTGGTATGGGTGTTTCAGTGTGGTACTGGCGTTCCTCTTCCCGAAGGAGCCCTGCTTCTCCTAGTTGGTGTTGCCGCCGCTGTGTGCTACGCCATGTTTGTTACACTGGGGTGTGTCCTGCTGTTGCGTGACTTCACTGACATGTGTGCGTCGGTTGTGTGGCGTTGGGTGTTGTCCGTGAATTGGGCGTTGGGGACATGTCTGTGGCAGGCCTGTCACGTGTCATGTGCGTTCGGGGTGGGGCTGATGTGTGTGCTGCTTGGTTGTGTCCCTGTGTCTGTGTGCGACGCATGCATGGCGCTGCGGTTGGCCTCTGCGTTGTGCGCATGTGTGGCGGCGTCATCGCCGCTTTGGGGCCGTGACGGGGTGGTTGGTTCCTAGTCCCAGGTGGTGTGTACACATGTGTTACGCGATGTTACGATTTGGCCTGTGTGTCATATGTGGATGCAATGGTGGATGTGTAGTGTACACGCGCTGGTGGGGGGTTGTCCGCTTTTTCCGCCCTTGCACTGTGTGCGCTGTTTGCGTGCACTTGTTGTGTGTGTGCCTACCTGCATCTCCGCGGTACGTTGCGTCCTTGGTGGTGCATCAGCAGGAGCATGGGGAGGGCCTGCAGTGCTGGATTCATGCTCGGGGGAGCCGCTTCTTCGTTGTCCGTGCTCGGCGTCCGTGTTACCGCTTCGGTTTGTCGTACGGTATCTCTTGGCCGTGGGAGCCGTTTGTTTGCGGCATCGTAATTTATGCGCCGGGCGGGACGTGTTTCGTCGGACGGTGTGTGTCAGTTGGGCTGCGCCGCTACGTGTACGGGCGCACTTTGATGGCGGACGGTGTTGCTGGCTTGCCGGCGGTGTTTGGCCTACTTTTTGCATCGTAATTGGGCGGGCGTGTGGACTGCTGCGTGCCGGCGGTAACTGGTGGTTTTTGCATCCGCCAGCACGGCGGTTGTGCTTCCGCCCGCCATCGTAATGAGCCCCTTAGTTTTTTAATTGAAAATAAGTTTTAATTGTGTAATTAATTTTTTTAAAGTTTAATTTTAGTTGTGGGTTGTGGGGATTATAGGGGTAAAGTGTGGGAAGTTAAATAATTTTTATGAGTTTTAATTTGTTTTTCATTTTCTTCTTTTTTAAAAAATATTTTTATTGAAGATTTTTGAATTATAAACAGCATCCATAATACATATATAATTCATACACAAATGAGGATAAATACTTCCATATTTTAACTTCCAGAATTTACAAAATCAAATTACATTCTTACTTTAAAGCGTTTTTTCCCAACATATATATATTTTGAGTGATCTCTCAAATAAGGAAGGGAAAAAAGGGACCAACAAAGAAAAATCAAATCAAAACAAAACAAAACAAGCCCCAACAATTGTCCAGATATATTTTATCCAATGCCGATCCATTTTCGGGAATCAGGACCTAAATTAGGTTTGGGATTCTTTCCAGTTATAAATCGGGTCCCAGATGCGTTTCCCCAAAATTCTCCCTCTTTTACCCCGCCGCTCATAAATTCCCCTCTCAAGGTTAAACATCGCGAGTAATCTGGCTAGCCAAAGTTGAAAAGTTGGGGCAGTTTGATCTAGCCAGGCTGCAGCAACACATATTCGGAGAACTGCCATAGCTAAAAACATAAAACGAAAATGCGGGACTTGCCCCTGGGAGTTATCGATCCCAAGAAGTATTAGGGTTGGGGTAATTTTAATTTTGATATCCAGGGTGTGTTCACAAAAGGCCGTAATGGAAGATTTTATTGAGTCAAGCCGCGGGCAGGTGGAGAACATATGGATTAAATCCGCTTTTAATAAATTACACCGTGGGCACCTAATTCCCGCCTGTCCTCCCCATTGTGCTATCTTTGCCGGGGTATAGTAAAGTGAGAATAGCGTCTTAAAGTGCTGTGCCTGAAGCCCAGCCGAGCATAGCACAGTCTGCCCCAACTCTAAAGAATCAAAAAAGTTATCCGGTTCAGTGCCCAACCTATCTTTCCATTTTTCACCATGCTTTTCTAAATCATCATGCTTCAGTGATGTAAGTTCACAGTAAATTCCTTTTATATTACAACCCTTGCTGCTTCTTATAACATCTATGACTTTATTACTACAAAAGCCATTACCACCACCCAACGTTTTACCCAGGAAGCTTCTAATTTGAAGATATTTAAAAAAATCTTTGAGCTTAACCCAAATTTGTCCTGGATATCCTTAAATTGGAGCATTCCCTCGGAGCCCATCAAGTCACCCACTTTCACGAGACCATGCCCTGCCCATTCTACCATAATCTGATCTGAAAAAAATTCCGGGAGCATGGGGTTACCATACATCTGAGTATAAAAGTTCATTCTGCCCAAACCAATCTTTTTCTTAAAGGCAGCCCAGATTTTAAAGGCTGCTAACATGGTCTTAAACTTCGTTCTTTTATAATAGCTCGGCTCACTAAATTTCAGAAAGCAATTCGCAGCATCCTTACCCACCAGTAACCGATAAACATCAGGCAATGAATCCACGGCACTTGATTCTACTGAGTACCCGCCAAACAACACCCACATATAGTGGAGAGCCGCAGCCCAATAATAGAATCTAAAATCTGGGAGTGCCCAACCCCCTCTCACCGAAGGCAAAGATATATAACGAAGGGCTCTCCTTGTTTTGCCATGAGACCAAACAAATCGATTTACCAAACTTTCTAAAGCAACAAACAATTGCTTCCCGAATTCTAAAGGAATAGCCCTGAATAAATAGAGTATTTTGGGTAGAAATACCATTTTGACCTCGTTACAGCGACCAACTAAAGATAAATGTAAATTATGAAAATTATCAAAATCTTTCCTTGCCTTCCGAATTATAGGGTCAGTATTTATTGCAACTAGTGAGTTCAAATCAGTGGTTATAGAGATACCCAGGTAAACCACTGAATCTGTTACCCGTGGATCAGAAAAGCTAATTCCCCGATTAATAACTATCTGGGTCTTCTGTTTATTCAGGGCATATCCAGAGATCCTACCAAATATTAAAGCAATCTTCTCAACTGCCGCTATTGCGGCCAATGGATCGGGGGTAACTAAAGCCACATCATCAGCATAAGCAAGGACTTTTGTTGGAATATCATGATAAATCATTGGCTTGATTTCCTGGCCGGATTAAGGGATCTATATATATAGCGAATAAAAGGGGTGAGCATGGGCAACCCTGCCGGGTGCCCCATTTAATCTCAAAAGATGTTGTGTATTTCCCATTAATTCTTAATCGGGCTGTTGGTGCATTATACATAGCACGAATAGCTGCAATAAACCCCTGCCCAACTCCGAACCATTTCATTGCTTCCCATAAAAAGTCCCAGGAGACCCTATCAAAAGCCTTTTCTGCATCCAGGAGCAGCAGAGCCATAGGGTCCCCTGAGACTTCTGCCGCATCGAACAACATTATTACACGTCGAATATGCTGGGTAGTACCCCTCCCGGGTATAAACCTGTGCTGGCATGGGTGGATGGTTTTAGCAATAATTGTGTTTAATCTGGTCGCTAAGGCTTTTGAAAAGATCTTTGAATCACTATTTATAAGTGTAATGGGCCTATACGACCCAGACTCCTGGGGTGACTTGCCTTTTTTAAAAATATTATGATGTCAGCGCCTGCCCAAGATGCAGGAGCTGAGCTCCCTGATTGTGCACAGTGTATCGTTTCAACAAGGACAGGTCCAATTTCATCCGCAAAGATCTTATAAAATTCCAATGGGATCTGATCAGGTCCCGTGGCCTTACCCGAAGGAAGATTTCTTAGCGCATCATAAATCTCATCCTGCGTCAAAGTTACCTCTAACTTTTCCCTATCTGCAGATTCGATACTCTGCAGGGGTATACTATTGAGGAGATCCTGAGCTAAATTTTGCGAATCCTGAGATTCCTCCCCATATAGTCGTTGATAAAATAACCGAAAAACTACCTGAATCCCACGTGGGTCAGTAACTAAATTTCCACATTCATCTTTGATCTCATTAATCTCACTGGCAGCACATCTTTGTCGGAGTCTTACTGCCAAAGTATGACCTACCCGCTCGCTAAATTCATAGCATTGCTCTTTTTTCGCTAAAAAGCGTACTGAGGCCTTTGCAGCAGCCCTTTCACATATTCCCGCTTTTGCCCAAGCAAGCCGATGCAAGATATCAGTAGTGACTAAGCCGGCTTTAACCGCAGAGGCTAGTTCCTCTTCAATTCTAGCTAGGTTTTTGTGGAGTGTTTCTTCATGTTGTGCCTCTTTCTTTTGCCGGGAGAGGCTAAAACTGAGAGTCTCACCTCTAACCCCTGCTTTAAAAGCATCCCAAACAACTCCTGTGCTAGCACTATGCCTATTTATATCAAAGAAGGCCGTGATCCACCCCTTCATATAAGAGACATACTAAGAATCTGTTAAAAGCCCTCTTTCAAAGGTCCAAGTCCGATCAGCCCGTTCTCCTTTAGTAAAGATCAGATTGAGAACAAGAGGGTTATGATCTGACAATATCCTAGGGAGTTTCTCAATTGTAACCCGGTACACTAATGAGTGTGACACAAAGAAATAGTCGAGTCGAAAAATCGCATTGTGTGGGGCAGAAAAAAAGGTGCTACCGTCATCATTAATTTTTAAATAATTCCATACATCTATAAGTCCAAGATTTTTGATCAAATTAGTGAGTGCCTTAAAAACCTTTCTTTTACATCCAACGTATTTGTTGCCGGTATTACCCCAAAGTCCTCCTAGCCCATTTATATTAAAGTCGCCGCATACTATGAGTGGAGTAGGCCATTGGGCAAATTCCCTATCCAAAAACTCCAATACCTCAGGATCATCAGCTGTTGAGTCATACAGCGAGCACACAGTGAATAATTCCCCAGCAAACCCACACTCTGCTAAAACCCATCGTCCCCACCTATCTGACAATGTCCTTTTAACTATTAATTCTTTCCTACGAGTGAGGATAGCTACCCCTCTGGTTTTAGTGCCTTGCTTTGTAGCCACCAACAATCTAAAGCCTAATTGTTCTAAAATCCCTGCTCTAGTATGCTCTATGTGCATCTCCTGTATGCATAATATGTCAGCACGTAGAGCTTTCAATATTATTGCAGACCTTTGTCGCTTAGCTTGATCATTGAGCCCACAGATATTAATAGATACGATCTTAAGATTCATGAAAGCCATAAAATAATTTTAAGTGATTGCCCTCCTACATTGAATTTCATACTTATTTTACGCACCTTTCTCCGAGCTAGGTTCACCTCCATCCCTTCTTCTTTACAAAAAGACCAACTTCTGGATTTCCTAAAACTTTTACCTGAAGATTTCCTCATACGTAGTGCTATGCTATGCTGTGAAAAACCCCTACCCCCCCAAGCCCAACCACCCCCCCACCCCCAGCCCCCCCAACAACCCATTCAGGCAAATAGGTCAGAAATGACCTATGTGTGGCAACCAATCTCACCTCTCATGTTGCCGCACCTTCTTCTCCCCCACAAACCTCAAAACAAACCACCATCTCCCATCCCCCACCCCCCCCCACTCAACTTGGGAAAAAACCAGCACCGATACATAGAGAAGAAATGTACACAATCCTTAATCCATAATCCTATTAGACAATCATCAAACCCGATATAACTTAGCGGGTAGCCGCCTTTCCTTTGGCCGCCTTAAGCTCCGTCAGGAATTCTTGTGCCTTCACTTCAGAGGAAAACATTCGAACCCGCCCATTAGTTATAACTTTAAGACGAGCAGGAAATAACAGGTACGCTTCGCAGCCCACCCCCTGAAATGCTGTTATCAGTTGCCGAAGTCTCCATCTATGCTCCACTGTAGCGTGACAGAAATCGGGGCATGCGAAGAAAGTGTGCCCATCAAAAGTCCTCTTGGCATCAGGCCTGGCCTTGTCTATAAGGGCTTGTCTAAGAAGAAAGTTCCCAAAATAAATCAGGATTGCTCTCGGGTACGTGTCCGGCCTAGATGGAACATTCTTCCTCTGCACCATTGGGAAACGATGGGCCCGCTGGACCTCCATATCCCAATTCCATTGGGCAAGGTCCGGAAAGGCCCCCTTTAACAAGGACACCACAAAAGACACTATATTGGCCCCTTCCGCATTTTCGGCAACCCCCAATAAGCGAACATTGTTCCTCCGTTGGCGATTCTCGAAATCTTCGAGTTTCCAACAAACATCCCCTGCTTGCTTTTCTTGCTGCACATTAAATTCCTGTAGCTTATTGACTTCCTCTTCCAGAGCCACAGTTCTATCCTCCACATGTGTGACCCGCTCGGCCATTTCTGTACAGAGTTTATTTGCTTTGCGGATAGAAGCTTGCAGCTTTTTAGTAGCTTGTAACGATCTTCTACTTTCCATTCTGGCCTCTCCCTGCATTTGTTTTAAAGTAGAATATACCAAGTCCAATGTAGGTGGGGCAGGAGGTCCAGAAGATACAGCCGAGCCATCTACTTCTGTTTGCCCATTATTCTCATAAACCATGCTAGTAGCTGAGTAATCCCATTCTAATTTTCTTGCCATAACCGTGTCGGTCTGAGCCAAACTACCTCTGGATCTATTCCTTCGCTTTTGGAGTGCAGCTTTACTGCGGGGGCCTTTTTGCACAGTAGCAGACTCTTCAGAATCAGTTTCTTCCATGGTGTTAAATTCGGTAAGGGCAGGAGATTCAGAGTCATCATTAAGAGAATAAAATTGGTCCCCCTCTGGAGATCCGTGCGTCGTCTCACGATGCCGTGGAACTTGGTCTACCAGTGTAGTGGCGGAGACCCCCTCAGTTAAGACAGGGCTTGAGCAGGCATTATCGTCGCCATTTGTATTCTTAGCCTCTATCCGATTTCTTGCCACCAAAACCGGTAACCCTGTGGGTTCAGATGTATTGTCGTTTCTCTGCACAGACTCAGCGTGATCACCCTGCTCAGCGCTGTCCCCCCACTCATCGCCCTGCACAGCGCTGTCACCCTGCTCATCCAGTGCCACCATGTGAGAGGCTTCAGTAGTGGCATGCTCTGAAAGTTCAACATTCTCTGCAATTCGATCTATGCGAGCCCTTTGAGATTCTTGTGCATGCTGAAACTGAAGCTGGGTACAGTCCGCTGACAATCCCTGCTCCGGTCCAGATTTTACCTGCAGTTCGCCCTCAGAACTCAGCTGTGTGAGCTGTGTCGGATCCCCAGCTCCCGTAGCTCCCGCTGCTCCATCCGCAGATACCCCCTGGAGACCTACGGCAGGTGCAAAGACATCACAAAAGCCTCTGCCACCGTTGTCTGCCTCATTGCGCCCTTTGCAGCCGCAGCCACTGCCCGGAGCCGGGTCCCGCCTGCAGCACCGATATCTCTCCCGGTAGCATCCATTTTTTTTGGCATCTGTACTCCTCCTCGGCGAGTATGGCTTCCTCCTCGCACCAAGCCAGAGGCAGACTTAGAATTACTAAAACTGGGGGCACCGGCCCCCGCGGTATCTGCAGATGTGCTCAGGGCATCTTTACTTTTGCTAAAGACTTTAGCCGTTTTATCAATTTTATCTATTTTTGGGGCCATACTCTCTGCAAAGCACCAGCGGCTCCCTCGAAGCAAACCAGAACAACTCCGAAGGCTTGACGGCAGCAGGAACACAACTGTAGCAAAACACCTTGCTTTCAGCTGGACCCCGATGCCCAGCAGCCGCATATCATCGTAGAGGTAGGTGCCCAGGTGGGGGGGGAATGTTCCCAGGTGGTTTTCAAATAGCTATCATAGCAATTTCATATGAGCCCAGAGGGAGAGAAGCAGCAGCAACTCTCATTGAGGTCAGTCGGCAGCCATCTTGCCTCTTAGGTCTTTCATTTGTTTTTCAATTGATAATATTTCTTTAATTGGTAATTAATTATGTTAGTTGAGGAAGTAAATTTTCTTTTAATTTAGATGTGGGTTGTGAATTGTGTGGTGTTATAGGGTAGGAAATAAAAAAGTAAATTTATGTAATAATTAATGTTTTTGTTTCTCAATAATTTGTAATTAAAAATATTTATTTGTTTAGAAATTATTTTTTATTTTATTCAATTTAATATTTGTAGGTATTTGTTATATGTATTTAACATTATAATATGTTTTTGGGAAAAATGTTAGATTAAATATATTTGTACTTTAATTTTTAACATATTTATATATTTTTTCTTTTATTTTTTAAATATTTTTATTGTTAAAGTTTTGTTTGTTTTTAATTTTGAACTGACTGGAGTGAGAATACTAATTGTTACTCCTCTGCAATCCAACACTTTCCCTACTGTTGCACTCACTGGAGTGGGAATAGTAATTTTTACCCCTCCGCTATCCAACACTTTCCCTACTTTTACAATTATTGGAGTGGGAATAGTAAATTTTATCCTTCCACTGTCCAACACTTTCTCTACTGTTGCACTCACTGGAGTGGGAATAGTAATTTTTAGCCCTCCGCTATCCAACTCTTTCCCTACTGTTGCACACACTGGAGTGGGAATAGTAATTTTTACCCCTCCGCTATCCAACACTTTCCCTACTGTTGCACTCACTGGAGTGGGAATAGTAATTTTTACCCCTCCGCTATCCAACACTTTCCATACTGTTGCACTCACTGGGGTGGGAATAGTAAGTTTTACCCCTCCGCTATCCAACACTTTCCCTACTGTTGCACTCACTGGAGTTGGAATAGTAATTTTTACCCCTCCGCTATCCAACACTTTCCCTACTTTTACAATTATTGGAGTGGGAAGAGTATATTTAATCCTGCCACTATCCAACACTTTCTCTACTGTTGCACTCACTAGAGTGGGAATAGTAATTTTTACCCCTCCGCTATCCAACACTTTCCCTACTGTTGCACTCACTGGAGTGGGAATAGTAATTTTACCCCTCCGCTATCCAACACTTTCCTTACTGTTACACTCACTGGAGAGGGAATATTCATTTTTACCCCTCCGCTATCCAACACTTTCCCTACTGTTGCATTCACTGGAGTGGGAATAATAATTTTTACCCCTCCGCTATCCAACACTTTCCCTACTTTTGCACTCACTGGAGTGGGAAATTTAAGTTTAAAGAATTTTGAATTGTTTAATGCTTGAATGTATAATGGAATGTTTTTTTAATTAGATTTTATGTTATTGGTACACACAAACATATATTATCTACTGGCGGTCTCCAGTAGATAGTTATAGTTAGGACCTATTTTCCATAGGAAATCCGCAACATTCTATTTGAAATAACGTTGGCGCCGGTTGACGAATCTTCGTGAAATTTTCCAACTTGTTGGGGCGCTCCGGTCTGCTCCTATCCTGAAAGTCTCGGGGTGATTCGTCAAGTGGGGCCGAGAAAAAAGGGGGGTCCCAAAACATGTTTTCCCCATTCATTTTTCCATAGGAACCGTTCATCGCGGCTACAGCCCGAACTGCTGAATTACACCAAATTTGGCAAAGAGGTAGCCCTTGGTTCAGACTCGTGCCTTTTGCTTAAATGGTGTAAATCCGTTCAGTAGTTCCTGAGAAAATCACAAGTAAAATCACATATATATCTATGGCCGCGTCGGATCCGCGCACCCTGAGCGCACCCTGCGTGCACCGTCCCGATCACGAGCTGCATGCTAATTGGCTGTCAACTGGCTGTCAACACTCCAAATCAGGAAGTGTTGGCAGCCATTTTGTCCCTCGGTAGAACCGAGGCACAGAAACAAGTGCGCAAAACGCACAAAGGGGGCAGGGTAGAAACACCCTGACCCCCTAGGTGTGCTCAGGGGGTCCCACAAGGACCCCCTGGGCAGAAAAAAACATTTAAAAAAAAAAAAATCGGCGGGATGCGCTTAGGGTGCGCGGATCCCGCCGATAAAAAAAAGAAAGCGATGCTATTTTGCCCCCGGGTGGCCCAAGTCCCGGGGGCATGCGGGTTGGGTTTATAATTTATGTGGGGGGCCTCTAAGGCCCCCCAAGCCCCGGGGACCGCCGCCCCCCGGGGCTTTAAAAATAAATGGTGCGGGAGGGCTCTCGGCCCTCCAGCAGCGCCGGGGACCGCCACCCCCCGGGTCTTCTTTTTTTTAAATTATTTGTTGTGTGGGGGGGCTCCGGCCCCCCCACACGCCCCGGGGACCGCCAACTCCCCGGGGCACTAAATCTTTAAATATGGGGGTCCGTTATGGACCCCAGAGCCCCGGGGACCACCACCTCCCCGGGGCTTTGCCAATGTTGGGAGGGGGCCGCGCGGCCCCCTCCTGGAGCCTGTGGTGGCCCTGGGGACCGCCACCCCCAGGGCCGGCTCCTGCAGTGTCCCGGGTGCCTACCCCTGGGACACTGTAGTTTGCTATGACAGGACGGGAGCCTTGCGGCTCCCGTCCTGTCATAGCAAACTGCTTTGGATTTTGGAAGAGAGAGCAGGGAAACCTGCTCTCGCTCCAATATCCAAAGCACATTGCTTTTCCACAAGGGAGCTGCATGTCAGCAGCTCCCCATGTGGAAAAAGCAATGCCGGCTCCCGCAGGACGCGGGGAGCCGGCGGGATGTCATCAGTGATGTCACTGACCATGTCATGAGTGATGTAATATGTGACGTCATCAGCAGTGCATTGCGGGGGCGCGAGTTATAGTTAGCTGAACTAACTATAACGGGGGAATTTCACGGGTTTTGTACGAGTGCAATGTCCAACTAACTATAACTGTCCCTAAAACCTATGGTTTTTTCAATGAATTTCTAAGGTTTTTTAAATGCTAATTTCTAACTATAACGTGCCTGAAACCTATGGTTTTTCAGTGAATATATATATATATATATTACCTACTGGCGGTCGCCAGTAGGTAGTTATAGTTACAACCTACTTTCCATAGGAAAAGCATTTTTTGATTTGCTAATAACTTTGGCGTCGTTTGACGAATCTTTATGAAATTTTGCAAAAGTTGCACTTTTTAGGTTTGCTCCTATCTTGAAAGTTTGGGGGTGATTTGTCAAGCGGGGGCTGAGAAAAAAGGGGGGTCCCAAAACACGTTTTCTCCATGTTAATTTCCATAGGAAATTTTGCGATGAGCTACAGCCCGAACTGCTGAACGGAATTACCTCAAATTTGGCAGAAAGGGAGAGCTTGGTTCAGAAAGCGAGCTTTTTTTAAATGGGGTAAATCCGTTCAGTAGTTTTTGAGAAATACAAAAAATAAGAGTCAAAAAATCAATTTCCCATAGGAAACTTTGTGCAAGGCTACAGCCGAAACTACTGAACGGAATTACCCCAAATTTGGCAAAAAGGTAGTGCTTGGCTCAGAAAGCGACCTTTTGTAAAATGGTGTAAATCCGTTCAGTGGTTGCTGAGAACTAAGAAAAATAAAAGTTTTGATATCTGGGCGGAGCCTAAGTCCCGTGCACGAGCTTCACTGTGATTGGCTGCGAAAACTCCAAACCAGGAAGTGTTGGCAGCCATCTTGTGGCTCGGTAGAAGCGAGTCACTAGAAAACAGAGAAACAAAGGTATAAAACAAGAGAAGGGGGCAGGGTAGAAACACCGTGACCACCTAGGGCTGATCAGGGGGTCCCAGAAGGACCCCAAGGCCAAAAAAAGCATTTTTTATAAATAAAAAAAAATCAGCGCAATTCGCGCTGGGGTCGCGGGTTCCCGTGTTTTATTTTAATGAGGTCCCCGGGTGGGCTAGGTCCCGCGGGCATTTCTTAAAAAATAATAGCTGATGGTCGCTGGGGCTGCAGGGGCCCGCTGGGGTCCCTGCAGCCCCGGGGCTTCACTCATGTTGGGAGGGGGGGTTGCGCAGCCCCTCTCCTGGAGCCCTCCATGGCTTATAACTTTGGCGTCGTTTGACGAATCTTTACGAAATTTTCAAAAAAGTTTCTCTTTTTTGATCAGCTCCTATCTTCAAAGTTTGAGGGTGATTGGTCAAGGGGGGGCTGAGAAAAAAGGGGCATCCTTAAATGAGTTTTCTCAATGCATTTTCCATAGGAAACTTTAGACAAGGCTACAGGTCAAACTGCTGAACGGAATTACGCCAAAGTTGTGAGGGAGAAAGGTTGTGGTCCAGAAAGCGCGCTTTTGTTGAAATGGTGTAAATCCGTTCAGTAGTTTTTGAGAAATATCACATTTTACAGATATCGATATTTGAGAATTCTGACATCTGATTGGCTGAGGGTTACGAGCACGAGCTCGCGGCTCATTGGCTGTGAACGATTGAAACTAGGAAGTGTTGGCAGCCATTTTGTGACTTAGTCCATCAGCTCGCATCTCTCCGTGTAGAAGCCATTGGGTGTGTAGTTATACCTCTGCGAGGCAACACTGGCATCTGTCTCTGTGTAAGATACTCCTTTCACGCTGCCTCTCCCCACATCACGAGGTCGCGGCTATGCCTTTAGAAGCCAGTCCGTTGGCTCGGAGCTCTGTGAGTCAGTCTGTCGGCACGACCCTCTACACAACCCAAACACCACTGCACTATCTAACTAAACACTAAACCACTACTGCCAGCACGACCCCCTACACTACAGAAACACCACTGCACTACCTTAAACCCTAAAACACTACCCCCAGCACGACCCCCTACACTACAGAAACACCACTGCACTACCCTAAACCATAAAACACTACCCCAGCACGACCCCCTACACTACTCAAACACCACTGCAAAACGTAACTAAACACTAAACCACTACTGCCAGCACGACCCCCTACACTACAGAAACACCACTGCACTACCTTAAACCCTAAAACACTACCCCCAGCATGACCCCCTAACCAAAGAAACACCACTACACTACCCTAAACCGTAAAACGCTACCCCCAGCACGACCCTCTACACTACCCAAACACCACTGCACTACCCTAAACCCTAAAACACTACTCACAGCAGGACCCCCTACACTACGTAAAGACCACTGCCCTACCCTAAACCCTAAATGTACCCCCAGCACCACCCTCTACACTACACAAACACCACTGCACTACCGTAAACCCTAAAACACTACCCACAGCAGGACCCCCTACACAAACACCACTGCACTACCCTAAACCATAAAACACTACCAGTCCATTGGCTCACAGCTTTGCGTTTGCGAGCCAATGGCCCGTAGCTCTCTGTGTGCGAGCCGAGCCCACGGGCCGTAGCTCTCCCTTTGTGAGGCTGCCCGACGGCCCGCAGGTCTCCCTGTGCTAGCCGGATCGCAGTTGTCAGTCTGTGAACCGATATTGGGAATATAAGGCAGCTCTAAAAAGAGCCTTTGGGGCCGATTCTGATTCGGGCATGAAATCTCTCCGACCGAGTCGGACCCGGAGAGATTTCCGACCAAGTCGGACCCTAGTAGTCTGACCGAACGAGTACAATGCGTTCGCATGCTATCGGACTCGATTTGGTCGGACTCCCATTGAAGTCAATGGGAGCCGGTCGTACAACGCGTACGCGGGCTCCCATTGACTCAATGGGTGCGAGGCGAACAAGGGCGCCCCCTATAGCGGGTACGCATCAAAGCGGGTCACGCCGTACACGCACAGGTAGGGGGGACCCATGGGTCCCCCCTGTGTGCGACTCGCGCGGCTAGGCGTACAGGGGGGTCCGACACAGACCCCCAAAGTGAGGCTCCGACTGCTCTTTCGAGCCGGACGGCGCGAGTCGGTCGGACTGCTCATGGCGCGCATCGTACTTACCCGGCCGGGGAACGTCTCCATTGCGCGGTGCGAGTCGTGTCCGTGCGAGTCGGTCAGAGCGGTTGGGTCCCGCAAAGGAGTCAGTCGGCGATTTCGCGTACGTTCGCATCGTACTCGTTCGCCCGGACGCACGTCCGACTCGGTCGGAAACAGGGCGTCCGAATCGGATCCGGTAAAGCCGAATCCGATTCGGAGCCCTACCGGCCAAGATCGGAATCGACCCCTTTGTGTTTATTAGTTGAAGCTACATATAAGTGCGGATGCACAGCTTCAGGTTATTCAGAAAAACTCGATTTCCCTGATCTGTGAAGTGTACTCCATCACTTCTGTAGATATCAGCCATATCATAACGTATGTTGTTGTTGTAGATCGACCCCATTCTATGGTCTCTGAGGTATGCAGACACAGCTTTGTTGACATTCTTCCTAGATTTTTCAATCTGAGGACAAAATTTGTTTGACCATTTCCACTTCTGTCTTTGGCATATATTGGAATATAGAAAGACAGTTTGAGGCAAAAGCAACATCAATTGTCTAAAGGTGTCCTTCATTAGCGTTTCCAAACCTACCCCAGTCAATGTGCCTAGGTCATTTCCACCACAGTGCACAATCATGAGGTCAGGGAGTTGGAGATGCAAACAGGTTTTAACCAAAGGGAGTAATTGGTGCCACTTCAATCCTCTCTGTCCAAACCATTTAAAGTCCACATTTTGTAAACCTAGGTCTAAGTCAATACGTCTCTGTTCTGCATACCTCTTGCACCAGAAAACATAGCTATGTCCTACGATCCACACTAGCATTTTGAAGGTGTAGCTGGAAGATATGGATAGATGTCTGTAGCTCATGCAGTCCGTTCGTAGAATAAGAGATATGTTTAAAGTTGGGGAACTACTTTTTTTCTCATACAAAACGATAACTGATTGGGAGATGAAAAACATTGTTTACTAAAAAGTAGGGTGCATATTAGTTTGTCGAAAAGCATCTTTGTCATTGGTTAATAAAAAGCAGTTTCAACGTAGAGTTCATATGATAGGATAAAATTTGGTCAGTTCAACCACACCTGCTACTTGCATTTGGAAGGCACTGTTCGAACTTAAAACAATGGTGAACTTTTAACCTGCACGTGCCCTTAAATGTTCGAGAAAATGTTGCAAAAAAATATCGTTAAGTTTGAAAAAATGATGAACTTTTAACCTGCACGTGTCGTAGAATGTTCTATAAAGTTTGTTGATAGAATACGTTGAACTTCTCACCTGTACGTGTTCTTACATTTTTTTTAAACTGTTTATATGGAAAGTTCAAAAATAACCAATAGAGAGAAGTTTTGCAATTTGAAAAAATAAAGGAACTATTCTGATTTGTTCTTTACATGTATTTATGTGTGGAGCAACAGGGAAATTGTGCCATTACTGGTTCCATTCTTGATGAAGCGGTGCATTACATGTACTGTGTGACAAAGAAAGAATTGCAAATTTGGCAGGGAGAAATGTCTTGGTGCAGAAAGCGCGATTTTGCGGAAATGGTGTAAATCCGTTCAGTAGTTTCTTGAGATATTAAAGGAAAAAAGATATATATATCTGGACTGTGCCTAACTCCCGAGCACAAGCTTGCCTCTGATTGGCTGCTAACAATTCAAACCAGGAAGTGTTAGCAGCCATCTTGTGCCTCGCATCGAGTGAAAATATAAAAGAAAGGTCCCGGGGGCAATTTAATATACTGGAGCTCTGTCTGTGCGAGATACCGCTTTCACGCTGCGTCTCCCTACATCAGCAGGTAACGCACCCTTTTCCACCATCAACAGCATACCTCCAACAACATACTTGGGCCCGCAAGTCTGCCTCTGCGAACCACTTGTCGGCTCACAGCTCTTTGGGTGCGAGTTCTCGGGCCCGCAGTTGTATCTGTGAAGCCAATATTGGAAATATACCGGAGGTGTCTCTCTGCGAGATACGCTCTTCACGCTCCCTCTCCCCACATCAGTGTTCCGCAGCTATCCCTTTGGAAGCCGATGGCCCGCACCTTTCCCTATACTAGTCGGCCCGCAGGTGTTCCTCTGCGAGCTGGCCTGCAGCTCTTCCTCTGCGAACTGACGGGCCGCGGTTCTCCCTCTATAAGCCTGCTAGTCGGTTCGCAGTTCTTCATCTACGAGCCAGACCGCCGGCTCTTAAGTCTCTGAGAACAGATGTAATGGAGGCAACGATCATGCAGGTCGGACACCCAACACTGCTCCGACATCCCCCAGTAGGAGCTCCTTGTCCGCCATCTCCCCTCACCCCCACCCCCACAAACAAATGTGACAGTCACGTTAGGTTGGACAAATAAGAATCTTAGTCATGTATGGATTTATATATAAAACATTTTATTAAAACAAAACAACAACAAATAAAACTGTACAGCCATGTCGTGTCATCGCTAGACCATTTGTGAATCACAGCCTGTAAGACAAAAAGAAAGATAAGATGGTGCATCATGCGTCCAGCAAAGGAGAAAGAGAAAGAGAGAAAGAGTGAGAGAGAAACAAAGAAAGAGTGAAAGAGAGAGGAAGACAATGAAATAGAGAAAGAGTGAGAGAGAGAAAGAGAGAAATAGTGTGAGAGAGGAAGAGAGAGAGAGAAAGAGTGAGAGAGAGGAAGAGTGAGAGAGAGGAAGAGTGAGAGAGAAGAGGAAGAGTGAGAGAGGAAGACAGACAAAGACAGAGAAAGAGAAAGAGTGAGAAAGAGAAAGAGTAAGATACAAGGAAAAGAGAGAGAGAGAAACAGTGTGAGAGAGAGGTAGAGAGAAAGAGAGAAAGAGAGAGAGAAAGAGTGAGAGAGAGGAAGAGAGAGAAAGAAAGAATGAGAGAGAGGAACAGACAGAGAAAGAGAGAAAGTGTGAGAGAGAGAAAGGAAGAGATGGAGAGGGAGTGTTGACACTGGAGAAAATCTTCGCAGCTTACCTTTGTGCCTCCGGTGTGTCTCCACCCATGTGCCAGGACCTAGTGCACCCTTAAGTTTAGTGATCTGAAAGATAGTATAGAACTAGTAATTGCAGAGTACATACAACTGCACACGCCTAATTATCTGTTTCGGCAATGCGCACTCAGGCTGCTGCAGCCCATCCACTCCCACTGCCGGAGGTGTCTGTGCGCTCTTGTGCGCCCAGGCTGCTGCACACTATCCACTCCCACCGCCCAGAGGTGACTGCCTGCTGCTGCGGAAAGAAGTATCTCTGCTCACCTTCCGCCACCGGTGTGTGTGAAAGAGGGTGCACCACGTGCTGAAGCAACTTTGTCAAGCGTTGTCAAGATGGCCATGCATCATCGCAGTTTGTACACGCGTTCAGCTGTGGTGGTGTGGGGGGGCGTCGATTCGTGAATCACAGCCTGCTAGATAAAAAGCAAGATAGGATTGTGCGTCATTCGTGCATCAAAGGAGAGAGAAAGAGAGAGAGAGAGAGAAAGAAAGAGTGAGAGGAAGACAGAGAGAAAAAGAAAGAAGGAGTGAGAGGAAGACAGAGAGAAAGAGAGAAACAGTGGGAGTGACAGGAAAAGAGAGAGAAAAAGAAAGAAAGAGTGAGAGGAAGACAGAGAGAAAGAGTGAGAGAGACGAAGAGAGAAACAGTGAGAGACAGAAAGAGAGAGAAAGAGTGAGAGAGAGGAAGAGCGAGAGAAAGAGAGAGAGAGAGGAAGAGAGAGAGAGAAAGAGTGAGAGAAAGGAAGAGAGAGAGAGAAAGAGTGAGAGTGAGGAAGAGAGAAAGTGTGAGAGAGAGGAAGACAGAGAAAGAGAGAAAGAATGAGATACAAGGAAGAGAGAAAGAGAGAAACAGTGTGAGAGAGAGGAAGAGAGAGAGAAACAGTGTGAGAGAGAGGAAGAGAGAGAGAAAGAGTGAGAGAGGAAGAGAGAGAAAGAAAGAAAGAGAGAGAGGAAGAGACAGAGAAAGAGAGAAAGAGTGTGAGAGAGAGAAAGGAAGAGATAGAGAGTGAGAGAGAGAAAGAGTGTGAGTGACAGAAAGGAAGAGATGGAGAGGGAGAGTGAGTGTTGACACTGTGGAGAAAATCCTCACAGCTCACCTTTCTGTCACCGGTGTGTCTCCAACCACGTGCCGGGATATAGGGCAGCCCTCAAGCTTAGTCATCTGAAACATAAAAATGGAATCAGTAATGAATGAGTACATACAACTGCGTATGCCTAAATCGCTGTCCCGCCTTTGTGTATCCAGGCTAGTGTACCCCATCCACTTCCACTGCCCAGAGGTGTCTACCCGCTGCTGTACACCCAGGCTGCTGCACTCCATCCACTCCCACTGCCCAGAGGTGTATGGCAGCCGCTGCGCACCCAGGCTGCTGCACCCCATGCACTCCCATTGCCCGGAGGTGACTGCGTGCCACTGCGCACCCAGTCTGCTGCACCCCATCCACTCCCACTGCCCGGAGGTGACTGCCCGCCGCTGCGCAAACAAGCCTCTCTGCTCACCTTACACCACCGGCGTGTGTCGAAGAGGGTCCACCACGTGCCGAAGAAACCTCCTCACCCATTGTGTACACGCGGAGAGTGGAGCTCACAATTCAGGTTAAGTGTTGATTGCAGGCTGGCCACGCTTCATCGCAGGCCTGCAAGACAAAAAGCAAGATAAGATTGTGCGTCATGCGTCCATCAAAAGAGAGAGAAAGAGAGATAGAGAGAGAAAGAAAGAGTGAGAGGAAGACAGAGAGAAAAAGAAAGAAAGAGTCAGAGGAATACAGAGAGAAAGAGAGAAACAGTGAGAGTGAGAGGAAGAGAGAGGGAAAAAGAAAGAAAGAGTGAGAGGAAGACAAAGAGAAAGAGAGAAAGAGTGAGAGAAGAAGTGTTCGCGTGGCCTGGTTTCACTTCCGGTGAGAGAGTGGAAGAGTCTGTTTGGATCTAAAGGAGTTCTGTTGTTGGACGGGGCCGGCGCGACATGTCATCAGAAAACATAGCTAATGGAAAGCATCCTCCCTGAAGTGTGGAGCAGTGCCATGAGAGGTCAACCAGTGTGCGTCCCACCGCAGTATGACCGTACCGCGTGACCCATGTGCCGCCTCCAGGGTACGGGAGGCAGAAGCGGCATCACAGGTCCTCTTGAAGACCGTTGTAGCACTAATTCTACATTTTGGTACTAGGGCATTTTAACTTCGTTGTTCCTGCCAGATACAAAGAGAAGATCCTGTGTTATTCAGTGCCCTCGTTACCTTTTTTGTGGGTTGTGGTGCTTGTCACTTCGCTGCCCTGCCGGTGCACACGACTGGGCACCCCACCTCGTGTGCCATCTGCAGGGCCTCTGCCCTCGGATCACTGGTTTCGGTTTCTGGAGTGGCAACATAAACAGTTGCTCCCAAAGGACTAGCCTGAACACTTAGGTGAATATCCCCTGCACCAGCATTCCATGGAAATTATTTCCTAGCTCTCCCACGTCAATGAGCACGGCTCCGCTCGCGACACCGTATGACGTCATCAGAGCCATAAGAGGACCTCGTCGGCGTGCTGACGTCAGTTCCACCCATTTTTTCCGTGCCACCGAGGCAAACAGGGGACCGAGACATTTTCACATGTATACATAGTATAATAAATATATATATATTCACTGAAAAAACCATAGGTTTCAGGCACGTTATGGTTAGAAATTTGCATTTAAAAAACCTTAGAAATTCACTGAAAAAACCATAGGTTTCAGGGGCGTTATATTTTGTTGGACATTTCACTCGTACAAAACCATAGAAATTCCCCCGTTATAGTTAGTTCAGCTAACTATAACTCGCGCGCCCGCAATGCACTGCTGATGACGTCACATATTACATCACTCATGACATGGTCAGTGACATCACTCATGACATCACTGATGACATCATCCAGTGAATGTGTGTTTTTCTGAAAATTAAATATGTTTTATATATGTATATCTCAAGGTCGATGGAAGAATAAATGGGTGTATAAGTGTCTAAATGGATGATTTTTTTTGTAAAATTGATTGTATAACTGACTAAGTGTATCTTAGTGAATACATGGGTTAGTGAGTAATGTTTAAATATGAAAATATCTGTATCAGTCTCTCACTTTGTGTATAAGTGGCTGCATGGGTTGGTGAGTAGCTACATGAGTGTCTATATGGGTTATTAGTTGGTTTTTTGAGTATCAGTATGAGTGTCTGAGTGTCTGTATGGTTCGGTGGGGGTATTACGTAGTGCATAGATGCATGAATGAGTGACTCACTGTTTGTACGTGTTGAAGACAGCATGTGTGCAGGACTGTATAGGTGGATGAGTATGTGTATGGGTGTGTTAGTGAGTGAATGACTGTCTCAATAGTGTCTTTATGAGTAACTACATATGTTTTAAACTAGTATATGTGAGTATTGGTGTATATAAGTGAGTATATGTGAGAGTGAGAGATTGGAAGAGTTCCTGTATAAATAAGTAGGTGTTTCTATAAGTGATTGTTTAAGAGAGTAAGTATGTGTAAGTTTCTGTAGAAGTAAGTGTGGTAGTGTGTGTATAACTGTATATGCAAGTAAATGGATGTTTGATACTTTGTTTGCATGTGGGACTATGTGTGTGAGTAACTCTATGGATGAGTGGCGGTGTGTAACAGGATGTATAGGTGTATGAGTACATATGATGAGTGAGTACATGTATGAGTGACTGTATAGGGACTGTTGGTGAATGAGTGGATGTGTGTGTAGATCTTGGAATTACTGAATAGGTGTGTTGTAACTGGTATTGGTATGTCCATTGTTTTGAAAATGTTAGTTTGTATTTTTGAGTGTGTGTATCAAAGGTTATATTAGGGTGAGAGGAGGTCTGCCACTCTATCACAAGGATGATGTCATCAGTGATGTCATTTGAGATGTCATCAGTGATGTCATGAGTGATGTCACTGACCATGTCATGAGTGATGTAATATGTGACATCATCAGCAGTGCATTGCGGGGGCGCGAGTTATAGTTAGCTGAACTGACTATAACGGGGGAATTTCTATGGTTTGTACGAGTGAAATGTCCAACTAACTATAACGCCCCTGAAACCTATGGTTTTTTCAGTGAATTTCTAAGGTTTTTTAAATGCTAATTTCTAACCATAACGTGCCTGAAACCTATGGTTTTTTCAGTGAATTTCAAAGGTTTTTTAAATGCTAATTTCTAACTATAACGTGCCTGAAACCTATGGTTTTTAAGTGAATTTCAAAGGTTTTTTAAATGCTAGTTTCTAACTATGCCTACAGAGGTAGGACATGTGAAGAAAGAAGAAAAAACGCACAGAAAGAAGCAAAAGAAATGCAGAAAGAAGCAACAGAAGTCCACAAAGACGAAGAAAAGTGCAGGAAGAAGCAAAAGATGTGCAGAAAGAACCAACAGAGGAGCAGAAAGAGGCCTTGTTGCAAAATCATCCTGTGCCCACAACTTTTTCAGACGGGTACTGGTGGTAACTGACTCTGACTAACCAGAGCCAGTCCTATGCTAAAAGACACTTAGAATACAGTAAAAACACCTACATACACTAGGGAACACTATGCGTTGGGGTACCCCTGTGATTAGCATGACCTCCTCTGTAAGTCCCTAGTACATAATAGGACAGGGGGATTAAAACTACCTCTGAAAACGCGCTACAGGGCGCGTTTGCACAGTGGTGAAGGGAGGGGGGGCCTGAGGTGACATGTGTGCAAACGCGCCCCGTGGCGCATTTTAAGTTGCGGGATTAAGTCCCCTTGAATTGTGAGGATCCCTGGGGCCAACTAGCCCCCCAGGTACCTACAGTTAGGACCACAGAGCTGAGTTGCAGAGAGGCGTTCCGAGGCCACACACCTTTTTTCACCTCTCCGCAACGCAACTCTGTGGCGCTTACTGAAGGTACCTGGTGGGCTAGTTGGACCCCAGGGACCCTCAGGATTCAAGAGGACTTAATCCCCCAACTTAAAACACGCCACAGGGCGTGTTTGCACACATGTCACCTCAGGCCCCGCCCCCTCCCTTCACCACTGTGCAAACGTGCCCCGTGGCGCGTTTTAAGTCGGGGGATTAACTCCCCTTGAATCCTGAGGGTCCCTGGGGTGCAACTAGTCCACCAGCTACCTCCATTAAGCGCCACAGAGCTGCGTTGCAGAGAGGTGTAAAAAGGGGCGTGGCCTCAGAACACCTCTCTGCAACGCAGCCCCCTGGTGCATACTGTAGGTTCCTGGTGGGCTAGTTGGCCCCCAAGAACCCCCAGTATTCAAAGGGAATTCGTTCCCCATCTGCAAACGCGCCAGGGGGCGCGTTTGCAGAGTGCTGCAAGGAGGGGGCGTGGCCTCCGGCGTGATGCCGGTCTTTTTTTTATTTTTATTTTTAAGAAGGGGGGCTGTGTGGCCCCCCTTCTTTTTGTAATTTATTTGCCCTAGGGACCCCATCCCCCAGGGCCTGCCCCCTAATTTTTTTTTTTAAATCCCAAAAATTTGGAAGGTGTCCGCGTAGCCCCCCTCCCGAGGCCTTAATCGGCCCCGGAAACCCCATCCCCCGGGGCTTGGCCTTATTTTATTTTTTTTAATCTTTTGGAGGGGGGCTGCGTTGCCCCCCTCCTCAGGCCACTTATGGCCCCGGGGACCCCATCCCCCGGGGCCGGCCTTTGTTTTTTTATTTCAATTTTGGGGAGGGGGGCCATGTGGCCCCCCTCCCGGGCCACTTGTAGCCCTGTGGACCCCATCCCCTGGGGCTGGCCCTCTCTGTTGGGGACCGTGGGGGAGACCCCAATCCCCCCATGGTCCCGCCGGCTCCCCGCGTCCCTCGGGAGCCGGCATTGCTTTTCCACATGGGGAGCTGCTAAGATGCATCTCCCCGTGTGGAAAAGCAATCGTCTTTGGTTTTTGTAAGAGAGAGCAGGTTTCCAACCAAACCAAAGCAGTTTGCTATGACAGGACGGGAGCCGCGAGGCTCCCGCCCTGCCATAGCAAACTACAGTGTCCCGGGGGTGAGCACCCCGGGACACCGCAGGAGCCAGCCCTGGGGGATGGTGGTCCCCAGAGCCATCAAGGGCTCCAGGAGGGGGGCCGCGCGGCCCCCCTCCCAACATGTGCAAAGCCCCGGGGAGTTGGTGGTCCCCGGGGCTCGGGGATCCAAAACGGACCCCCACATTCAAATTCTTAGTGCCCCGGGGAGGTGGCGGACCCCGGGGCATGAGGGGGGGCTCGAGCCCCCCCACAAAGGTAATTTTAATTTAAAAAAAGAAGCCCCGGGGGGTGGCGGTCCCCAGGGCTGCGGGAGGGCCGAGTGCCCTCCCGCACCATTTTTTATTGAAAGCCCTGAAGTCCCCGGGGCTTGGGGGGGCCTTAGAGGCCCCCCCACACATTATTTTTATAAACCCCGCATGCCCCCGGGACTTGGCCCACCCGGGGGCCAAATAACAACGAAGCGTGGAAGCCCGCGCTTCGTTTTTTTTTTTCACGGCGGGATCCTTGTGGGACCCCCTAAGCAGGCCTAGGGGGTCAGGGGGTTTCTACCCTGCCCCCTTTTTGCGTTTTGCGCACTTGTTTCTTGTGCCTCGGTTCAACCGAGGAACAAGATGGCTGCCAATACTTCCTGGTTTGGAGTGTTGACAGCCAATTAGCATACAGCTCGTGATCGGGAGGGTGCGCTCAGGGTGCGCCGACCCTCCACGGCCATAGATATATATGTGATTTTACTTTTGATTTTCTCAGTAACTACTGAACGGATTTACACCATTTAACCAAAAGGCACGACTCTGAACCAAGGGCTACCTTTTTGCCAAATTTGGTGTAATTCCATTCAGCAGTTCGGGCTGTAGCTGCGACTAAAGGTTCCTATGGAAAATTGCATGGGGAAAACACGTTTTGGGACCCCCCTTTTTTCTCGGCCCCCACTTGACGAATCACCCCGAGACTTTCAGGATAGGAGCGGACCGGAGCGCCCCACGACCGGCGCCAAAGTTATTGGGAATAGAATGTTGCGGATTTCCTATGGAAAATAGGTCCTAACTATAACTATCTACTGGCGACCGCCAGTAGATAATATGTATATATATATATATATCCAAATCACATTGTTTTACCCCCAATGGAAGAGCCACAAACAGGTAGGTGATTTTCAGCTTTTAATCACGAAGGCTGCAGTCGAGATGGCAGAGACAGGCATCAAAAAATTCAATGGCCAGACGCGTTTCGGGTTCGTCATAACCCTTAATCATTGGCATAGTCCGTAACAGAAGACAGGATTGTGCAGCTTATATTCATTACATACCGCCCCATTGGGCGTGGCCACTCACATGGCCTTGTGGTACTTGTAGTTGCCAATAATCATACTCCAGTGAGTCTGTCAACAACACGGTGATCTCAATTCATGGTATTACAACAGTGGGGTGATGCGTGGTCTTACTCCCAACAAGCTGCAGTCTTATGCCTCCATGATGTGACTACCTCCCGTCACATTGGAAACACCAAATGGCGTCGCCACGGGAAACACTGCACTGGTGGCGGGCCTCTTCCGCGGCCGGGTATAGCCGCTCAAATCCAATCCAAGACCATTGAATTTTTGGATGCCTGTCTCTGCCATCTCGACTGCAGCCTTCGTGATTAAAAGCTGAAAATCACCTACCTGTTTGTGGCTCTTCCAATGGGGGTAAAACTTTGTGATATATATATATATATATATTCACTGAAAAAACCATAGGTTTTAGGGACAGTTATAGTTAGTTGGACATTTCACTCGTACAAAACCATAGAAATTCCCCCGTTATAGTTAGTTCAGCTAACTATAACTCGCGCCCCGCAATGCACTGCTGATGACGTCACATATTACATCACTCATGACATGGTCAGTGACATCACTGATGACATCACTGATGACATCTCAAATGACATCACTGATGACATCATCCAGTGACTGTGTGTTTCTGTAAAGTTTAAATATGTTTAATATATTTAGGGAAAGGCGTATTGAAGAATGAGTGGGTGTATAAGTGTCTGAATGGATGATTTAGTACGTGAGTGACTGACTCTACAAGTGAGTGATTAAATGTATCTTACTGAATGCATGGGTTAGTGACTAAACTGTGTGAATGTCTGTATCCGTCTGTCTGTTGGTTTGTAAGCGGCTGCATGGCTTTCTGAATAGCTACATGAGTGTCTACATGGGTTATTGATTGATTGTCTGAGTATCTGTATGGGTGCCTGAGTGTTTGTGTGGGTGGGGTGTGTGTGACTCTGTGCATAGATGTGTGAGTTGGTGATTCACTGGGTGCATGGTTTCAAGAGTGCATCTGTGATGGACTGTATGGGTGGGTGAGTGTGTGTATGGGTGTGTTAGTGATTGAATGTATATCTCAGTGGTACATGTGTGAGTAACTACATATGTGCAAGGCAGTATATATGTGTGTTGGAGTATATAAATGACTATAAGTGAGAGTGTGTGATTGTGAGAGTGGCTGTATGGATGAGTGTGTACTTGTATCAGTGATTGTATAAGAGCGTAAGAATGTGCTAGTATTTGTATGAGTAAGTGAGCTGGTGTGTGTATAACTGTATAGGTGAGTAAATGGGTGTGTGATTAAGTTTTTTGCATGACTGACTAGGTGTGTGAGTACCTCTATGGATGAGTGGCGGTGTGTGAGTGTTTATATAGGTGTATGAGTGCATATGATAGTCCTGTACTGAGTGACTAAGTATGAGTGACTGTACGGGTGAGTGAGTGGATGTGTGTGTAGACCTAAGAATCAGTGAGTGGGTATGTAGTTTTTGGTGTTGGAGTGTCTATGGTTTTGAGAATGGCAGTCTGTAATTTAGAGTGGGTGTATCAAAAGTTATATTAGGGGGTGAGAAGATGCATGAAATTATCACATGGATAATTCCGAGGGACAAGTTGTTTTCAGAACTTTACCTCAAATTGTTGCACCTAATGATGGAGGAGGAGATAACATGAATGTTTATACGGAGGCTTTGATGAGAATGGAA
The DNA here is from genome assembly GCA_963921515.1 of Calotriton arnoldi. NCBI lineage: Eukaryota > Metazoa > Chordata > Amphibia > Caudata > Salamandridae > Calotriton > Calotriton arnoldi. Next base: position 157,887 of record CAWUFW010013950.1, read on the forward strand.
AAGAGGTTCAAACCAGTCATGAGTATTGCTTTGAATAGATTTAAGTTTTACACAAGAGCACAAAAAGAAGAGGAATCCTTTGATGATTTTTTATCTGCGTTAAGGGCACTATCGTTACACTGCAACTTTGGTACAATTACAGACGAAATGATAAGAGACCAAATAATTGTCCATGTCAAAAACAAGAAGATACAAGAGAAGTTATGGGTTATGGGTGATCCTAATTTGACTGAAGCAATTACTGAAGCTAAAGCGATAGAACAATCCGAGAAGTGGATGGAAGTGGTTAAACATAATGCTAGTAAAACTGTTGTTGAAGAAGAGATTTGCATTGTTAAGTCCAAAAATGAGGTTAAAAATGAACATCATCAATTAATACCTCAGAATAACACAAGGTTTAATTTTAACAAGTTTAGTTCATCTCAGGCTCATAAAAGAAATGATAACTTTACCAATTACAATCATAACACGTGTTATAGATGTGGTAATAGATCTCATATTGCTTCCTTTCCAGGATGTCCGGCCATTAATAGGGAATGCAAAAATTGTGGCAGAATTGGACATTTTAGTAGTGTGTGAAGGGACAATAGGCGCCAATTTTCACAAACACGTAGTGCTGTGTCATATGTATCTAATAGAAATGATACCATTGAAGCTAGTGGCACATCTGATGTTAACAGAGATTTTGTTGTGTCTATTGTTGAAGGAGTACCAAACAGTCAAATGAGATCTCCACAATGCGAATTTCAAATTTCAGGTCAACACCTCATGCTTATGGTGGATTCTGGTTCACAATGGACAATTATCACACATCACTACTATGAAGAAAAGTTAAGTAAGGTTATTAGTTATGACAAACTACTACCTTCTGATATAATTGCAGAAAGTTTTGACGGAACCAAAATTGATGTTGATGGATTTTTCCATGTTGAGTTACATTTCAAGACTAGATGTGCAAGTGTGAAATTATACATAACAAAAAGGGAGTGAATGTTTTAGGTTGGCGTGACCAGTGGAAACTGGGCCTTGTATTAAATCCTCGCTCTTCTGAGCCAGTGTCTTTATGTGAAGAACATTTAATAAGTAAAATTGCAATTGTTAATACTGACAATAACAGTTTAAGTGGAATAGAAACCAGGTTAATTAACACTTTTGACAAAGTTTTTTGTGACAGGTTGGGAAAATTAAAAAATTTCCCACACAAAATTGTACTAAAAGAGAACGCTGTTCCTGTGAAGCAAAAAATCAGAGGTGTTCCAATCAACATTAGGGAAGAATTGAAGGAGATGTTAAAAGAATTATCTGATGAGGGAATAATTGAAGCCATTGAGTCCTCTGAATGGGTTTCCCCCATTGTTCTTGTTCGTAAACCTGACCAAAAACTCAGAGTCTGTGTGGACTTGAGGGCACTTAATTCAAATATTGTGGTTGATTGTCACCCCCTACCTAATATTAATGAGGTAGTTAGCATGTTGGAGGGTGCACAAATATTTTCAACACTAGACTTGTGATCAGCATACCACCAAATTGAGTTGATGGAAGAATCAAAGAAATGTACTGCATTTATTACACCATTTGGTTTGTACCAGTATACCAGGATGCCTTTTGGTCTGGCGTCAGCGGCATCAGTGTTTCAGAGGGTCATGTTCCATATATTCAGGGATTTGGATGATTATGTCAAATGTTTCCAAGATGACATTTTGATATATTCAAGAAATGAATCAGAACATGTAAAACATTTAAATGAGGTTTGTAAGAGACTAGAGAGTCATGGACTCACCCTTAAGGCACACAAGTGCAAATTATTCAAACATTCTGTTGAATATTTAGGACACACATTGTCTGGGGATGGGGTTGTACCTAAAAAGTCTAACATTGATGCCATTGTTAAAGCTCCTTCACCAGCTAACAAGGAGCAACTCCTATCTTTCGCAGGCATGTGCGAGTATTATAGTAAATTTGTAGAAAGTTTTGCAACGAAAATGGAGCCGTTGAGAAAATTATTGAGACAAAATGCTAAATATGAATGGGAGGAAGAACAGCAAAAAGCCTTTGAACGCATAAAAAAAGAAATTGTAAATGCCCCCACATTAAAACCTTTCCGTATAAAAAAAGAATGTATCATAACAGTAGATGCAAGTTTATATGGGCTTGGAGGGGTTCTTTTACAAAGAGAAGGTAAGGAAGAGTGGAAAGTTACTTTTGCGTATCGCACGTTAAGTGAGTGTGAGTGCAAATATGCTGTTATAGAAAGAGAACTCCTTGCTTGTGTCTGGGCTGTTGAGCATTACAGACTGTATGTATGGGGCAGCAAGTTCACCCTTAGAACGGATCATAAACCATTAGTGAATATTTTATCTACGGGAGGTGGTTGGAATTCTACAGCTAGAATTGCCAGGTTGACATCGAAATTACAAGAATATAATTTCAAAACAGAGTATGTACCAGGAAAGAAAAATGTCACAGCTGATTTCCTTTCTCGGTTACCTTGCGACCTGGGTATAGCGTCCACTATCAAAGAATGTGATTTCATTGTTACAATTAATGATGTGGTCCCTGTACAATTTCAAGGAATAACAGAAGAATGTTGGGGTAAGTATGAGTAATTGGACGACAGGTGGTGTGATTTGAAGAAGTTTATTATTGAAGGTTGGCTAAGGAGAAATTTGGTAAGGCCGGATTTGTTACCTTTTTTTAATGTGTCAGGGGAACTTGAATTAGAAGGAAATTTAGTGTTTAAATCTGGTAAGTGCATTCCTCCTAAAGGTATGCAAGATATTATACTTAATATTGTTCATAAAACCCATCCAGGTATCTCATCCATGAAGCGTTTGGTCAGAAGTTTTTTTTGGTGGCCAGGCATGGACAAATTCATTGATCGTGTGGTTAGAGAATGCAATGATTGTGTTTCTAGTGATAAGCTGTTAAGAGTACATGTTCCTCCACTGAAGGTTGTCAAGTGGCCTGAAGAACCGTGGCAAAAGGTTGCATTTGATATTTCTGGTCCGTTCAATTTCTTGCCTGAAGGTTCACGTTTCACTTTGGTCATAATAGATTACCACTTTAAGTGGCCAGAAGTAAAATTTGTTCCAAAGGCCACCACAAATGCTGTTATTTGTTTCTTTAAAGCAGTTTTCGCTCGTGAAGGTTGTCCCTCCATTTTAGTTACAGATAATGGAGTACAACTTACATCTATGGAAATGGAGGAATTTCTCAAAGAGTGTGGTATAAAACACAAACTAACATCCCTATATGAAACACATGAAAATGGACAGGTGGAACGCTTTAACAGGGTTCTCAAGACTTTTGTTACTGATTCTGTAAAGTTTGGGGGTAGTTGGATGAGTGCGTTAAGAGAACGGTTATGGATTTATCGTATTACACCTCATACTACAACAGAAGTTAGTCCTTTTAAGCTTCTCAAAGGAAGGGACCCTGCATCCAGTGTGTGTCCATGGTGGTTCAGGTAAATCCTCGCTCTTCTGAGCCAGTGTCTTTATGTGAAGAACATTTAATAAGTAAAATTTCAATTGTTAATACTGACAATAACAGTTTAAGTGGAATAGAAACCAGGTTAATTAACACTTTTGACAAAGATTTTGTGACAGGTTGGGAAAATTAAAAAATTTCTCACACAAAATTGTACTAAAAGAGAATGCTGTTCCTGTGAAACAAAAAATCAGAGGTGTTCCAATCAACATTAGGGAAGAATTGAAGGAGATGTTAAAAGAATTATCTGATGAGGGAATAATTGAAGCCATTGAGTCCTCTGAATGGGTTTCCCCCATTGTACTTGCTCGTAAACCTGACCAAAAGCTCAGAGTCTGTGTGGACTTGAGGGCACTTAATTCAAATATTGTGGTTGATTGTCACCCCCTACCTAATATTAATGAGGTAGTTAGCATGTTGGAGGGTGCACAAATATTTTCAACACTAGACTTGCGATCAGCATACCACCAAATTGAGTTGATGGAAGAATCAAAGAAATGTACTGCATTTATTACACCATTTGGTTTGTACCAGTATACCAGGATGCCTTTTGGTCTGGCGTCAGCGGCATCAGTGTTTCAGAGGGTCATGTTCCATATATTCAGGGATTTGGATGATTATGTCAAATGTTTCCAAGATGACATTTTGATATATCCAAGAAATGAATCAGAACATGTAAAACATTTAAATGAGGTTTGTAAGAGACTAGAGAGTCATGGACTCACCCTTAAGGCACACAAGTGCAAATTATTCAAACATTCTGTTGAATATTTAGGACACACATTGTCTGGGGATGGGGTTGTACCTAAAAAGTCTAACATTGATGCCATTGTTAAAGCTCCTTCACCAGCTAACAAGGAGCAACTCCTATCTTTCGCAGGCATGTGCGAGTATTATAGTAAATTTGTAGAAAGTTTTGCAACGAAAATGGAGCCGTTTTACTAGCATTATGTTTAACCACTTCCATCCACTTCTCGGATTGTTCTATCGCTTTAGCTTCAGTAATTGCTTCAGTCAAATTAGGATCACCCATAACCCATAACTTCTCTTGTATCTTCTTGTTTTTGACATGGACAATTATTTGGTCTCTTATCATTTCGTCTGTAATTGTACCAAAGTTGCAGTGTAACGATAGTGCCCTTAACGCAGATAAAAAATCATCAAAGGATTCCTCTTCTTTTTGTGCTCTTGTGTAAAACTTAAATCTATTCAAAGCAATACTCATGACTGGTTTGAACCTCTTTTCCATTCTCATCAAAGCCTCCGTATAAACATTCATGTTATCTCCTCCTCCATCATTAGGTGCAACAATTTGAGGTAAAGTTCTGAAAACAACTTGTCCCTCGGAACCTAAACAGTGTAAAAATATATATTTTTTTCTTTCCGCACCCATACGTTCCCCATCTATGGCTTTCATGTATGTAATAAATTCTTCTTTCCACCTAGACCATGGCATAGGTGGATCTCCTTTTTGTTGAAGAAATTTTGCTGGTGGATCAAACTGCATTGTGGAAATTATAGTATAATAAAGTAGCTTAATATATTGATGTTTTGCTAATAATAAAAATTTTGTCTTTAGTTACTACAAAAATGTGTATTAATTTCCGATGTCTTAAACTTAAATAATCAAAATATTCATGCTCAACTCACTAGTTTGTTGTTTTAATAGTATTGCGCAGTACAAACACGTTGTATTTTAACGCACGATATTTTATCCTTCGGTGAGTGTTGATTCCGGTAGCTATGGCAACCAAAATGGCCGCCACTGACGTGATACGCACTTAGCGCTGACACGCATGCGTGTAGCGTGAGCGCGTAGAGGAGTGTAGAAGAAAGCTTGCTTCCGTGAAATTCCAATGACGTGACAAGCAGGATGGACGCTCGAGAAATGCAGCTGCAGCAGGGTTCCACAAATTTTAAAAGATGCCACCACAACGGAATGACGGTACAGTTCTTGTATTACTTGAAAGGTTAGCGATACTTCAAAGTCATTAAAAATGTGAGCAACATCTAAGCCATCCAAGGGAAAATGACAATGAAAATTTCAAAACACTATTTCCATTTCTGAACTCCCGCTGGTGCAATCAAATCACTTCGAAGACAGTTATCAGCTGCAGGTGCAATCACATCACATAGAATTAATTAAAATAAATGGTAAAATTGAATCTCTTGGGAACACGCAGGTAGCGCTGAATTACAATATGATAAAATATGAAAATAACGATTCAGTACCTGAAAGTATTTCTGTTATTTAGCAAGTCATAACGTTAATCCGTGGGTCCAAAAAGTACTCTGTGCCCGTGCTGATAAATGACAGAGTGGTTTTTCTGCTCGTCGCCAATATTAAAATGAATCCATATCCAAGTAATACATTTCAAGGTTGATTTATTCCAGCACGGCAAGATCAGTCCATTCATGTGAAGGTCCAGATGCAACTGGCCACAGAACAGAATCATTAAGTTCATCCAGTAGTACAGAACTTAGAATGTAGAACAAAGATAAACAGGGCTCATGCCAGGGTTTGACAAGGGAAACACAGAGTAATAGAGATAGAAGATAGAGGGGAGAAATGTGCAAGAGCAACAAAAGAGATGTAACAACATACTTTGCACATTGCCTTTGGGATAAGTCTGTCTGCTTGTGCCAAGCTACAGAGGGGGTGAGCAGGGGTTATCTAAAGTGTGTATCCCCCTTATCCTCACTCACAGCAAGGGTCCCTATTTGGACAAAGGTACCTACCTCTGCCAACTAGAGACCCCCATTTCTAACAGAGTCTTTAGTGAAACATAACTATTCACAGGGTCCAACTGCAGAAGATTTTAATGACTGGTCGAAGATGCTATAGTTCAGATTGCTCCATTTAAAATGAAGGTGTGCAGCAGAGCTAAAGTGTCCGCACCCTGGTTCTCGGATGAATTGAAAGACCTCAGACAGCAGTATTGGAGGAAAGAATACAAATGAAGGGCAAACCTGAACCCAGTGGATATAGAAAAACATAAAGGACTGATTCCCTTGTATAAACGTGCTATTGGTGCTGCCAAATCCTCTATGTAGAAACCCTCCTAATTAACTTTTTAAGGTGGCAAAGAGTTCTTTACTCCCCTGTCCAACATTTCATGGAGAACTCGCAAAGTTTCTGCAACAAAGTTGCAGTCCACTTTAGAGACAAGATCCTGAAGATGTACACAGACTTCAACGTCAATGAGGATAGGCCTCTCCCCTCGTTTGAAGCGGGTGACCCTGCTGAGCTGCACTACTCTGCAGTTCTGTCTGCATTTCCTCCTATTTACTCCTTGCAAGTTAAAAATCTCCTCATGAATATGAAATCAGGTTCACCCAATGATACCTGCCCACCAAAAGTCTTGCAACTCGCTCCGGATCATATTGTATCTTTTTTGGTCAAAATCTTCAATCGGATATTATCCTTGTCTTTGGAAGGAAGCTGTAGTCATTCCCCTTCAAAAGAAACCAAATAGGGACACAGAAGACCTCAAAAACCTTTGCCTCATCTCCTTACTGCCTGTTTATTACCTCCAAGAACCTCTTAGACCTCTCACAGAATGGGTTCAGAAGTGGTCACAGCGCAGAGTCAGTGCTGGTTGCCGCTGAAGATTCCATTCATTGCCAAGTAGACCAGGGGGGCGCTGCTATTCCGCTAATGTTGGATCTGTCAGCGAACCTGACACAATATCACCATCCCACCTGGTCCAAAGATTATATCCGGTATGGGTTTGGCAAATGCTCTGGACCTGCTTTGGTCCTTTCTGATGGATAGGGTCCAAACAATCAGTTGTGGTAATTTTAGAGCAGAGGCTTTCAAGCTCCCTTGTGGAGTTCTGAAAGGGTCCTCTTTCAGCCCCACCATATTCAATTTGTATGTCTCCCCACTCGCGGAGCAGGTGCACTCATTCGGTTTTCAGGAGTTATCCTATGCAGACGACACTCAAATTATTGTCTCAATATCAGACAATCAGCTGTTGGTGCAAAAACAACAGTTGATGGACAGAATGCAGAACAATGTCATACATTCACCCCAGTACAGAAATCTGGGCCTAAATCCATCGTTTTTTTGTTCACCATGCCATTCCAGTTTGAACCCAGCCATATGCAAATCACTCTTGACCCTGTGCCTCATGGGAACAGTCCAGCCCGAACTGCCAAGCCAGGTCCTCCCTGGACTGGAAACAAGCATCCTAGGACCGGTTTCGGGGTTTCACCCCTCTTCAGCCAGGATAGCTTGATTCCAGTGGCATGGAGAGCATGGGACCAACGTCTGGACATACCCGTCCCACTCAGGGTGACAAATGCAAAAACTACAGTTGATGGACAGAATGCAGAACAATGTCATACATTCACCCCAGTACAGAGATCTGGGCCTAAATCCATCGTTTTTTTGTTCACCATGCCATTCCAGTTTGAACCCAGCCATATGCAAATCAGTCTTGACCCTGTGCCTCATGGGAACAGTCCAGCCCGAACTGCCAAGCCAGGTCCTCCCTGGACTGGAAACAAGCATCCTAGGACCGGTTTCGGGGTTTCACCCCTCTTCAGCCAGGATAGCTTGATTCCAGTGGCATGGAGAGCACGGGACCCACGTCTGGGCATATCCGTCCCACTCGGGGTGACAAATGCAAAAACAACAGTGGCGTGGCGTAGTGGGCAAAAGAACGATGGAGTTAACCCAGATCTTTTGACTGGGGAGAATGTTTGTATTGTCAGCATTCCGTCCATCATTTGTTTGCTGGAACAAAATCAGCTGTTGGTAGCAGACAAGTTTGAACAATGTATGAATGACATCAGTACCTGGATGAAGGACAACTACTTAAAATTGAATGCTGAAAAAACGGAGATCTTTATTTTTTGGGGCTCAACATTGGGTGTGGTCTGAACTTTGGTGGCCGGAGAAACGTGGTCCTCCACCAGCGCCGATTGAATCTGCTAAAAACTTGGGGGTTATTTTTGATAACACTCTTACTTTTGATGCCCGTGTCAGCTGCACTACGAGTTCCGGCTTTTTTATTATTGGAACCTTGAAAAAGATCTTTGCTCTCATTCCATCTGAACTCTGAGTGGCAGTGGTTATCACTTTAATCACATCTCGTTTAGACTATTGTAACATTTTATAATTGAACATCAAGAAGTGCACATTGAACAGACTACAGGTCACTCAGAATGTGACAGCCCTACTGGTCCCGAATGTGCCTAAACACCTATCAGTGAGGGAAGGAAATTGCTAACTTTACTGGCAACACAGTCAGAAAGCGGGTGATATATAAAGCTCTTTGCATGGTCTTTCTGGCTCTTCACCATCAAGGGCCTGCACCTTTCAGATCAGCGTTTCACCAGTACACTCCAAAAAGACTGCTTAGATCATTCTTTTCTCAGGAAGGTGACCATCCCTAGATTACAAAAAGCCAGGTGGGGTGGGCGCTTACTCTCTGTAGTGGCAGCTAAATAATGGAACACTTTGCCTGTACATATTGCAAACTTGGACTCTTTTTTGGCGTTCCGTAAGCAACTCAAAACCTGGCTTTTTTTACTTCCTTCCATAAATGCAGCTTCTTGGTCTCTGCGGATGCTCCCTACCGGCCTTAGTGCTTTGACGTCTTCGGGTTTAGTGTGCTTTACATATTTTAAAAAAAAACCTGCACAGAAAGGCATTTTCTCTGACCTGAATTTGTACTGTGTCCGCGATTCCCCAAACACCCACAGCAGACATAGCCACAGAGATCCATCGGGCCTCCTATACATCAATTGTTGCATCTATGGGTTTGGAGTCAAGTTTAGCAGCAAACCTAAAAACTGCAGTAATAGACCTGTGAAACTGGATCTTCCTGACTTTCACCAAATGCACCCAGTAGCCTTTGTTGTCAAAGAGGATGTTCAGGGACGTATAAGTCGGTACACAGAGGAGTCTAGTCTAATTAACATAGTAAGATCTCGATTTGCTAGGAGATTGGCCACAAACCATGGTGTAAGATTTAGAACTGTTAATGGACAGACCCAATTGATTGAACATGAACAAAGCAAAGTTATCCAGTACCTTCGGTAGCTCTAACCCGAGTATCACACAATCATCAGCATATAACACAGCCAGAAGTCATCTTGCTCCCACCCTAGATATATCTGCCTCCCCAAGTAACAGAGAGAAATCAAGACCATTAATGTAGATGCAAAAAAGAAAGCACCCCAGAACACAGCCTTGTCTGATGTCCCACTTAATCTTGATTGGAGAGGTACACTCACCTTTGGGGCCGTACCAAATGCACCCCGTCACATCCGTATTAAGTTGAGTCAGCAGGTGCACAATTGGGGGATCCACTCCCATTTCGAACATCCTCCCCCATAGTTTGACTTGATTGACACAGTCAAACGCGGAACTGAGATCCATGAATGCTAGGTGTATACAGCCCCTCCTCACCTGAGTGTATGTACTTGCTGATTGAGGGGTGAAGATTCAAGCATTGGTCCATAGTCCTCAGGCCCTGTCTAAACCCGTACTGTGCATCAGAAGGTATACGTTTCTTGGTACCCCAAATCTCCATTCTATCTAATGACATTTTGTCCATCACTTTGGCGGTGGAATCAATGAGGGAGATGAGGCGATAACAACAGGTGTCAGCTTGGTCCCCCTTCTTAAAGATTTAATTAGAACATGATGTGGTGACAGCATGCTTAACACTTCTCAGTACGTTAAATATTAATGCGACCCATAGATCTATATTATCTTTTAAAAAAATCAATAGGTACCCCATCCAATTCCGGTGTTTTGCTTCTTGGACTCTGGTCAGGTGCCAAGATGAACTCCTTTAGGGTAATTTTGGGGCAATCTCTGCTTTTCCATTGCTAACATTTCTGGCAACATGGTGCTGTCATTTACCTTGGAAAAACGTGCCACCCACAGATGCGATGGAATAATTGGATCCATACTTGTATTATGGTTGTCTTAAAAAAAAGATGCATGTGCAATTTTCCAAAAATGGAATACATCATTCCTATCTCTGGCCTCATGTAATTGCTCCCGTGCTTCCTGCATAATAACTTTCTTTATCTCCTTAATCACCTCCTTGTAGCGTGATCTGCACATCCTTACTTCATCCATCACTCTAGCTGACTCTTTCAGGGCCCCAATTAGGCAGCTGTGCATGGAAGAGCAGGCCCCTTCAAACAATTTATTTTTCTTTGGCTCCCTACAAAATAGTGGCAAGACTATGAGCTCTCTAATGGATTTGCAGATTTCAATATAGGCCCCAAGTAAATGAGAAGAATCATCCCAAGACATCAGGCACACCATCAGATGTTCCTGGTTCCTGAGAACCAGATATGTCAGTAGATGTCCAGATTCCAAAGTAGCTCATTTATGTAAAATGCCTCTATTCTTAGTTACCTCTATTGGAGGAACAGCATAGGCGTGTTTCAAGTGAGTGTGGCCTATAGATAATCTTATGCAGGGGGTTATGATCACTCAAACAGGTCTGAAGAATTGTATAATTAGAAACCTTTTGACACCATTGGATTGAAACAGCAAAGAAATCAATCATACTGCCTGTACCTCACCTAGTGAAAGTGTCTTGATTCAGGACTGTGGCTAAATCTAGTGTGAGAACTAAGTCCAGCCTACTCATGATCGTATTGACTACATCCGCACAAGCATTATGCTTGAAGTTCCGGTAATCCACATCATCATGACCCAGTGTACCACATACAATATCCCTTAAGATATGACAAAGTCTGCTATTAAAATCACCCCCTCAAACAAAGGCCCCCTTTAGTTCATCAAGTGCCGCACTTAAGGCCAAGTTAACGGAGTTTGTTATTTCAACATTGTGGAATTAAAATTGTTATGATAAACTTTAAAAAGAACAATTGTCTAACTGGCAGACGGGGACAAATATATCATTTGAAATTAAGACGAGTTAGGAAAAGTTTATCTGATTGTGCCCGCAAGAGAAACGGATACTAAGTTTATCAAACCACCCATATGATGCCCAGAACTGGAAGCAGTAGTCATTGTTTCCAGGGAATTAAACCCATTGATATATACATTACTACGCGCCCAGGTTTACTTTAGGCACACAATATGGTATTCCCTTATCAAACTGTTCCAGTTGTCATTCAATTTACAGGCTATGCCAGGCACATTCCAAAACAACAGATTAAAATTCGGTGTCAGTTCCACAGAGCAGGTTTTGGGAGTTAGCAGTACCCACGCTTGTGAAGATAAAACAGCTTCATTAGAGTCTATGGGAATTGAGTCTTTAGCCCCCCGAGAGACAGAATCTTCTGCGGAGATGTAATCTTGTAAAGGGTGTGTACAAGAATCGAAATTCCTTGTGTCAGAACCGTTCTTGACCGTGAGGTGGTTCTTTGAAGATTTCCGTTCCATGAATACCGGGCCCCTATTAACTACTCTGATCTCGCGGTCATTGATGTGAAGCATTGGGTTCCACAGCCCTGCTGGGCCCTTTTTTTACTTGTAATTCAGTGGGGTACATCGGTTGTGGGTCAAAATGGTTGGTGGCGTAAACATTGACGTTGGTGAGGCAGCTGATCCATGGGGCATAATGTTGCAGGCCTATAGAAGTAGCCAAAATGAGTTGCCTTAATATTACTCTGAGGTATACCTGCCCCTGTAAATGTCAGTCTCTGGAGTAAGAAACCAACCAGATGCGGATCTCGAAAAATTAATTTCAACACAATCCCCTTTCTCCCTATTAGGGCTGTTACACACCCAGAACACTTTCTGAACCGCAATTATGTCTTTGTATAAGGCATCACAGCTGGAATTTCTGAGTGCTTTTCCTAGCCAATGAATGTCTTTGTTTTTCGATTGACAATCATCTTCAGTTTGATTTGATTGTAAGGTTGGGACATTTTTAACACCAATCAATGGAGGTGTAGCTTCTGGTGGGAGTTGCAATACCTTGGGGTGTTGTTTATTACCAGTATCCCCATGGGAGGAATTAGCATTCAAGGGCATTGTTGCTTCTGGATCTAAAAGAGGCGGTGTGGTCTCTGTTCGGTGCTTGGCTAGTGTGTCTTGGAAATGTTGTTGGGCTGGTGTTACCGCAGGGAACCTTTGGTATAGTAATTTTCGTTAAAGTTTCGACTGTGATTATTTCCAGGAATTCACCCATTGTTTTATTGCCACTACTTATGCTGTAAGTGCCTCATTCACTCAGACACCACCTGGTAACTTATGGTGCCCTTGTTCTAATAATTTCTTCAATGTTGAGTCTATGCCTCTGAGTAGGGAAAGAATAGGGTCAATCAGCGTCATGAGGACACCCTCAAGAACCTCCATTTGTTCATCTGCTGCATTACTTTCAGTACACTCAGGATTTAGTGCTTGACATGGAGCAAATCCTAACTCATGTTGCCTGTTAGGGGGTGGTGAACTAGTCAATGATTTAAATGGCGATTTGGTTCAAATGGGCGTTTTCCTTGGGCAAAACACATGGCACAGGGCGCTTTTTTCTTTTTGGGTGGTGGAGAGCCCAGTAGTTCATTACTGTTATATGATCTATTATTAGATGTAATTAATAAATCTCGAAAGAAAATACAGGGATTGGGCACCTCACTCATCTGTACATTTTGAGTGGGCTCGTTGACAAGATGCGCTGTGGTAATGGTTAGGGCTGGTCATTGTCTGTGACCTTGGATAGTGCTTCTTTAGCTGCCCCCAGTCTTTCTTCTACACACTCAATCTCTGAGCTAATTGCACCCATGACATTGGTTAAAAAACTAGTTATCGAAGCTATTAACAGATGATCCTTAGGGGGCATAGATAAAGCAATTGATTTTCTCTTAACCATAGTTTCTGTTGACAGACGGCCATGGCACCAGGGGAATACACAGTTGGGAGATACAAGAGAGATGGCCCATCCATGTTTGGCCACAGACGGGTGTAGACGGAACCGCTCTTGACCCAGTGTTCTCTGGGCATGTGCCTGGGCGCGTCCTGCTCTTCAGGCGCAGATTGTAGGCGTTGCCGGGTTGAGGAGTCTGGAGCTTTTAGTTCTGGCCCCCGATGAAGCTCAGTTTACAACAAAAGCAAAGGTGCGTCGTGCGCCGTAGGTCCTAGAGGTGCTTTATATGGCATAGATTTTAGGCAACACCAGGTGAAGGAGTCTGGGACTTGTAGTTCTGGTCCCGATGAAGCCCGGTTTACAGCAAAAGCAAAGGTCTTGTCATAATCATTTCAAATGTGTAATGATGATTTAAACGTGTGTTACATTCATTTTAACAACTTTTATTCATGTAAGCATATATCGTATAGGTTTTATTGCATGTCATATTATTTTTTTTACATTTCATATTTATTCCAATGTTAGTTACATTCATTGAAGGATATGCAATGTACATTTCAATGTGCGTTGTGGCCCTTTCAACGCTTTCCATATTCATGTCAACGTGTGCCATATTTCTTCTTTCTGATTAGTTAATATTTATTTTAACAATTGTCATATTCGTTTCAACATTCTCATATTTATTTCAACATGTGCTGTATTATTTAATTTCCATGTGTGTCATATTCATTTTAAACATGCTCTGTTCATTTCCAGCATGCCATACTCATTTCAACAGGCAATATACTCATTTCATCTTCAGTCATGGTCATAACTGTGCTTAGTGTTCATTTCAAAGAGAGTCATATACTTTTTAAAATGTATTATATTAATTTCATCTACATCTAATTTAACATATATTCATATTGTTGAAATTAATATTAATTTCAATGCAGTAAAGTCTGTTCAACATTTGTTATATTTCTCCTGATACATGTTAGTGATTTCAGCAAATGTCATAACCTATTTGACGCAGGTTATATGCATCTCAGTGCTTTCCATATTTTTTTCAGTGAGGTCCATATTCATTTCAGTGTGTTTGATATACGTTTCAGAATATGTCAAATTCAATTCAGTGTATTTATTTTTCATATTTTTCACTAAATTACATTTTCATTCCATCATCATCATCAAAGTAACTTTATACGGTCTGAATTAAACCATAAAAGTGCATAATAACATCATTACATGCATCAGTCAGTAATTCCATCATAAATTATATTTGTCTTATTAATTCTATCTTTGGACTTTCATGTATCATATTTGCTTTTACACACGTTATATTGATTGTGCTGTGTGTTATATTCGCTTTGCTACAACAATCCATACATTTCAGGAGGTATTATATCTGAAGAGCTGTAATTTTGACATGCACGCCTTACCATCTGAAGTTGAGCAAATGTAAGGATATATCTGGCAGAACATTGAAGCAATGACCCTCATATAAAGACTGATGAAATTGAAAGGTAATGCCATATGCATTGCCAGCTGTGAGGGAACTCCTCACACCATTTTTTTTATGACTACTTTAGGACGCACTCTGCAGTGTGTCAGCATTGATTAGGTCCTGGAAATGGTATGCAATCACCACACCTCTCTAGGATATTCAATTGGGCATGGTAGAATCAGATTGTTTGCTCATCTTGATAAAGCCTGGCTTGGCTGCAGCCACGTGAACTGGTCAAAGAATTTCAATCAGTCTCTAGTCTACTTGATCGGTCCTTAAAATACTTCAGTCAATGCTACCAGCAGAGAAAGGAAAGTGAAACACAGGTAATTCACTCTTTATCTGTATAAAGGCTATAATTGACACTGAAGCTTTCCAAGTCTTTTTGACATCTCTGGTAATCCACTCATGGAACTGCTGGCAGACAGTCATCACTTGCTCGACTGGTTGTTGTCCACCAATTCATTTGTACTTTGTGTCAAAAGACATATGGTGTGATTTCTAAAACTCTGTCACAAACATAAGTAAATGCCAGGGGGCATATTTACATGGGAAGTGGAGAAGTGTGTCAGTAAGCCAAGAAGGCTAACGACACAGTCCGTCACTTTAGAAACGCAGGGCTGCACCATATTTACAAAAATATGGGGCAGCCCTGCGTTTCCCCCTGCGCTGGCACTAAATTTAGCTGCCTAGCGCCAACGCAGGTACCCTTGCACCATAGTGCAAGGGTGCCTGCGTTGAGGGGACTGATTATTTATGTGCAGGAAGGTGTTCCTTCCTGCACATAAACAGTCCTTAAATGGCGTTTTGCAACTTCTATGTGTGCTGCTTAATGCAGCACACATAGAAGTTGCTAAACGTCATTTTTTTTAAATGATTGTTGATGTGGAGGAAGGAAATGTTCCTGCACTTAAGCAATCATTGGCGTTTTGCTGTTTCCATGTGGGCTGCACAACGCAGCACACATGGATACAGCAAAAACAAGGAGACATTTTACATTTCTCCTCCTTTTGCCTGTATAAGACCAGGTTTTCCCTGGTCTTAATTTTGGCCCTGCCCCATATTTATGCTGCCCTTGTAAATATGGGGCAGCTTCAAAATCAATGGGAGTTGCAGTGGAACGCCCACAACACCCATTGCCCCCCTTTCATGCTAAGCATAGCATGAAAGGGGACCTTATTTACAAGGCAGCATTAAGTCACGTTTAAAGCTGCCTTGTAAATAAGGTGAAGCTCATATCGCCACAGGAACGTCATTAAAAGTGACGTTCCTGTGGCGATAGGGGCTTGTAAATATGCCTCCCGGTCTGCCAAAACAATGGCCGCCCTTGCTATTTAGGATCAGGGGACCACCAGCTTTCTGTCGTCTGAGCTCCCGTTGGCTCTGTCGATGGAAAGCGTCCTCTCATGGCCTGATGGAGTAAAGACCGTGGGAGGAAGGGCATTACACTGAACAACCTATTTAGAATGGAAGATGTGATGTTCTTTGATTCTGTCCTTCACTGCGATATAAAACCTGGAGGTGAAGGACGACAGAAAAAAATAATGCCCCCCACACCCAGTGAAAATACTCCTGGGGAGTGGAGGTCATTAGGTTTTTGTTTTTCAATAACAAACTCCCACTTTTGGAGTTGTTTTTTTTTTCAAAACCTTTTGCAAATTTTGATGAACTGCCGTCAAAATCGATGATGGCTGTCCACCAGACTTTTTGTACCTTGACCAGAACCGCAGTGACACCAGTTCTTGTCCAGGTACAGGCATCCCCTCTGGGCCAGCAGTGATCTCTAACTTTAGCAGACAATATGTAGTCTGTCAGGGCTGTGCAGGTAATGTCCTCCACCACCCTTACGGACTGTACACCATCCACCAAACAATAAATCAGGCCCATAGTAGCTTCAGATAAACAAGAAGGTCTTTAGGTTCAATGGTAAATGTAAAGATCCTGGTACTAACAAAAAAGATGGTTACGTACTGTGCTGCTGTTAGTGAGTATGGCACATAATGCGTCTGCTTGCTGAGGGAGGCTAAGCAGAGAGGTTCCCTGCTCTTAGTGGGATATTACTTTACTTGTCACCTTATCATGAAGTCCATTAAAGAAAGCTATTTCATACAGTTGAGTCCAGCCTCCTTCCCAGGGAGAACGCCATTGTTGAATGTTTACATTCCAGGTCACAAGAAACAACATAGTTTTGAGAGTTGAATGTGGCATCAGTCCTTGTCATTTGGCAGCATAAGTCAGCTCAGCAGTCTTGGCGTGTTATAAGTAACGTGATCTTTTAGGGACAAGGAAGAACCTGCTGAGGGGAAGCCTGCTGTTTACAAAGGAGGAGAGGTCAATGCAGAGTGGTGTCTGTTAGTGGCAAACATATGCAGGCTGGAGGAAATCCCGCTTTACCTGGGGGACAAAACAAACTCTGCTAATACTATCCAGTTAGAAGTGTGGTGACGTCTGCTAGGAGCTGTCAAACAAAAGTCGAATGACTGCAGGGAAGGAGGAAGCACCTCCTGAGAGAGGAGAGAATGCCCACTGTGGGCACTGAAGAGCCTGCATATGGCATGATGGGAACTTTCAGAAACGGACAAGACAGGGCCCTGTCTGTGTAAAGATGGAGCACATATGTAGACACCTGGGTCGCGCCTAGACTCCCTTGGGTATTAGTGCGCGTTACAAATTGAAATGTCATTTCATTTAGTTTCATATGTGGATCAGGAGCTCAAAGGAGGCCATGACTGATCCCTGTGTGTGAGCCTTTTGTTTATGGACTCACACATCCAAATGAATCCGAGTGTCAGAAATCTAACATTCTTCATTGCCAAAATCAGTCCTTCCTTGGTGTGGAGTTGTTGACCTGGTGTGGCAAGTCGGTCTAGATGAAGATGGAGAGTGCCTCGTTTCTCATAATTGACCAATGGGTCACCCTGCCTCTACCCTGGACCGCATGCACTGCCAAATGTGTGCTGTGGAAATAGAAAGGTTATACCATTCTGTTAAGTTGAGTAACTCTCCTTTCTCTTCTAGTCACTGATACTCTACTTTACTTCCTTTTATACTCTCTTTTCTGTCACCCTAAATGTATCCATCAATCAGCAATAGCTGCTGCTGTAAACTCATCATAAGACTGTAGCTCCTATGAAGCTGGGGCCCCTTTCAGTAAAAAGGGGTGATATTCCATGTTGCCACCTAGGTCAGTATTGCAAGGCATGTGACTTAAAAGCTTATGTTAAAATCGTAACCCCAAACGAGGAAATAAGCTGTTTTCTGGGCAAATAACTCTTGAAAGAGAAGAGGGAGAACGTTAATATTTGTGTGAAACTATATTGAATTTCCTCCCATGTTATTTTCATGTTTTTGCATGCACATTTACTAGAGGTCACAATCCACTTGTGTTTGTTAACAGTATAATGTCTTGTGACTTAACCTCACTAAAACAATCCCTTCAATTTTGTAAATTGCCTTATAGTACGGTTTTATTTTTGCTAGTCAGTGTCATAATTGTTTCTGGAGGCAGGGTTAGACTGAGGACTCAGATTCATTACCACATTTAACATTACTCCCAAGTACAGTCCTTGGCTGGACATTAAAGGGCTCAAGTAGAGAGGGTCAGAGGGTCCGGTGCCCACTGTACCACTCAGGGCCGGACTGGGAACAGCAACCAGCCCTGGCAGATTGCTGCTCGACCAGCCCCGGTGAGGGGGGGGGGGTTAGAAGCACAGCTCCCACTTTTATTACAGGGGCCGATATTGCAGCATTGCTGCAAAACCAGACTCCAGTAACAAAACCGGCCCCCATGGGTACAAAACCGTCCCCGACCCTCCGCCCCACTGGGGAAACGCCCGGTGCCCACTACGGCCTGTCCGGCCCTGGTATCACTGGACCTAAGCTGCACATGACGGAAGGGGCCCAAATATGTCGAAACTGCTCTTGGGTTGTTTGTGTTCTGGTTCAGAGAGGACCTGGATTGATAGTCTGGACAGGACTGTTTCTACTGAAGCCGGGTCTGCACTGATTTGCATATGGCTGGGCCTAATGTAAGGATGTAAGGTGGCATTGAGCAAAAGAAAGATGGACTGGCATGCAAACCCGAGTAATTACTAGTGGCTGAAATTATTTCAAGCATTCCATCCATCAACTTTTTGTAATCTCTAGGTAGAGCTTGGTGGAGAAGGTGAACCACCATAACCTGGTGGTTCATCGCTCCACCAAGTGCTCGGTTTCCCTGCTTCTTTTAGATGAAGGCAGTTTTTCTTCTTCTTCAAATGCAAACTCTCAATTCAGGAGTTTTTAATTGAAATAGAAAATAATTGTTATACTGAGCCAAAACAACAAGGCATTCTCTCAGCAAACTCCCCTATCTGCAGATCAACTGCTGTTGTGGTAGTTGCTCTGAAGGCAGTGAGAACACCGCCAGGGAGGTGGGGGTCTCACAGAAGGACGCACAGGCCCCTGCCCCGATCAGCAAAGGCTATAGGCTCTGTGAAATGTATGACAGTCGCTTGCTCCGCTTTAAGTTACCTCCTAAACTTTATTGAATCTGTAATTATTGTATTATATTGTATCAGGCTCACCCAAACTACCTGGAAAGTCAATGGTGCTTTGGAGGTTAACGTTCCATCCTAGACCACCCTGGTCAGTAAGAAAGACAAGCAGGCTCACATTTGATATTTGCTGGCATGTCTCTATAACTTTACAGATCTGAGAAAAGGCCTTTTACAAATGTAAAGTGGTAGATCCACAGTCAAGTCACATCTCCTGATGCCTTGGCAGGTTTGTGCTGCTGGTGCCAGCTAGCGGATGATGCCCATTACACTTTGAGCATCGCTCTGGCCTGCATCCTTGCATCATTGAAAAGGCCAATAGAGAATGAGCTGGCAGGATGTTTCCATTTTCCTCTGCTTATACACGTGACGGTGTTTATGTATAGAGAGCAGTATTGTATATTTCCCCCAAGGAGATTTCTATCAGCCATTCTAGCTTCTGGTACTGATTCTCTTATGACACTTTTTCAGCAATTATCTTCGGACCTAAATAGTTGTTTCCCTATGCAGGGTACTTTATCTAGTGCGGTGACTTCTGGGAATCCTGTGAGGGATGCCAGTGTGATTGATGCCACACACCCATGATGAACGTCGGGCGCTTAGTCATGTCTCATACGCTTTGTTTAGTCTTGCTTGGTTGTGTGTTTATATTGTCATTTCCCCTTGTTTTGTTGCCTAGTTTTTCTGGTGTTCGAGTGCTAGATAGTTACTGTAAGTTTATGCTTTTCTGCTATGCTGGTTCACACTCCAGTATCTTCTTGCTATGGATGAAGCTGTGTGAACACTGTGAAGGACCTTTTTTCTTTATGTATCTCTTCAAGTTTATACTCAGTGGCTGTAACATACTGTGTGAGGTTGTGTGTGCCCTTGCAGGTTACCTTACCGTGCTTTCTTTTTTGGGGTTGAACGACAACTCGTGTGAGTATTCAAGATACCTACTAGACATGTTTGCTGTCACAAGGGACAATATACCTTATATGGGATTGAAAGATGCTTCATCGTATATGCATTCCAGAGATGAAAGCTACCTTGTGCGGGATTACACGATGTCCGTCACACGTATTCCTGAGATACACCTTTGGGAAGGTTTATATCCTGCTTTTGTTTTATGTTGTTTGTGCTGTTTCCTGTCCACTGGATTCAAGTTATCCTGGCTGAAGAGGGGTGTAAACCCGAAACCGGTCCTAGGATGCTTGTTTCCGGTCCAGGGAGGACCTGGCTTGGCAGTTCGGGCTGGACTGTTCCCATGAGGCACAGGGTCAAGACTGATTTGCATATGGCCAGGTCTAAACTGGGGTGGCATGGTGAGCAAAAGAATGATGGATTTAACCCAGATCTCTTGACTGGTGGTGAATGTTTTGATTTGTTCTGCATTCCGTCCATCAATTGTGTGTCTTTTGCTTTCTCGCCCTAAGTGCGCCGGGTATGCCCAGACGTGGGTCCCGGGCTCACTGGGCCACTGGATTCAAGCTATCCTGGCTGAAGAGGGGTGAAACCCCGAAACCGGTCCTAGGATGCTTGTTTCCGGTCCAGGGAGGACCTGGCTTGGCAGTTCGGGCTGTACTGTTTCCATGAGGCACAGGGTCAAGACTGATTTGCATATGGCCAGGTCTAAACTGGGGTGGCATGGTGAGCAAAAGAATGATGGATTTAACCCAGATCTCTTGACTGGGGGTGAATGTTTTGATTTGTTCTGCATTCCGTCCATCAATTGTGTGTCTTTGCTTTCTCGCCCTAAGTGCGCCGGGTATGCCCAGACGTGGGTCCCGGGCTCACTGTGCCACTGGATTCAAGCTATCCTGGCTGAAGAGGGGTGAAACCCCGAAACCGGTCCTAGGATGCTTGTTTCCGGTCCAGGGAGTGACCTGCCTTGGCAGTTCGGGCTTGACTGTTCCCATGAGGCACAGGGTCAAGACTGATTTGCATATGGCCAGGTCTAAACTGGGGTGGCATGGTGAGCAAAAGAATGATGGATTTAACCCAGATCTCTTGACTGGGGGTGAATGTTTTGATTTGTTCTGCATTCCGTCCATCAATTGTGTGTCGTTTCCTGTCCTGTGTCATGGCTTGTCGTGTCTCAGGATGCATTTTATTATTCGATGTACTTCTATATGATGTGTATGTTGTCAGGGAGAAGATGTTCTTTTTGTCTATTCTGTTAATGAGGGAAAAGTGTCATATCGCGCTTTCTTTTGTCCCTGAGTGTTCCCTCTCGGCGGGTGGAATCGTGAGATGATTTGTGGTGAGAGCGACATCAGGACGCGTGTAACTGAAAGAAAAAAAATAGTATTTCAAAGCAACTGAACTCTTGAGATATGCGCTCATTACAAGTACGTAAGACTTACTTGGCCTCTACATCCTCTCGGTGATGCAATAGAAACATCTGACAATGCCCAGGGAGCCAGAGAAGTTAAGATGCCCCCCCAAACCCATCCTGTTCGGGCATCCTCCCAGGTGTCCGTATTAAAGAAGAGTCTGTGTGTGGTTTATTCGCATTATATCACCTGACCACTACTGCGCCTCTGCTACACCGAAGGGCATCACATATTCAAAGGAAAGTAATAATAAAATGGCTTACGGCAAAAGTTATTTAATAAAAAATAGGGTAAGAGTAACTTCAATAGGTTAATTTAAAAAACGCTCGTTTTAGCTTGTAAACGTATGTTTTTTTAAATTAACCTATTTAACTATCTTCCGTGATTGTCACAAAGGGGAACCTTGAAATAAATCATTAAGGGTAAGAAGTAATAACTTTACAGAGTATGTAATGCAGAAAACCGAAAAGTAATCATTCATAAGGCCACACGCCCGCAGCTCTTAGCTAATATTTCGGGATCTCGCACTGTATCAATACCAGACTATTTACAGGGGGTCTGAGCAGGGGCGTAGCTAGGCCTTAGGCTGCCCGTGGCGGCCCCTGCATTTGCCGCCCTCGGCAAAGGTGGTCGGTCGCGGCCGATTCTTGCGGCCGTAACGGCCGCGGGTAAGAGCGGGGAAAGGGGGGCCGGCTGCCGCCCCAAAACTCGTGCCGCCTGGGGCGGTCCGCCCCCATCGCCCCCCCCTAGCTACGCCACTGGGTCTGAGCCGACATATGGTGTCATTTATCGCAAGGAACATCCTTCATGTGAAATGTCATAATCAGGCCTTTGATGTTCCAGAAAAAAAAAAACCTGGTAATTAACATCGAGCGGCAATCTGTTCAATATAATATTATTAATCTGTTCAGTAAAAAAGAAATACTAATCAGGTTTGTTCTTTTCCTGTTACTGTGTTAATCTACACAAGCAAAGTGGAGTTGTCTTGGCAGAGAGGAAAGGGTGTGTTCGAGTGCTATGTCACTTCTCTTTGCCGCCTGACTGATTTAAGTGACAAGTTGAGTGCAGTAGACTCATCACTTGTCAGATGTTTCTATT
This sequence comes from Calotriton arnoldi, assembly GCA_963921515.1. Taxonomy (NCBI): domain Eukaryota; kingdom Metazoa; phylum Chordata; class Amphibia; order Caudata; family Salamandridae; genus Calotriton; species Calotriton arnoldi. The sequence continues at coordinate 180,619 of CAWUFW010013950.1, forward strand.
GCATCACCGAGAGGATGTAGAGGCCAAGTAAGTCTTACGTACTTGTAATGAGCGCATATCTCAAGAGTTCAGTTGCTTTGAAATACTCTTTTTTTTCTTTCAGTTACACGCGTCCTGATACTTGTGGTCCGTCGGGTTGAAAGATATGGAGTGCGATTTATCTTAAGAGTTGTGCGCGATTCCAGAAATATATCCCTATGAATGCCTTTGGAGACTATTGGAATTTGATGTGCACGGAGGTGCTCTAGTTTTGGCCGCAGTCATAAAATACATCTTGGGAATTTTACAGTGAATGATACTAAGGACCCTGTTGAATTTTTGACAAATGAACTTTTATTTTGCCTTCCAAAAAATGTTTGCCCTGGAGAAGTCCCTATGTTTGGGGGCAAGCCGCGTTGGTTGTGTCCATGTTTGTCATTTTTTGTGGAAATGAGAAATAAAAGACAGAATACAGAAAATACACATGGCTTTTGTTGCTTTAGGATATGCTTATTTGATATGGACCAATAGTCACAATACTGACCTGTTGTGGGTACTGAACCCAATGTAACTAACTGAATTGATCTTTTTTGTGAACTAGTTTGTAATTGAGTGCTCCTTCCTCTAGTCTTTAAATTTTCCTTTTTGTGGCATTATATATGGTTGACCTTGAGAGTGAGCATTCTTACACCAGGGGCTACATAGTGTGCGGCAACAGTATACCATAACCATTTTTTTCTTTATTTGAGTACTTTGAAATACCAGAGGGACAAACTGCAATCAATAGTGGCATGTCCACCTCTTAAAAGTGGCATGGGGCTTTTAAGTCTCGACTACAATGTTGGAGACTCGCTGTCTCCAATTCATTACTTGCAGAAGGAGTGAACTTTTGGCCAGGCCATTGCTCATAATTTGATGGCTTTTTTGCTTATACTATTTACCTGCTGCTGAATTGAGGGATTTCTTCCCTACTCTTCTTGTGTTTGTCCCACCCGGGAGCATTTTGGTCTCATAGTATTTGACTGGATGATGTATTGTTCCCATGCTGACAATGTGACAGTGCTGTGCATGGAGGGACTGTTTTCTCTCCTTCTCTCTCTCTCACTTTGCCCTCATCCCACACACTCCTATGTTCAACCTCCCCTTTCACACCGCCCACCCAGTGACTTCTTCACCCATTCAGCTGCTTGCTCATTTCTTGCTGCCTGCTTGTCTATCGGAGAGTGGCCATCTTCATTTTTTTTTACCATTCCAAGATGGCCACTGCAGATTTGTTTGAATCCACAGTGATCATCTTTGAATGAAAGTTGTTAAAAAAAAATGCTTTCAAAGATGTCTGCTGTTCAAAGCATCCGTGTATGGTAGCTAATTCAATTATTTAAAAAAAGTGACCATTATTTTTTAAATAAAAACGTTTATTAAAATATGTTATCATAAAATAATATTTATTTTGTAATTGTTTCATTTTTTAAACAGTAAATCAACTGTGTGTACATATTTAAAAAGTTGGAATAAATTGATGCAGTATCAGTGGTCGGTGGTGGACTTACTACTACTCCTTTTTGGCAGTAGTAGCTTACACTCGCCCGTTTCAGAGGTTAGAGACATGTAAGTCTATACTTTTGAATAACTGAACTTTTGAGTAAATTTACACTCATAAATGCTGAATAGCCAAAAATAGTACAGTTACTCAAAAGTGTAGAAGTAACCTTACAAGCGTGCAACATACTCCCAAACATTGTCACCCATATCTCAATGTTGTCTGAGGAATATATGTAAAACTCTATGGAGATGCTCTGTCTCGTCAAACAACTGGAGATTAAATAAAAATTGTACAGGACTTTCTTAGTCTAAAAAATTGTTGTCAAGGCAGAATGGGGAAACTATCCAAAGTCCTTGAATCTATTATATAATTTGTGAATCAAGCATAATGCATTACAAGGGCGGAATTTCTAGCAATGCCTAAGAGTAAGTAAACTTTGAAGAAATCTGTTTCTTCTGCAGCTCTTCAAATGTGTTTCAAACACAATCAACAATTCAATGCTGAGGGTGAAACAAAACAATTATACTACTCCAATCTTAACTCACTGCTTCACCAAGGTCGCACACAGCCAGCGTTCATCTATCTCAACTAAGAAAAAGCTTCAAATGGAGTTAGACACTGCAGGGTAATATTGAAATAAAGGTCAACAAAAGAATAGACGGGGCATTGAAAGCTATTTAGGATACAGGATCTATAAGTTGGATGCTGTTAATATATTGATCATGGAGGAAAAACAGCTATGGTAGTACTTTTATAGATAGTGATAATAATTCCTTAGAGCCAAGGGAGGAAGGAATGATAGATGTGTATCCCATCCAGCCAGCAGCTTCCCTGTCTTCGCATGACAGCCATAGATTCACCTTCTTCATACACACATTTGACTGGAATTGACGACATTGACTCTTTTCAAAGTGCTTCACTGTTCCCCTGTTGCCGCAAGGGTGAGTAAGATATGCGCATGCTTTGCCTTTGCTTAATTAATTGTAATCAACAAATCGTTTTCCATTTGCAGACAGGGAGAGGTTATTGAGTGCTCTGTCGTCACTCATCATGCTGACAGATTGATCTAAAGTGGGGATAGCGGCAGTCTCTTAATTTGCTGCAGCTTGCATTTCCATCACTGTGAGGACGTAAAAGCTAGATAAATCAGAGGCACTTGTAAATAGAGATGGACTCACTGGTCTGTTTTGAAATACTGTGGCTTGAAATACTCTGGCTGTGAACTGCAATTAGCAGTAACATGTGCATCATTCACAAATGCTTCTTGCTGCTTCTTTCAGCTTCTTGGAATTCCTTTCATGATATTTTTAATTTATAGGTTAGGTTTAATGCCAGTATTACATAACAAGTTCATTCGTATTACAAGAGTGGGTCTGACACATGGATAATTAGAAAAAAACACAATAATACTGATATAAACAAGTTTCTGATTTTCATTGGGCTGGCGGGCGGTCGGCCAACCTGCACCTCGCAAGATACTCAGAGGGCTCCCCAAGTACACAAGATGCATGGTCACCCAGGCCCTCATCACCAGCAGACTAGACACGCACTCTACGTTGTTATCTCCAACCAACTCACACAAAGTCTCCAGACCATCCAAAACACCGCTGCCAGACTCATAATACATATACCCAGAAGTGTTCACATCACTCCCTACCTCACTGAGCTACGCTAGCTATCCATCCAGAAACGTTGCAAATGAAAGCTGCTCATCCACGCCTACAAAGCCCTCCACAATACAGGACTAGCGTATCTCAATGACCAACTCCAACTTTACCACCCCCCCTCAGCTAGCTATGCTCCATCCTCTCTCTCTCTTGCATGAATCCCCCGCATCTGCAGAAGCAAGACAGGAGGGCACGCGTAGTCCTTCCTCACCACCAAACACTGAAAGGAACTTCCACAGCACATCAGAACTGCCACTCTACTACATGACTTCTGCAAGAAACTGAAGACCTGGCTGTTCAACTAGGAGCACTGCCAAGCTCACGCTCACGCTCATGCTCCTGCTCCAGCACCCGGATACCCTCACCGGTGATAAGCTGTGCCATACAAGTCTACATAACATAACAACATAACAATATTGTGAAATAGATGACCATTCCCCAAGAAGAGCCTGCCATATGGCTGAATGTTAGTATGTGATCTTCTTCTAAGGGCCCGATTATGATGCAGTTCGTAAATCATTTCCTACCGACTTGGATCGGGAGAGTCCAACAGACCAATTACGATGCATCCGAATGCTTCCAGATACGATTCGGTCAGACTCCCATTGACTTCAATGGAAGCCTATGTTCTGACCAAATGAATAGGCTCCCATTGAAGAACGGGGTGGCTGGGGAAAATCGGGCACCCCCTGGTGCCTGCCACACTGTGCATGGCTGGTAAGGGGGACCCATAGGTATCCCCATGGGCCCGATTGGGAAGGCTCCAGGTGCAGGGGGCCCGTTACAGGCCACTAAAGTCTGAGTCCGACTGCCGATTCGAGTCAGACAGCACAATTCAGAAAGGCTGTCTGAACCCAGCATCGTAATCGGTTGTTCGGAAATGCAGCCCATAGAGACGTACGAATCTGCTCCGTACGGCTCGGTCATTCCGAATGCTGTTGGGTTCGGATTAGGATATTCCTAACGCCTAATTCGCATTGTAATCTGTCGGTTGGAAACCTTTCCGATTCGGTTGGAAAGACATGTTCCCAATCCAATTCGGACGAGGCAAATGTCGTTAGGAGACCTTCCAAACTGCATCGTAATTGGCCCCTAAGAGTCTCCATACACTACTCCCAACTTTTGAATGTTAGGATTCATTGCCCTAACTATTTCTCTGGCTGTTTGATGCATCCAGCGTGGCACAGATATCCATTTTCATTTTGTTGTGCCTCAATTTTTTTTTTGTATTACTGTTATTGTGCTTTTGTCGTTAATGCATATAACGTAAGACTGCTGGGTCACTCATTGACCAAACCCAGATCCTCTCATTTCCCAAGCTTACTTATGCATTTAGAGCATTTGCCACACTCGACTAAGCAAGCTCCTCTAGCCCACAGTCCCATCATCCTTGCCAAACTAGTGTTGGCTCATGCCATCTGTAGGTCAGCAGATCTACCCCAGCTTGCTCTTGTAAGCTCACAAGGTATATCTTAAGAATCATCTGATGGCGGACTGTCTTACAATCTTGCTCAATGCCTACCAGACAGCTGACTGCAAATATGTGCTCTCCCCCTTTGGCATGCAGCCCTTCTCCCACATTTTGACAATTCTAATGCTTTTGCTCAAGTTTTTCAAAGCTTTTTGTATGTTTTTGGGCTGCCTCCTGTGGCACTGATTTCTTTTTCCTTATCATGATAATTTATTGATTTAATATTTCCCACTTTTCTACATGAATTTTTGTATGTTAGAATATTATTCTAAAAAATATAATCTGACAGAAATATAGTCTCCTACATATTATTTGACAAAAATAGTGTCCCATTACATGTAGATGTTCTACTAATATTAACTCCAACGGGGCGATACAATTTTTAATAATACTTATTATTATGCAATATTTCTCAGACAATGTTTTGTTTACAGTATTCTGCTACCATAACTGCAAAATATAGTGTAGATTTTAGACATAGCAGGGCCTTCCTTTCCTCTGCTTCTCTCAACTCCTAAAACTAAATACAAGGTCTCCCTCTTCCCTGAGCCTATGTCTGCTTTTGCAGCAAGTGCCCCACCTAAATGGACCCAAATGGCCTCCTCACACTTGAGAAAGTAAAACTGAATTGTCCCTAGTCAACCCTAGTTTAATAGACCTGTCCGCAGTGCTCCCTGGGGCATATGAGCTCCTTCTGGCTGTGCCAGCCCTTCTCCTTCTATTCCTAACCACACAATGCAAACTGGGGTCCAGCTAAAAGGCAGAAAGGTTAAGTGGTCTTCCTTCAGTGTGTTCACTTTTTGGGCCAATTACAGCCTCTTAGGGACTTGGATCAATCCCCTTCTTTTTCCCACCACTTGCTCATACCAAGAGCCCTCCGACATCACATGTGAAGGCAACCTAGGCCCAGTCACAACTATTGACCTTAACCAGAGCAACGTACATTACCAGTATCTCCTGGTCACTGCCTAGATTTAGAGCGGCCTCTCACATTACTCATGAGACTACCACAGAATCTTAAATAACTGGTTTGGTAAGTTTTTTCTCCCAATGTAATACCCAGCTGAGTATTCGTAAGTGAATGAAGAGAGTCCTAAATCGTCTAGTTCTTTTGGGAGGTTATCATTTCCATTGGGTTGCACCCTACCACTCTGGGGTAACTCCATAAAATGTAAAGATTATTTGCTGGATGTGTTAAGCTGTGCCTTCCAGTAGGTTGAACCCCTGTTACTCCTGGTTCACACCATATAATCTTAAACATCTAGTGGTGTTGGTTTTGAGATGCTACTTCTTCCAATGGGTTGTACACGCACATCATCTGAGTGGATTCCATACAGTCTTAAATTATCTGGTGTTTTCTTTCTTTAGGAAACTGCATCTACCGTAGATATGCACCTAACTCCAGGATAGACACAGAGGGCATGATTTAGGCTTTGGCAGATGGGTTACTCTATCAAAAATATACCGCATAGCCCATCCTCCTTATTGCAAATGCATTATTTCCTATAGCACTTGCAATAAGATGGACAGGATATCCATCCCAGCACTGTTGAAATGAACATATCCCCATAGCTATGCTTACCCAACCTGTGAACCTCGTCTTATGAGATGAAGGGTCTCTTTCTCCCTCTTTCCCTATGTCTTGCATCTCTAGCCTCTCTTTACCCTTCGCTCAGTTGTATGTGTTTTTCATGAAAACACAACCTGAAGAAACTGGTTCTGAAGAACTTCCTTTGATGCATCTTTTAATTACAATTTTTCTTCTACAATGGCTTTTGCCAGCCTGATGAAACTAACCTGATGATTGCTCTTTTTGCCAAAAGAATTTTCCTTTCACATAAGTGCTCTTCCTCTCTCTATCTTGCCCTTATACTCCTCTTGAGGATGGTGTAGCCCTTTCTTTTCCGTTCACCCTAAATTTGTTTTCTATGTCTAGTCCAGACCCCTTTTCCATACTTCCTAAAAGGTAGTTCCATTTGCCTGATCTTATAAGACTGGCATTCTTCTTTTGAAGTTTGGTCATATGAGCCAATACATTTGCCGCAAAGTGTTTTCACACCTCTCACATTTCTCAATATTTGGTGGCACTCTGCTCTTACTAACCAATCTCATCCCCTCTCACACACAACCTTATCATAGCCTTACTCTAACTTTTAGTGCCTCCTTGCAAATACTCAAAAAGCTCTATGAGGTGATAGTGGGAGCTACCAGCCCCATCAGCATTAGAAATTCCATAGAGCACCACTGTCAAGAGTATTTCACTCACAGACGATGGAGAAAAACATGCAGGAATCAGTTTGGAATTACTTATTCCTGCATGTTAACCCCAAAAGTCTTGTAATCAACTGTCATTCCTCCTCCCTGAAATATTGATTAACCGTATCACTTCTTGTGAATTGTTGTGTGGAATTTCCTTTCAACATGGTAGCTCCGATGGGGCGAACCCTTGTAGTCACACTTTTGTCAAGGTGTCTTACCCTCTGTGAATCTCATTCACTCCTTGTGAGCTCCGCATCTTCGAGAAGTGATGCAGTTTATCATACATTACGATCAATTATCCTAGTACTGCATGTCTTAGCGTGCATGCGGCACCGATCCTGACGAAAGCCTTACTGACCCAGTTGGCACTTATTTGAAATGGTTAAACATGTACACCAAGACTAAGGATGTGCAAGACCATTCACATCTCATAAAACATCAACTACTGTTTTAAAACTTGCCCAATGTTACCATTATCATAGCATACCTTAATTGGCTGGCAACCTTGGGACAATTTTAAATTCACCTTTTCTCACCTGAACTTCCCAAACACAAACCCACTCTGCTGTAACTCAGGTGTCATAGCACTCCCAGATGCATTAGGCGTCTCCAGTGGGAACCCTATGATGAAGCATGCCACCAACTTGTGTTGGTGGGTGAGGGTTCTTTTAAAAACCCTTAGGGTTTCCCTATCTCTCTGAGTAAGGGACATTTCAGGAGTAAATTTACTGTGGTAGCAAGCTCATTTTCATTGTTTGAGCATATTGAGATAGAGAAGGCAAACAAGTTATCTCACACTCTCTAATTATGTTATTCAGTTGTGTAGCAGCTATGCATGTGCCGTCCATGCTGTTTGCATGTTGGGAGCCCCAAAGGTCAATTAGGTAATTGTCGGCCATTATTAGATGCAACTGCGCAGCTGCACTCCAGTGCAGGCGCTGGGAATCGCGAGACCGGTCAGCACTGGAGTCTAAGACCACATTAACATCCCTTCCCCACAAAAGTGCCCCAGGCCCCTTTGTGTCCGCCAGCCTCCAAACCTTCGCAAAGAATTTGGGGTCATGTACGTTTGGCCCATACACTGACAGCAGTCTAAATGGGAGGTCCTGCAGTTGTACTGGACATCAGAACATAGCGACCCTGTTGATCACAAAGAACTTGCCGTGTGCACCATGGTAAACCCTTTTGAATTAATATAGCCACCCCACAGGCACAATTGGAATAATAAGTGACACGACGTTCGCCTATCCACCCAGCCCGCAAGCACGCCTGCATGCCCTCCGTAAGATGCTGCTCCTGCAGCATACAGATATCTACGTTGTGCCTCTGCAGGTATGTAAGACCATATTGTGCCTTGTTCCTATCATTAAGGCCCGTATATTCCACGTCATGCATTTAATCGACTGCATTGGGAGCAAAGTGCTGGTGTGAGATCGCTTGCTGCTCATGCAGAAATTGCCAATTATGAGAACCTACGTTGTTACCCTCAGTGGCAATAGCGGGGAAGAATAAACAAACATTTTGCAACTAGGATGCTACCAGCATCAACAGACCCACAACATACCACCCACCTCCCACTTTGACCCCCCCAAAAGGGCCAAATGTCACTAACCCACCTTTCATTTGTCCCCCAATAAGTGACCAGTGTGAACAGCCAGAGAATCATCTCATGGGGGTGAATCAGAGATCTGACACTCTCCCAGCCAGAGGACAGCTGGGTAGCTGGAAAAGTACAAAATCAAGGTGGCTCAGGCTCGCTCGAGTGTGCCATCTTGCGCAGTGTTTGTGCATGTCATTGCCGCCAACACTCCAATTTTATTCCAGTTTCATGATGTATGTCACTGAGTTAAAGTCTCGGAAGGGGCAGCTCGGTCCGCCGTTAAGTACCGCCTCCATAGTTGCCACACATAAAAAGCAAGTCGCCTCAGTTGTTTTCACTGAGATGCTCCAAGTCCATGTCCCGGGCTGTGGAGGGCCATCCTGTTTCCGTCTCTGGAATGCTTTTAACAAATTTGGCAGCCACTTTCGAATCTGTGAAGTAGTGAGTCTTTCCCAAGTGATGTATTTGTAACTTGGCAGGGTAAATCAGAGAGTACTTGGCATCCGTCTTCGGTAGCGAGCATTTGACTGGAAAAAAATCCCTCCTAGCAGCTTGTAGAGCAACCATGAAATCTGGAAAAATGGATATCTTATTGCCTCGGTAGTGGAGGGTCCTCTAATCCATTGCCAGTCACAGGGCTGTATGCCGATCTCTGTAGTTCAGCAGCCAAGCTTTTATCGGTCGGGCTGGTGCACCTGGAGGAGGCCGATGTCCAAATGATCTGTGTGCCCTTTCAGCAATAAGGATGGCAGAACATGCATCACCAAACAACGTATGAAGCATTGTCTCGACATAGTCCGCCATACGACCCATCGCCGATGATACCGATACATTGAGTATGCCTCCAGGACTTCATTCTTGTTGCACATGACCGCTAGGACTTTTTACATCTGGAGCAGTTTCTCTCCAGCCATGGATTGTCCATCTTACACATCCAATGTATGACGCTCAAGGTGATCTATCCACTCGTCATGTTTATCGAATTTTCTTTTAGGCAATCAAACCTATCAGTCAGCATATCAATTTCAGTATCAATGGCAGTCAGACTGTGTTTGAGGGCCAGGAACATAGTACAAATGTCTGGCTCCTGGAAGGAGCCCTCTCCCTCCCCTTAACTCAACTATTGATCGTCAGAGGGCAACTCCGCGGCATGCGTGTGCCTGAGGTGTTCAAAGGAATGTTTGGACTGCCTAGTGTCTGTTTTCCCCCTTCTGTACCTTCTGTGCAAGGGAAAAGTGGAAGTGTTGCATGTATTATGACATGTTATGTTAGTTACAAATCTTGAGGAGCGATTTTGGGGTCTCCTACCCACACGGACCCTGAGAGCACTTGAGGACCTTGTAGGAAGCTGGCTCTGTATATTGTATTACCACTAGGTGTTTATACCGTGCACATAGTCCAGGGGTTCCCCAAAAGTGTAGAGGGCTCAATGTAAAAGCCAAAGTGCTCTATTAGTGGTAGTGTGGGTGACCAGCCTTAGGCCTAACACAGAGGAGTGTAAGACATTTATTGCACAACATTGACCAATAATAGATGCATGACTCAATAAGGAGATCCACATCAATTTTTGGGAAAAATATACTTTGTTTGTATTTTATTTTAAGACCAAGATCTTGGCAATAAGGTAAGTATGTTTTAAAATAAAAATACTTTTCTCTTTTAAAAATCGGCACAGAATATTTTCCAAACAGTTCAATGTTATTCTATGGGGAAAACAATATCACGGTTAAACAGGTAAGTAACACGCTTACAATTCCAGTCTTCGGGTCCAAAGGTCAGCAAGTGGCAAGAGTCAGGTGAGTGCCAAAACTGCACCACCAGCGGCACAGAGGCGGCCGGGTGCAGAGGTCAAATCAGAGTTCAGTCCTATGCGTTTCAATGGAGACTGGGGTTGCTGGGAGCCACACTGCTTGTAGGTAAGTGGAACAGTTGCAGGGGCCAAGCTTTGGGGGATAGGACTAGCACAGGGGGGGGGCACACAGCATTATCAACATACACCACCAGTGGCACAGGGGCAGCCGGTGGAGTGTGCCCAATGCTGTATAATGGAGATTCTTCTTTTGGCAAACAGGCTGCAGGTGTTGCACCGGAGGTTGCAGGAGGGAGACCAGTGACAGCAAAGGTAAGTAGAGATGCAGGGGGTCATAGGGGCACCATCGGTTTAGCTCACCAAGACCAAGGGGCTTTGGGTGCAGGGGTGCCTTTCGATGTTGGAGTCTTCTTACCGGAGCCGGTTGCGGTCAGGGGGTGTCAGGAATCCAGGCAAAAAACAAAACCATACGTACCAGACAGTAGGGGCAGTGTCATGGAACAGGAAGAAGAGAAGCCCCAGTTTCTACCGTTCCCAGAGGGAGCTTAAAAACTTATCATGGACCGTGTTGGGTGGATTGCGGTTTTCTAAGATGGCCGTCACTAGCTTTCAAGAGTTAGCACTCCAGTCTTCCTGCTTGGAGCATGAGGACAAAAGAACAGCGTGAGGCTCGCGTGCACCCTCCCATCTGCGCACTTCACCTAATCCAGTCAGGAGAGTAGCAGTGTTTCTTTGTTCCTGCATACCTGAGGTAGAGTTAGTGTAGTTTAGTGTTCGTTGAGCATGCTCTTCGGTAGCGATAGTGTTCCGTCGCTCGTCGGGTGTGTCCTCAGCATCAAGGAGGAGTCTACAGAAGAAAAAAGAAAATAAGAAGAAAACCGAAGAGGTTACTTTTCGTTTCGCTCTCCACCTGAGAATTCCGAGCAGCAGATTGATACTCACCGAACCTTCACATCGTCTCTCTGTGCAGTCACGCAAGTACCTGAGAAAAGACGTGAAAAAGGAATAGAATTATTGCTTTAGTCAATTGAACATGTTTTCACTACCAGTCAAAGAAATGAATGTTTATTAATTAAATTTGAAAAGTTTCCTTATATAACTTACCTGAGGCAGTAGAAGGATATTATTCTCGCCTGAATGGTATCTCCAATTATCACTCTTTAAGGACTAAAAAAGCTATCCTCAGGAGATTCTTCCTTTACATAATTGAATTACATACACATTTACATAATTGAATTACATACAAATAGAAGAGAAGCTAAAGCCAGTCTCATTAAGGGTATGTTTAATCATAAAGAGTTAATAGTGTTAAGAAAAGTTAGACATTAGTAATGTGTCAATTTGTTTTGCAGTGTTATACCCATGTCTACTGCGCAAAGAAGGTCTAGAAGTAGTGGTAGAAGTAGAAGACACCTTAAGAAGAAGACGTGGCAGTCTCTTCTCTATCCCCATCCCTTTTCCCCCCTGGGAAATCCTTCACCCCCCTTTGAAGTACATTGGGGTGTGGAGAGGATCTCAGAGAGGCATTGGGAAAAGGCTTCATTCTGCTCCTGTGAAGTTTTCAGGAACTTCAAGTAAGACTCAGACAGGGGGAGCCTCTGGATTCACACTGCAGGCGCCGCCATGGAAATCAGGAGGGGTCAGCCAACGTTGGACACAAGGTCAGAATGCTGGGGAGACTTCACTGCACATGTGAGCCACTCAGAATCAGGCTGTGGGCATCAGGTGCAGAGTGGGCAGGGATTGCGGTTCCAGCTGGATCCGGAGCCCTTGGAGTCATTTTCTTCTGGACATGTCCGCAGTCCACAGGAGATTGGGGACTTTTTCAAAGGCAGCAGTCCTCCTAGGGTTTCAGAGGTCACTAGCTGCAAGATAGGTCACAGGTTTGCAGAAGCTGGAGACAGGCCAGTAGGGCTGGGGCCAAGTCAGTCGTCGTCTTCAGTCTTCTCTGTAGGAATGTCTTCTTTCTTCTTAGGTCATCACAGACAGTGGCGGCTGGTGACATTTGAAAGTGGTGTGGCGTAAAAGTTTGGTATGACTTTTCTGTAGTGAGTGAAGTGGGCAAGCTCAATGGGCAAATGTGGGGTACAGGGTGGATCCTCCTCCAGAGAAAAAAAGATTGGCAAATGGTGCATTTTGAAGCAAATTAATTTAGTGATAAAGCAAGGCTTATAAAGCAGTGGAAAAGTATAGTTATGAAATATTAAACACATAAAAAACTGCCCTATATCTTACTGCATTAATAAGTTCAACAGTTACTGTAATGCTTTCCCAGTATCTTGCACTGCATGCTGCATCAACTTTGGAAGAAAAGGCTCTTACCAGGCTTTGGGAAGGACTCACAGCTGCTGATTGCAATCAGTCATATAGAAATATGTGACAAAAGGTCTTTAAATGGGATGTAAAATGCTGGGACTCTCTAAAAGGGAACCCATAAAATGAATTTCTGTGATTCCCATAGTGTGCTGCTACTCGACCGGTATTTTGGTTTCTCTCTGAGATGTAATTGCATCCAGATATATAACACAACAACTAACCTACACCTAAAACGGCGATTGGCTTTGTCAATGGTTGTTAGCTGTTTAACATAAATAAGTAACAACAAGGATTTATTATAAATATTTAAACTTCAATATGTTTCAATTCTGAAATGTCAATAGTTTTGAGGCCTGTGGAAGGAGTTTAGGCCTTTAGTTATGCACGCTTTATGTTAGATATTTATGTCCTTATCTCTGCACATCTTGTCCATCTGCACATCTTCAGCAACCTTTCTTTCCTCTTCAGCACCCTCTTTTTACTCTTCCCTGAATGCACTCCCTTGCATCTCCCTCACTTCACCACTTCCAAACATACCCTGCACTCACTCACATTTAAGCAATTTATTTACTTTTCCTTTTGCCCTGTAGATATTTTGCCATCTGTGCACCCTCTTCATGCACTTTTTCATAAAATTGCAATTACAACTGGAATACATGACCATTGTTCTGTGTGCTTTGCAGGGAGGCCAACCCACTGACAGGCACTTTGCTTTGGGGTAAGCATCAGAGCTCTCATTCAAAGCCCCTTCAGAAACACCTGGCATGGCTCAAAGTATGCACGGAAAGAAAATGCAGAAAGAAACACAAGATTAAATAGCTAACTCTTGAGGAAGGCAAGATTAAGTGAAACTTGAAATAGGAACTAAATTGCTGACATGCATTGCCTCAATGTTTTTTAACACTCATTGTTCATAAATCAATCACTGTTTTTGGCATTAATGTTGTTAAGGGCATGAAGATTGGGCCAGTTTTAATGTCATACTGCAGATAGCTGTCTACTGTAAGCACATACCTCTCGCTTTGCGCTTGACTCGGATATTTGGATCAACTTCACTAGGGAAAAAGAACCCTCATTGTTGCTAACTAACTGATTAGGCCGATCAGTAAATGACCAGTCCTTTCTGACCACAGGAGCAACTGCAAACCATTGATAAATTTACTTCGATGTTTGAAGAAAAAGGGGAAACCCATTTGCTGCCCCTTTTCCTTGCAGCTCACACAAAATCGTAATGTTGAGATTGGGTGTTGCAATGAAATGCACCACTGGCGATTCTACTATTGAACCCTGCGTTTTGGTTTTTCACTCCTTCAAAGCCTGGAGCTTTCGGCAAAGCAGGATTTCTGAGGGTGAAAAACTAAAAACATTGTCAATACAGTGGGCCCTTTGTAAGCTATATGCATGCACACGAGAAGGGGCCGTGCAGTGTAGAGAAAAAAAAGCACTTTGCCAGCCCAGCATGGGTAGCAATCACCACCAAGTCACTATAGAGTGTTGCTCTGTTTGATGACATCTGCTGTGGATTTGAAATGCCTGGAGACATCATACACTGGGAGGCCCTTTAAACGTAGGTCCCTTCTGCCACATGAGTAAAAGATTATTTGGAATCAGACAGACATTTTCTGCTGGGTTTGCACCGCATGTTTGATTTGAATGAGTGATTATCTAGCTAGACGCTTTAAGGCAGGGGACAGAAAAGAAGATTTGCAACTCCATGTCAAGCTGTACACCTGTAATGTTTGCTAAACTCAGACTGGCCTGCTCGTCTTTTAGGTCCATTTTGTGTTGGAACAAATGCTGCAGCTCCACTTCTAATGGGGCCAGTGACTTGCAGCCAGGGCCTTAAGTGGCTTAACACTGCCTTGTAATTAAGGTGGAGCCCCTATCGCCACAAACGTCATAAAAATTGAGGTGGTGATAGGGGCTTCGCCATATTAACAAGGCAGTGTTAAGCCAAGTTAAGTGGCTTAACGCTGCCTTGTAAATAAGGCGAAGTCCCTATCGCCACAGGAACATCGTAAAAAGTGATGTTCCTGTGGCGATAGGGGCTTGTAAATATGCCCCTGAGTATCTTATTGTTCATATGACTAAACTTACCATGGTTAAGGAAACTACGTAATGTGAATCACTTAATTTTTCCGGATTGTATACTTTTATACCTACTACATCAACTTCATCTTATAGAAGACAACCAATGGGACAGAGTGGTCCGATATTCTTGATGATGTTAAGGGGTATTACCCCGGAAACCATGGAGTATAAATACACAGATTTTGGAACTGGACTAGGCTAGCGCTCACACACCTATCATGCAGCATTGAGGCTGACAGCTTGGACATCCAAAGGCAATGCGAACTGTGCTGTAATACTGCAATCTGCTGCCGGCTGGTATGCTAGCATAGTGGAACCTTTAGGGAAGAGGTGTGGCGCAGCGGCCAGGGCGACTGACGCCAAAACACGGGGGCTCACGGTTCGATCGCTGGCAGAAGGACAGTCCAGCACCATGTGACTCTGGGCAATAAATAGCTCGCTTAATCTTCTCGACGCTCCCCAGCGCCTTGACACCTTCAGGTAATTGTTCGCGCTTTACAAATACTGGATTTTCAGCTGAAAGGTTTCACGTCATGCTGCTGTGATTTAGAGGTTACAGCGACAGACTAAGATGGATCTCTGTCTTTAACGAACTGGAGCTGGTCACTTGGAACCATCTGAACTTTCCCAAGGGTTTGTATGAGGCTCAACTATTGATCCACATGCTAGTGTCACCCAAAATCTCTCTCGGCTGAAAAATATTTTTTCATCCTTGGATCTCGCTGGTATTTGCTGTATTAAACTTGTTTAGCTTGATTTGAGATTGTATTACCATTTATTTTAAATTCTTTACCTTTGAATAGAGATACTAAACTCTGAGATTTATACTAAACTCTGCTGATTCTGACTCATTATTTACTTGTGGGTAAATCTTTTAATTGATATACTTTAAATCTAAATATTGAATTACCTAAACTTTGCGTTATAACAAATTGAGTGTAGCAATTACCTTATTCCTGGTTCTCATTTGGCAATTGCCTCTCTGCCGAATACCTAGTCCCTTTCAGCACAAAACAAGATCCATCTGAGGGCCAGGTGGGTATAGTGGTAGTCAGAGGCCAAATTAATGAATAAAATATAGACTAGATAAAAGCATGAAACATTTCTGGGCCCAGTACACAACACTACAAAACTTGTAGGTTATAAACACTCAAAGTCGTGACCTTCAATTTTTTCACAGATCTCCACAGCAAACACACAAATCACTTGATGGAATTTTAACACTATAATTTCATCCATGCTGGGTCTACACTTGAGACATCTCGACCCTCGGAAGTATCTTACCAGCCAATGCACTTGACCACCTAACTATAGACGGTGATTTAGCCAGTGCTATCTTTTTATGTGTGGAGATCCACACTTGTAAAGATACTACGCGCAAATCGTTTGTGAATAGCAAACAATTTTAATTTACACAAAAGTCTAAGTTTGCCTTTGTAAACCAGGCCCTTAGAGTTTAACCCTTTAAAGAGCTATAAAATGTGTAGTACTGCATTGCAAACTCCAAGGCTGTGTGTGTGTGTCCGCACACATATATCGTGTGAAAAAGGTATTCTGGTTCCACTAATGTTATATTGAGACCTGAATTACTTTATATCAGAAAGAAGAGCATGATAGGAAGGCTACATTCGTTGAATATACTGCAAAAATATCACCCCTTCACCCCACTCCCATCCAGGCCCTTCATTTGGAGCATAAAGGTAAAGGAAAATTCTAGACAGGTAGAGAAAGAAAATACGTTTTCAGAATGACGTTCTATCGTGCAAAACAAGGTGGGTGAGAGACCCAATCTGGATATATTTAAAATCTGTCAATTTTGTCATGAAAACGAAAAGGGCAGTCTGTACCTAGCAAATTACTGTTTGGTACAGAAGTAAAATGACAGTGCCAGAGGGAAAGAAGTGCTCATCTGAAACATTGTGCCATTACAGACAGAATGTAAATTGTCCTCAGAAGTTAACGCGTAAAAAAGTAAACATCCTTCGACTACTATGCCAAAAATAACTGTATTTTCAAGGAAAAAGATTTTCTCATACAGCAGCTTTAAATAGCAGGTTCAAACACTGTTTTATTGAAGTATAATCTGGGCCACTGGAACTGTGGCAAGAAAAAGCAAATTATGCAGCACAATGCAACACCTTTCGTGATAGTAATCTCTCATTATTTTGCAATTTTTGCACATGCTAACGCTATATGGGCAAAGACTTCACTACATTTGAATCAGTCTGACATCCACATACAGCAATAAGCAAAAGAAACATTTCAAGTTAAGCTCTGCGAAGGGGCTTTAATGGCACAGCAACACATGTTCCTGCATTTTTAACAACATTCAATCTGTTTGAGCTAAAAACATTTTTTCCAAATCTGCAGACTTTGAAGCAGATGATGGATTTTGTGGCAAATGTGGCAAATCCATATTTATGCAGAAAGCTCTGCCAGCACAAAAGCACATCATTCCAGTGGGCCTGAGTTTAATTGTTCTATGGGACAGTAACATTAGTGGGACAATATTGTCTGATTCTACGTGAGGCTTGAAAATTATTGTGTCAAAGAGAAAGTACCCCCAAAGTCCCAGTACCTCAGATTGTGACTTCTCAAGTGCACCACTCTAATAGCTCCAATACAATTTGCTCAGGATTACAGCATCAGTATTACCACTCCTGGAATTATAGAAACTGATAATTTTATCAAGCAGGCATGCCAAGTAATTTTTATTTGAACCTCATGGGTACTGTAGGCGCGTTTTACATTGCTAGAACTCAGGGCCTCATTATGATGTCGGTCGGACTTTTATCAGGCTTTACTAGAGGAACATGTGTTAAGCATTTGAGAATACCAACATGGACAATAAGTAATTGACACCACTCAAGAGAAATCCAACACCAATTTATAAAAATAAAGTGTATTCTTATCTTAATTTAGACACCAAAATAAATGGAATATCATACATATAACCGGAGTTAAATAGATTTTAGAAGCAATATGAAATCAGTGCAAAAGAATACAGTGACATTTTAACATTGTGATCAATGGGAAACACCACTAGTGACAATTGGTCACTTGCATGTATCAATCAATCAAATCAATCTTTATTCGGATAAAATATCCATAAAAGAATCACACAAATAAAATACAAAACATCTTAGAGTTCTATATAAAATCTATACAAGTGTTCACGTAACGTGGACAGTTAATTATACTCAAACCGGCCACCAGACACCCAGCTGGCATTTACTCCATGGTCAACAGGATATACGGCATTATAAAACATCAGTCGAGGGATAATTAAAAGGTTATTCATGTTCATATCTTAAATTGTCCAGCTATAGTAGCTGTTTCCTTTTTTGAATGGCATATGAGACATGGACAGAAACTCGATGGCATAAGTTCACATTTTTCAGATTACGAATAAAGTTAAAAGCATCTTTATAATAAATAATTTTCTCTTTTAAAAACAATGGCCGTAAAATTTGTTTCCTCAAGTCTCTATAGAAGTTACAAAAAAGTAAAAAATTCAGTGTAGTCTGATTTGACTTGCTATCGCATGGACATTCAGGTAGCCTTTAGGATTAAAGGCTCATCTTGGGAAAGGCCACCAAAAAGTGCAATGTGCCCATTCACAATCTTGTTAAATAAAGTCTGTGTTGAATATCTTTTACTAAAACGAGGTAGCTGTGAGCATTTGATTGTGTAGGGCCTGAGAGGTACATTAACACATTCGGTTTAGCACACCCTATCCTTTCTCTATCAATCATCCTTTTTTCCCTTAAAATAAACTTTAAATCTTTCTTACTAAATTGTAACATTCCCTCCAGCTTATCAATGCTCAATTTCCCATCCACTTCCTTTAGCAGACTATTTATATAAGCCAACCAAGGTATTCTAGCTCTATGTTCCAAGGTGAGACAGTCAGAAGCATATCTACAAGGGAAGTGGCGGAGTGAGGCGTTAGCCTTCCTGGTTTAACACCTCACTCCGCCACTTCAGAAACGCAGGACTGCACCATATTTACAAGAATATGGTGCAGCCCTGCATTTCCCCCTGCGCTGGTGCTACACTTAGCAGCCTAGTGCCAACGCAGGCACTCTTGCACCACAGTGCAAGGGTGTCTGCGTGCAGGGGAAGATTGTTTATGTGCAGGAAGGTCCCCCACGCCCACAGCAACACCCATTTGCCCTCCCCTTTCATGCAAAGTATAACGTGAAAGGGGGCCTCATTTACAAGGCAGCGTTAAGCCATGTCAAGTGTTAACGCTGCCTTGTAAGTAAGTCTAGGCCTCTATCGCCATCACAACATCACTGAAAGTGACTTTGTGATGGCGACAGGGGCTTGTAAATATGCCCCACTGTTATCATCTCTTTAGTGAGTCTAGTACCGTCCTTGCTCCATATGTTATCCCAGAGTATGATGGGACTTGTCTTCAAGCCATCGTCTAGATAAGGGACTGCTGATTCTTTGTGGATGTAAGAAGATGGGGTAGAATGGGGCACGACTAATAATCTGCATAAAAAAATGTTTTCCTGTGTCTGCAGCAATTTACAATTTGCCAGCCCCCACAAAGGGGCTCCATAATTGACACTAGGGATACTTTTACTTCTATATATGGATAGCAATTCTTTAATGGGCTTATTACCAATTTTTGAAGCAAACCTAAAAAGGGCTTCGGAAGATCTAATAAATTTAAATTTTGCTGCTTCTACATGAGTCCCCCATTTACCATTATTAGCAAAAGTCCTGCCTAGATATAAGAAACTTTCAGTTGTGGCAAGTGCTACTCCCTTAATATAGTGGATTTTCTTCTTGGGTTTCTCTTTCCTACATGTCATGGTAAATGCTTTTTTAAAATGAATTTTCATGTCCTTCTCCTCTATGTATCCGGAGAAATCCTTTATTAGACTCTGGAGACAATTACCGGTTCTAGATATCAAGACGGTGTCATCAGCGTAGAGGAGTAACTGTGTTAAGTGGTGGCCAACTTTTGGAGCGTCTGCGTTTATTTTTTGCAAAAACTCATCTACCCCATTAATATACAATGAGAATAACAGGGGCGCAAGGACGCAGCCTTGCTGAACTCCTCTGGTTATTTTAAACCGTGGTGTGACTTCTCCCCTAGACCCGTAACGTACCCTTGATGTTAGCTGTGCATATAACTGTGACAACAAATTCACGATTTCACTTGGGGCCCCCATATTAACGAATGTCTGCCACAGCTTAGCATGGTTTACCAGGTTGAATGCGCTGCTCAAATCAGCAAAGCATAAATAGATATGGCCCTCTTTCATCAAGGTCTATTTGCTGGTAAGGAGATGAAGGTTAATACATTGTTCCACAGTGCCCACATCCCTTCTAAACCCATTTTGTGCATCTGTTAATATCTGATTAAGTATCACCCAGGATTCTAACCTTTCCAATAAGACTCTGCCCATTAGTTTGACAGATGAATCAAGTAGGTAAATTGGGCGGTAACACCGTCCGTCCCTTCTGTCCCCTTTTTTTAAAATAGGGACTATTATGCTGTCTGGCCAGGATGTGGGTACATATCCTCTGGCTGCTGCATTGCATACTTGCATCAATATAGGGGCCCATAAATTAATACGTGATTTGAATGTGTCAATTGGGACCCCATCTGGGCCAGGTGCCTTCGCAGCAGCTAATTTTTTCAAGGAGGTAGTAACCTCTTCTAGACTGAAGGGTTTTAGCTGTGATTGTCCTGCAAAGCATATTGCTCCAGGGTGGCATCCAGATCTTGGTTTTCTGGGTTGAAAATTCCCCCATAATAACAAAGCCAGTTGGCCTGTTGGCCTAACGAATCTACCACGGTGGCTGATGAATCCTTTAAAGAGGGCTGGTTAATAGTTTTTCAGAAAAGGGTACCATCTCTTGTTTCCTCTGCCTGTTGCAGTTCTGAGCATGCTTCCTCCTGCAGCTCCTCCTTTCTTTTCCCTAGCACTTGCTTGTAAGCAAGTCTTAGGGTTAGAATCTCTTCCCTATTTCTGGGATGAGTATGAAGAGCTTTCATCAGGTTTTGGCTTGCACTAGAGCAATCCCGGTTGACCAACCTAATTGATTTGTTGTCAGGCCTCTTCCCAGTTGATCTCAAGTTACCCGCAATGAGTGCTAATATTTTGGTTGGGCAAGGAATTTTGTTTAGTGCAGGTAGAAAAATTGTTGGGATAGTCCTTTAACACCTTTTCACTTGCATCTAGAGTTGCATGGATCCCTTGCAGGGTAAAGGTGATGCAGGCTCCAGGCCACAACAGTTAGTTCAATTTCACCTGGCCCGTGAAACCCAGGTGCAGAGTTGTCCTTGCTGTTCCTGGTGCTGAACGTGAGCCGCAGGAGAGCTGTTTTTACCGCTTACATGGTGCTGTGGGGAACAAGATGAAAAAAACACAACAACAGGGTAGTTGCTGGCGTCGGTCGGGGGTCGGATGGATTTCCTTCTAGGTGCAGCATTGAATTCGGGGGTCGGTTATCAGACTGGCGACCAACAAGCCTTGGGAGCAGTAATCCTTGGAAAAAGGTACTTTGAAGTCTGATGGTCCTGGGGAGCAGGGGAGCTGCCTGTAACTTTGTGGAAGGCAGGACTACAGTTCCCACAGTGCACTGAAACCTCTGAATTTAGGTCACTGAGGGCCCAATGGCTAGCTATTCTTCAGATCCAGACCGTTGTTTTACCTGCGGTTTGCAGGAGACTAGTGCCACTAGTCCAGGAGAGCCTGAGGGTGCTTAAGGCTCTCACAGTGGTCCCTCAGTCTGGGGGAACCAAGAGTTAGCCTAGGATGAGTCTCAATCAGGCAGTTCCAGGAGAGTTGCCACAAGTACAAAGTATCCCTCTTTGCTTTGTGCAAGTCCTGTTGTCTTAGACATGGGTCTCTTCTTTATCCCCTTTGATGCAGGTTGTTCAGAACTGAGGTTCTGGTGTCAGGGGTAGCCTTTAAATCCTATATTTAGGTGAGTAGTGGTGTTGGTGCAAGTGATCAATGGGCTACTTGCCCCAGCAGCTAATCGGCCCCAGAGGTGACCACATCCGAAGGTGTAGGTCACCTTTTCTACTCAGAACCCACTATTTCTACCACTTTTAAAAATGGCAGAAGTCTTCTTAAGCTGTACAGACCAGGCAGCCCACCCTAGAGGTGTGACTAGGCTTCTGGGCATGTACACTTCTTGCATATCTAGTTTCCCACCTGCCCAGGTGCAAATGTGCCTGGGGAAGGCTGTTTCCCTCTCTGTGAGTCAGCCCTGATGCATTTTAGAGGAAGAGTAGCCTTTAAAGCTCACCGCCTTGATGTGCCACTTCACTAGCCTTCCTGGGAGGGAGGAGGTGGACCTCCTTCCTGCCTAGGCCTTTGCTCCTGCCTCCTGGGAGTGATCACACTGTCTGGCAGGAAGTCAGACTCCTGACTTGGTGGCAGCAAATGCAAGCTACCAGCCAGAGCACAGAGAAGCTGGGGTAACAAAGTGGGAAACCTCTAAGTTAGCCACCTGGGTACATGTCACATCTCCCTCAACATGAAATTCATTCCAGGGTTGAGAAGGCACATTGTTTTATACCAAACATGACATATTTAGGTTGTGCCACAATGGAGTTGCCAACCTCGGATTTTTGCCAGCCCATGTTATCCTATGGACTGCCTATCACTTATAGTGTACTTTAATGGTAAAGGCCACTGCAGGGGCATCTAAGCTTGCGCTTACATGCCCACACCTTTAATGTAATGCATCCTGTCTCCTGGGCTCAGGAGGCCTTCCCTGGGGGTGACTGACATATATTGAAAGCACAGCATTAACTTTGCCACACATGGTGAGGGCAAAATTGAAATGGAGCAGTTTACACTGTTCCTGCAGTCTTCAATGGCAGGCCTACTGTCAGTAGTTTACTTGGGTCACTCAGAACACCCATGCCCTGGGTACCATTGGTACCAATTACTAGGGACTTATAAGGGGGGGTAAAGTTCTTGTCAATTGGGGATAACATTTTACACCTAACAGGTTTAGGGAGAGATCACTGCCACTGGGGCCTGGGCAGCAGGCTCCAGTTCACTTTCAGAGACTTATCCATCAGCATTGAAGCAAAAGGTAGGGAGTGACCATGCAACAAGGACACTTTCCTACGTTCATGCTCTCTATAAGTGTGCCTTCTGTTCCTTAGACATTATAAAAGGTGTGCTTTTTGGGGAACAGACAACTTTTTGTTCATTTTACGTGTAGCTGCAGAGCAGTGAGAAATTATCTTTTGTATTTTGGGCTTTTATTTTGAGGCAGACCTTAGGTCAGTCTGCTTGTTAATTTGCTTGATTAACTAGTTTTCCTTTCTGTAATGATACTTTTTTTTAATAAACCTGTGAGGTTATTTTATTTTAGAATGTTGTCACGGGCAGGTTTTATTAAGTATTGAACTGAACACTATGTAAGACAGCTGTCAGTGCACCCTGTACATGTTAACTGCAAATGCATAGTGGTGCAATAAAAATGTAAGTTATAGCACACTTAAATTTAAAACAAGGGCAACATCAGCATAATTGCTAAGTTACAAGTGAGGTTGCATCACCTTACAAACCGCACAGTGCCGAAAGACAATTTATTTCTGACTTTAAGATAGAAAGGCTAAGAACACCCTTCCCACAGCATGTATCTAATTATAGAAACCATTAATCAACTTTGAATTTTACTTGATAAGCTGCTATCGATGTACTGCATCTATGTAAAAATTTTTATCAGGTTGTCCTGTTGTCCATTACATAACTTAGAATGATGGACCCTATGATGATAAGGGGTGCTGGACTGACTGCTAACCCTTCTATGACTGTGTACCAGTTGTCCAGCACTTACCCGATGCATGTCCTCAGCAGACAATGGCCACCACGATGGAGTAAGGAACGTACTGGCACATATGGTTCTCGAACATCAGTTGACCTCAGAGGTCTCCCGAAGATAGTGCAGTGGGGCACCATAAGTCAGATACAAGGAAGAAGAAAGATCCTGTTTCTGTATAAATTGGGCAGTCAGAAACAAATCCACTTCTTGTCCAACCAATCAGTGGAATGTGCGAATCTTACAATACATCCGTGGCCCTGAATCCACCAACAAAGAACTTCCCTCGGGAAATTGGATTGAGCATATGTTGGAGACTAGCGGGAGGGAGCAGGAAGACAGACATGGTCCCTGATAGTAGTACTTCTTTCCTGCAGGAACAAGAGGCTGGATCAAGAGACTTCTCCTAGGACTTTTCCAATTGGAAAAAAAAAACAATTTGCATCTCATAGAGAGCCTTTTAAATTAAATACTAGAATCCTAAAAAGACTGATATACACTGGAAAGTTTCCTGTATTAATATTCTGATTATAAAGATAATACCTGAGGAACCTCCTTCTTGTTTAGCATCTTTAAAGAACTGGCTATGGAGTGATAAATCAATAGACTTTGGGTCATTTCGGGATTTTGAAACAAATAAAGGGGACCTCTGATGTCATATGCTGATTGCACCTTCTATTTCATGTATTTGCCTGAATGATTTCAATAACGTAGCAAATTTTCTGCCTTCAGAAAAAACTGTTCAGGTAGTGATTTTAATCTCCTGTTTTACTCCTTGCAACTCACCAGTACTTAGTTTCTTTCACACTCATCCATTCTCGGAAGATGTGATTAACACTTACCAATAAAGTGCTCTGCAGAACAAAAGGCTCCCTCAGTTCCAACCTCAGGCCCCCTTTTTTACAACTATCTAACAAAGGGAATTTGTCACTGATCAAAGTCCAGCCCAGACAATGGTTCGCCAGCTTGTCTCTACCTTCAATCTTGAAAGCCCAGTGTCAAATGACGTTTAGAACCCTTCAAAGCACAAGTTCAACACACTGCATTCTGGTTGTCTTACCCTTATATGTTGACAGCAATTGATAACAAGCATTTGCAATGCAATAGGTCTCGCATTTATGTGAGTTTAAGCTATTGACATTGTAAATGACAATGCCTTTTATTTATGTTTTAAAAACCAAAACATAAATATAAGGCATTGTCATTTACAATACTAAAAGGTCAAACTGGCGTAAATGCGAGACCTATTGCATTGCAAATGCTTGTTTCATAGAATGCAGCGGGCACAGGAGGTGCGGACTACAGTGTACATGGAACAGCTGTGCGTCAGACGTGTCTGCGGTCCTGAATGCAAGCAGCCGTTCATTACCTCCTCGTAAGTCTTCCTCACCACCAGAGTTTACGAAGTGAGCTTTAGCTCCACCCACCAGAACCCTCCAAAGCAAATTAGCATCCCATGCCTCCCATCCCTCCCCAACATGGCCGACCCCTGTCACCCTTGACCCAGTATAAGGGGAGGGTCGACCCACCCCACTTCCTGTTTTTTTTGTTCCTAGCAGGCTCATTTTCTGGGTTCCCCTCCCTTCCCCCTTCCCCCTGCCTCATGGTTGCCAGCTGGTGTCAGGGAGTCTCCCCTTGCGCTGTTTGCTTCTGTGGCTGCCCTGCACTAGCGGGTGTGGGCCGAGGACGTATGGGGCTCTGCTGTTTTATTCCGCCCGGCTCTTTCGGGCTCTGGCGGTTTTGGGCACTGCTGTGGGTCCTGCCCTGCACTAGGGGGCACGGGCGGCATGGGTCTCTGCCTTATGGTTCGGCTCTACACTTGCGACAGGCTCTCAATGGAGCAATGGGTGTGGCTTCAGCCCTGTGTATTGCACAAAGGACGTTCTACAGCCCAAAATGACCCAACCAAAGTATCTGTTGACCCCAAGCGACCCTCACACTCGACTAGTCAGACGTTTCTGGCGGCTCATTTTAGGCTCACCTCGCTTTGCCGCGTCTCTGCTCCAGCGGTGGTCGTGAGCATGCAGCGACGTTTGCTGACCGGCGATCCTGTTTCCCGGCCTGTTGGTTTTCCGCATTTCTGCCTCCGCGCCGTCTCTCTGTGGGGTCGCGGGGTGCGGGACTCTCCCCGGCGCGTCTCCTGCTGTTGCGGTGGGTGACATGGGGTTCTTCTGGCCTCCGGTCTTCCTTCCTGTCCTGCCTCCTGGGGGGACGGCAGCTCGTGGGCCCTGGGTCCAGCTTTTTGTTTTGCACCCTGTTGGGTCTTTTTTGCATTATGCACGCCTCACGTTGTTGGGGTTCGCTGTATGGCCTCCCTACTGGGTTTTATGTGGCAGTTGGCGATTGTGACCCCTTGTGTTTGTCGGGGGTTGCATGCTTGGTCTGCTTCTTTGGACGGCTGCCCCTGCCTTTACGTTCTCTGGCGGGGAGGTAAGCGCTGTGTTTCGGGGTGTCCTTTTCGGACTCGCACTAGGGGTCTGGTACTTGCCTATGATCCTCTGGTGGTCTCAATCGGGGCTTTCGTGTGCAGTTTGTCTGGTCCTGGGTACCTGCACTTCCTTATGGCTGGGAGGGTGATTTCCTTCCCCCTTTGGCCCTGTTGCAATGCATTTTTTGGGAGTGTTGGCACTTCTTGGGGGCGACCTGGTTCTCTCCGTGCTGGGTATCCGCACTTTTGGGTTTCCATTTGTGGCGCTGGTCGCATGCCTTTTGCTTTGTGGATTTCGGGCCGTGTCTACCTATTGTTGGTGTGATTTGGTCCTGCATTGCTGGTCCCCTTTTCCTGCCTTTGGTTCCTCCTTGGGGGAGGTGGTATACTGATCGGCTGAGGGCGGGAGGCTGTTGTCTCTGGTCCGTCCTTCCTTAGGCCGCTTCTTTTGTCCCATGTGGGCTTTTGCTTCTTCTTCTGCTCCCTTAGGGGCTGCCACTTTCTGGGACGGGGTTCGCGGCCGTGGCGCGCCGTTCGTGGCCGCCTCCCGGTCTCGGCGGGCTGCTTCTGCCCCTGCGTCCTGGTTCTGCTTCTCCTTGGGTTCTGGCTGTCGGGGATCCGATTGGGAGGCTGTGGCCTCTCGTCGCGTCCTGGGTGAACTCTGCCTCGGGTCCGTGGGCTCTGTCTACTGCTGTGCCACCCTGAAGGTCCCTGTTCATGGTTGTTGTCCCTGGTTCGGCCTGGTTAGTACCTGGATGGGATACTTCCTGGAGTTCCCGGTGCTGTCGGTTACACGTTCCTGGTTGTTTTCATCTCCCTTCCTCTGGTGGCTTTCGTTTTCGGACCTGTCTTCTGCCGCGCCTATTTGTACGGCACGGTTGGCGGGCATTCGGGCTCTTCTTGAGCGGGCCTTTCGTCCCATTCCTGTTTGTTGTAGGGTCTTGGACTTGCCTCTATCCTGTTTGCGGTTTCGGGGGACTTCCGTCCAGTGTTGGATTTCCAGGGGGTGCGTTCGTTTCTCTCTGGCATGTTTTCTTCCCTTCCTGTTTCAAGGAGTTGTGTTGGCTTCCTGGGATCTGCTGGGTGCCTTCCTCCATGTGCCTGTCCCCCTTCGTCTCATTGTTCCCTCCAGTTTCGTGTGTGGGACATGCTCTTCCGCTTCCTGGTACTCCCCTTTGGGTTGTCTTCTGCCCCATGGGTCTTCGCAATGGGGTTGGCCCCCTTGGTCGGGATCCTCCACGGGGTCTGGGTTTCGGGTGTTCCCGTGCCTTGTTGACTGGCTGTTCTCTGCCTCGTCTTTCTCTATGGGAGCTCTTTCCGTCTGGAGGGTCTACTTGGTCCTGGGCCGCCATGGGTTCCGGTTCATCCACGGGTGGTCTCGTCTGTTTCTGAACCTGGGCTTGGTGTTTGTCGGGGGCCCCCTGGACTTGGTCGTGGGGATAGTGTTCTTTCCTGCTGGGCAGTGGACGCCCTTGTGGGGGATCCTGGTTTGTCTCCTGGACTGGGATTTTGGCCCTGGTCCTTCCATGGTTATGGGTGCTATTGTGGCTATCTGTGTCTGTCAGTATGCGCCCCTGGGCTAGTCTTCCTCTGTTCCCGTTGGTGGGCCTTCTCTTGTCCCAGTGGTCTCCTTGTCCCTCGGATTCCATTCTGCCGGTGGTTGTGTCACCGCGGGTTCAGTCCGATCTGGGTTAGTGGTTGGTGGTGTCCACTTTCTTCCCATTCTTCTGGGTCGCGGGTCAGGTGCACGGCTTCCATCCTGCCCTGTCTGCGGGTGCGGCCTGTGGTCTTCCTTTTCTGGTGTCCCCTTCCCGGGTGGTTGCGGCCTTTGCCGGCCTGTGGGGCGTACTTGAGTTCCCGGTCTGTGCTGGGTCGGTTGATCCCCCTGCTGGTGGGTTTCTCGTCCCGTCTTTGTTGGCCGTTCCTTGGTTTGTCTGGGGTTTGCCCCGGCCCTGCGGGGGTTTCTTGTTTCTGGGCCGGACAGTTTTTACCTGCCTCGTTCTCCAGGGGTGGTGCTGGGTTCGCTCCCTTTGGCTGTTTGGTACGGTTGTTCAGTCCTTGGCTGGGGTGACAGGGTTGTCGCTCATGGCGGTTTCTCTCCCGGGGTCGGAGTGCTGCATGGGGCTTCTCTGGTGCAGGATTTTTCCTCCCGTGGCTTCCATCTCCCTGTGGGCGGCTGTGTCCCTTTTGTTCCGGGCCCGGTTGTGTCCCCGGCGGTGGCTTTGTTTGTTTACTCTGTTCACTGCTCATTTGCCTCTCTTCTGTTCGCTCCTCCCATGTTCGGGGGCTCGGGGGCTCGGTGGCTGGTGGCGTTGTCTTCCCATTGGCTGGGCTCCCGGCTTTGCGCTTTTCCTCCGTTCCCTTTGCTTACGCGGGTTCTGGGCTTGTTTGGCCTGGACGGGGCATTTGTTCTTTTGGTGATGCTCTCCTGGGTTCGTCTCCCTTGGTGTCCTCCGCTGTAGGAGTTGGTTGTCTGGGGGTGCTGGTCTTTCCCGGTTCTTCCTTCCCCCTTGCGGGGCCCTTCGCTTCCTGTGGGGATTCTACTTCATCTTCTTCTTCGGCCCTGGCTCTTGTGTGATTGTGCCTGCTGGCTCGAAGTTGCTCCCTGGTGGTGGTGGTGGCGTTACTTTGGGGCTCTTTTCGCCCGGCTCTTCTGTTTTATCTCGCCTTTGGTGTGTTTCTGTGGCCCCGTCGTGGGTGTTCACTCTCCTTGCTGGTGGCTTTGCCTTGGGCCTGGTCCCTTCGCTTTTCCGGCTCATTGGGTGGCCTTGCAGGCGCTCCGCTTGCATCTGTTGGCCGGTTTGGTTCCTTTGGTGGCCAAGTTGCCTCGGCATTGTTTCCTGCGGCCTCCTCTGGCTGTTTTCCTTGCGCCATCCTGGGTTCTTACGTTGGTGTTGCGGTCCCTTCCGGGGGTCCGTTTGAACCACTGGGGTCCGTGGCCTGCCTGTTTCTCGCCATGTTGGTGGTATTTGGGTGGTCCTCATGTTTGCGGGTCGGATTGGGGTGCTGGGTTCCTTTATGCGCTCTCCTCCGTACTTGCAGTTCCTGCCGGGCCATTTTGTGTTGCGTCTGCCCCGGTCCCCTCGGTTGTCCACTTGGCCCGGAGGGTTTTGTTTTCTTCTTCCCTCCAGTCGTTGGATTTGGGGTGGATTCTGCTCTCTAGCTGTTGGTGGTCCGGCGTGCAGTGTTGCTGTGTTTGGTTCAGATTGCGTCTTTTTGCTGCTGTGGCATCAGGTTTGTCGCGTTGGTGGTGTTGCCCTCTTTCCTTCGGTTCCGGAGGCTGGGGCTGTTTCTTCCCTCTCGTTTTTTTGGGTGTCCGTTGGGCGGTCTTGGTGTATTTGGACCGGACTGCTTCTTTCTGTTGTTGTGCCAGTTTGTTTGTTGCTTTTGGCACCTTGCGGTCTGGTTGCGGGCCTTCTCTGTCCACTTTGAGTCGTGGATTGGGCGGGTTCTCTTGCTGGCCTACGGGTCTCCGGGGTCTTGTTTTGTCGGCCCTGGTTCAGGGTCGGTCCACCCGAAATCTTTGTGTTTTGGGCTTCTTTCAAGAGGGTTTCTTTCTGGGTGGTTGTTGGGCCGCAGCCTGGTCCTTTCCGCACTTGTTCATAAATCTTTGCCGGGTCTCGGGGCTGGTTCTTCCAGCTTGTGTTCGCCTGTATTTTGGGTGGTTTTGTCCATTCGTCTGTGTTGTTGGTTTTGCCTTGGTTCTTTGGCATCTCCTTCTTCTCAGTGGTTTCTTGTGAGTTTCCATGAAGCCGCTTGGCTTGGATATAGGTTCACTTCGTAAACTCTGGTGGCGAGGAAGACTTACGAGGAGGTAATGCCCCGGCTACTTACCGGTAATCTTCATTACTCCGAGTATAGTCTTCCTCGCCACATGAGTTCCCATCCCTCCCTCCCTGTTTGGCTATCGGCTTCATGTGGTTCTTGGGGCTTGGTAGTTCTACAGGAAGTGGGGTGGGTCGACCCTCCCCTTATACTAGGTCAAGGGTGACAGGGGTCGGTCATGTTGGGGAGGGATGGGAGGCATGGGATGCTAATTTGCTTTGGAGGGTTCTGGTGGGTGGAGCTGAAGCTCACTTCGTAAACTCATGTGGTGAGGAAGACTATACACGGAGTGATGAAGATTACCGGTAAGTAACCGGGGCATTAAGCTGGTGGAAGGGCTCAGTGACTGAGTGCCCTATCGAATGCTCAAGCCTCCACATTTGTGCAGCACTAGAGCGACACAGCGCTACAGCCATGGCCTGTGGCAGCCCAGGGAAAGTGCATTCCAGCTGGATTTGCCGACAGCTGGCTCGTAATTGTGGAACACCTTTTTATGGGAGGTGATGTCAGCAAAGCTGCCGGGCTTGCTGACCTAGGGGGCAGTGACCAGTCAATGTGCGTGACCTGCACTGAGGTCTTTGTTCATGCTTACCCCATGCTCTTTAAGATCCCGTCTGCGCCTTGTGTGGTAATTAGTTCAAGTAAGAAATCAAAAAAGGGAGGTACCCTTCAATTTAAATAAGGGACAGGGTAGATACAGTCAAGAAAAAAGAGTCCCTACACATTTGATTATAAACACTAAAAAATCACCACAGTACTGGAAGTCAGAATAACAATCAAAATTTATACATTTTACTATGCCAAAAATATGCTAAAAAGAGTTTTACTAATATTCTAAAATGCTAAAAAAGCAGTGGGTCAAAAGCAACAAATGACAAAAAGAATTTAAAAATATTAATATTTATTTGCAAAAATATACACAGTCAATATTAAAAACAATACATCATTAAGATATTACAAATTCATGTCAGTCATGATTACAATCACAAATATAAGAAAACAGAGTTGTCGACGCTGCGTTTCGGTGACTAGACAAATGTACACCTTCTTCAGGACAGTTTTCTAAACAAAAAAACATTATAAAAAACAATATATTATTATTAAAACATTTGTTGCTGACCTATTATACACTGCTAACTAAATACCAACAGGAAATTTATTATATACTGGCAGTTTTAACGGTTGATAAAAATTACAGCCAGTCATTAAAATTATTACCCTCCGCTATTCATAGAAGAAGAGTATTATTTAGCCTTATTGTTACTTCATATACTCAAAATTCATCCATCATCTTTATAAATCCTAAAGGTAGTGATGTTAGAAAAGTACCACGTACCTAGAAACACTGTAGACCAATTCTAACATTCAGTGCTACAACACATTTCAATAAATCAGATTTGTAGGGGTGAGGAATTTAAAATGTTCACCTCATCAGAAACCTTGGGGTTGTAAAAGAGAAACACAAGAAAAGAATATATGTATTGTATGAGTGTTTCCACTACAACGGTATCTCCAAGTTATATTTATATTAGTGGAATATACTGAAGGTAACCAAAAAGTCTACACGTACCTTGCTATTGGTAAGACTTATACGTTTAAGGTGTTCGTTGATGCCACCGTTCTATTCTAATGCACCAATTGTGCCAGAATCCTATGAGGAAAATTTGTACAAAGGGCATTATACCAAAGGCACCCAATTCATATTATAAACTGCCCGGATACAGTAAACAAGCTTACCAGTAAAACAGATAAAAACTGGAACATCAATAGGAAGGGATACGCTGTGATCAGAGGTATCAATTCCACAAAACAGGTTCTTCGCCGGTATTGTGCACAATATCTATGATGAATAATATAGATTAGTCCCTCAGACACTAAGAGAGCCAATAGTTTAAAATCTACAAGGAGACGTTCTATAATCTGATTCTAATGCGGTCACGAATCTCTATCATAACTTAGAGCCGCTTGTCTTCAATTTTAGCTTTTAATATGTTTTTGGCAACAAAGCGCCTAAAGGTCTCAATAATATGCCACCGATCGCGTCACTCGAACAGAACAAAACTTTGCATCACCAGGTTAACCTAAAACGAGTGAACCATGTATGCGGATATATTCATAGGGTATAATCGTTTAAGAATCTGAACATGCCCACTGGTTTAAGAGAAATTTCAACATATAGTACTCTTTGTCTTAACCATGTGGGTATCGACAAAGTATGAGTGTTTAAAGAACTATAAATAGCGCACATTATTATGTGCCCCTAATTATTTACGAAAAGTTTTATGTAAATTCAATTTTAAAGAACAGAGGAGAAAAGCATCCTGCTCCAAATACTAACGGTACCTGGTATATGGTATATAACAAGGAACTTACAAACTACACATTCTGCCCTATTTCCGTAATATTATACATCTCTTACTTCTAGAATAATTATTTAATTCAAGGACAAGGACTAGATCCCAGCGTCTCCCCGCTTACCGTATAAAATTAGAACGGCCTCCTTGCGATCAACATAAACGGCTTCCGGGTCAGGATACACATTCGTGTTTGACCCGGAGCTCCTATCTATACTAAGTTGCGGGCGGTCACATGATCTATTCTATCTCCACAATCAGAATCAT
Source organism: Calotriton arnoldi (assembly GCA_963921515.1). Taxonomy (NCBI): domain Eukaryota; kingdom Metazoa; phylum Chordata; class Amphibia; order Caudata; family Salamandridae; genus Calotriton; species Calotriton arnoldi. The sequence continues at coordinate 213,043 of CAWUFW010013950.1, forward strand.
CGAGGAATGTTCGCGATGTAAATAACGAAAAAAAGATTCTCGAAAAACGCAATTCAAGACTCATGTCCTATTATTTATATAATAATAAAAAGTCATATTGTATGTCGTGGCCGAAAGGCAAACCGAAGAAACGTAAACACGGCGGCCATTTTATAATGGTAGCACTGTATTGAGGCGCCTGAATGGAGACCCTGCCTATTACCCTACTATTTAGGGAGAGGTAAGTATCAACCCAATACCTATGATCCTAAACAACATCTAAACACCAACCTGTCCATTGCCAGGCGCCCAAATGTATAAACATGCCATAAATTAAATATATTAATACCACGTAGATATGGCAGCCATATTGTAGAATCAGTATACGAAAGGAGAATTATACTCTGTTAAATGTCTACACGGGACAATGTCCTCCTATCTCACGACCATACTCATACCCCCTGGAGTCATCTCTCGTTGGGTCATTTATATTGTTTTTATATATAAAAGACATGAATGTCAGAAGTACTTGACCATAGTAAAAAACAGTATCGAAATAAATTACTGAAATACAGAATCTAATATCGCAAACTAGACAGGGTAAGAAGGATCAAATCAACTTCTCCCAATCTTCCTTGCTGTTTAATCCCTTTCTAAAGGTATTAAAACGGGACATAAAGAATTGTTCGCGTTTCTTTCTTTTTAGAGTTGAGTCCCCACCCCTGAAACTCATATGGATAACTTCTAATCCACACCATTTTAGATCTTCAATTTTATGCTGTTTTTCAACCCAGTGTTCTACCAATGGGGCAGTTTTCTTTATCGTTCTTATCGCTGACTTATATTCATTTATTCTTATCCTGATCTCTCTTGAGGTCTCCCCACATATCCTAAAAGGCATGGGCACATGACAAGATATATTAAGTTTTTGGTGTGGCAATTGATAAAGTTATTAAAAATATGAGTTACACCATTATGGACAATGGATGCACCCTTCAGGATGTTAGTGCAATTATTGCACCCACTACACGCAAATGTGCCCGTTGGTAGTGGGGCATTCATTATGCGTGGTTGACTATTGTCATTGATCTCTCTATAGGTATGTACTAGACAATTTCTAATGGTACGATTACGCCTGAATGAAAACATGGGTTTGGGTAATGAGTCTTTATTTTGATTGGTGATCAAATGCCAATTTCTATTGACAATATTTTTAATTTGATTACTAATATTACTATGATTAGTAACAAAAATCAAAGATGGATTATCCACTGCTATTTTCTTAGATTTACTCACAAGAAGAGAATCCCTATTAAAATATCTAGCTCTTTTGTATGCATGTCTGATTAACCTTTTGGGATAGCCCCTCGCCACAAATTTCTTAGTCAGTTTTTGGGCATGTTTATCATAATCTTTGATGTTTGTGCAATTCCGCCTTAAGCGTAAGAATTGACCAAAAGGAATATTATCCTTTTGGCAAATGGGGTGATTACTATTGTAATGGAGCATCGTGTTCCTGTCAGTAGGTTTAGTAAATAGTTCTACGGCAAGTAGTCCCTCCACATGTTTAATTTTAATATCCAGGAATTCACATTCATCCTTATTTACATTAGAAGTGAATTTAAGATTGTCATCTCCCAGGTTAATCCACTGTATAAACTCTGCCAATAGTTCTACAGAGCCGGTCCATATGAAGAACACATCGTCTATGTAACGGCACCACTCAGAGATATTTTCAAAGAATGGTGCCGCTACATTGAAGACGTGCTTCTCCTCAAACTTTGCCACGTATAGACCGGCCAAACTAGGAGCACAGGTAGCTCCCATGCTGGTTCCCTTGATTTGTTTAAAAAACTCCTTTTCAAATAGGAAGATATTGTTTTTTAGTATAATAGTAACACATTCAACAATAAAGGTCGCATGTGGAGACAAATCTTCATCTTCGATACTGAGGAGATCCTCAATCATCCTAATTGTGCTATCCTGAGGAATGTTTGTGTACAGAGCCTCGATATCCAAGGTCACGAGGCTCTGTATTTCAGGATTAAATTCTAGACGTTCTATCCTCTGTATCATAGCAGCAGTGTCCTTTATGTATGCTTTTTGTTGTATTACTAATGGCTGCAGAAAAACATCAACATATTTGCTGAGAGGCTCTGTCAGGGAATTAATACTAGAAACAATGGGTCTCATGGGGGGGTCCTCAATATTCTTATGCACTTTCGGAAGACCATATAGTGCTGGGATGATCGGGTTGTTGTTGCACAAGAAATTGAATTCATCATTACAGATGATACCAGATGATAGTATTTGGAGCAGGATGCTTTTCTCCTCTGTTCTTTAAAATTGAATTTACATAAAACTTTTCGTAAATGATTAGGGGCACATAATAATGTGCGCTATTTATAGTTCTTTAAACACTCATACTTTGTCGATACCCACATGGTTAAGACAAAGAGTACTATATGTTGAAATTTCTCTTAAACCAGTGGGCATGTTCAGATTCTTAAACGATTATACCCTATGAATATATCCGCATACATGGTTCACTCGTTTTAGGTTAACCTGGTGATGCAAAGTTTTGTTCTGTTCGAGTGACGCGATCGGTGGCATATTATTGAGACCTTTAGGCGCTTTGTTGCCAAAAACATATTAAAAGCTAAAATTGAAGACAAGCGGCTCTAAGTTATGATAGAGATTCGTGACCGCATTAGAATCAGATTATAGAACGTCTCCTTGTAGATTTTAAACTATTGGCTCTCTTAGTGTCTGAGGGACTAATCTATATTATTCATCATAGATATTGTGCACAATACCGGCGAAGAACCTGTTTTGTGGAATTGATACCTCTGATCACGGCGTATCCCTTCCTATTGATGTTCCAGTTTTTATCTGTTTTACTGGTAAGCTTGTTTACTGTATCCGGGCAGTTTATAATATGAATTGGGTGCCTTTGGTATAATGCCCTTTGTACAAATTTTCCTCATAGGATTCTGGCACAATTGGTGCATTAGAATAGAACGGTGGCATCAACGAACACCTTAAACGTATAAGTCTTACCAATAGCAAGGTACGTGTAGACTTTTTGGTTACCTTCAGTATATTCCACTAATATAAATATAACTTGGAGATACCGTTGTAGTGGAAACACTCATACAATACATATATTCTTTTCTTGTGTTTCTCTTTTACAACCCCAAGGTTTCTGATGAGGTGAACATTTTAAATTCCTCACCCCTACAAATCTGATTTATTGAAATGTGTTGTAGCACTGAACGTTAGAATTGGTCTACAGTGTTTCTAGGTACGTGGTACTTTTCTAACATCACTACCTTTAGGATTTATAAAGATGATGGATGAATTTTGAGTATATGAAGTAACAATAAGGCTAAATAATACTCTTCTTCTATGAATAGCGGAGGGTAATAATTTTAATGACTGGCTGTAATTTTTATCAACCGTTAAAACTGCCAGTATATAATAAATTTCCTGTTGGTATTTAGTTAGCAGTGTATAATAGGTCAGCAACAAATGTTTTAATAATAATATATTGTTTTTTATAATGTTTTTTGTTTAGAAAACTGTCCTGAAGAAGGTGTACATTTGTCTAGTCACCGAAACGCAGCGTCGACAACTCTGTTTTCTTATATTTGTGATTGTAATCATGACTGACATGAATTTGTAATATCTTAATGATGTATTGTTTTTAATATTGACTGTGTATATTTTTGCAAATAAATATTAATATTTTTAAATTCTTTTTGTCATTTGTTGCTTTTGACCCACTGCTTTTTAGCATTTTAGAATATTAGTAAAACTCTTTTTAGCATATTTTTGGCATAGTAAAATGTATACATTTTGATTGTTATTCTGACTTCCAGTACTGTGGTGATTTTTTAGTGTTTATAATCAAATGTGTAGGGACTCTTTTTTCTTGACTGGTAATTAGTTCAGACATCACTAATGCCAAAAATACAGTATGTTAGTCATGCGTGTAAGATGTGGATTACTCTGTTGTGATGATAAACGTGCGCCGCGCGCCCAACATGCTCAACGGCTGCAATAACCTTCTAGGAGTAGGGGCCTGTTTAAACGCATCACACACACAAATCTAACAAGCATTTGCAATACAATAGATCTCGCATTTACGAGAGTTTAAGCTATTGTCATTTACAATGGCAATAGCTCAAACTCTCGTAAATGCAAGACCTATTTCACTTCAAAGAAGCAGCCGCCATTGTCCAGGGCTGCTTGAAAGTGAAAGCGGGCATATCGAGGAAAGCACGTCCTACCCGCAGTAGGAGAAACATATTAAAGAAAAGAGTGCTTACAAACTTATTAAGACATGCCGTGTCGCATTCGAAGTAAAGGGGCCAGTCGCCATGGGTGTTTACAAATGCAGACAAGGCGGTAAAAAGGAGGGACTAACAACCCTAACAGCAAGCCAGATTTTACGAAGGGCAATGACACTAGTCAATGAAAAATATGGGCGGAGAGTGGGAGGGGCTTCTCTTACATACTCCACCACAAGAAGTCCTCGCAGGACAGTGCATGCGCGCTGACTCAGGCTCGACCTAAAAATGAATTCTCAGTACTGGTCTCATTTGAAGTGCATGGCTCCACATATTGCAAGGAGCCTATCTTTCTATGGAATGGAAGGCAGTGGAGCCTAGGCTGGGTGTGTTTTGATTTGCTCCCAGAGAGTTAGACGAGGTTGTCTTTTGAAGGGACTAGACAACAGAGAGAAAGAAACTTAGATGAGGCAGCTTTGGGCCTCCTTAGAAAGTTTGTGGAACAAGGCATTGTGACTTTTTGGCAATAACTCATTCTTTGAACCTGAAGTTGGAACATAGGGGCACATGCATCAAGCTAATTACCGGTCGCAAACGGGCCGATTCACAGAATCAGCCCCTTTGTGATCTGCAATTAGCCATTTGGGATGCATCAAGCCCAAACCCATTCACAAAATAGGTAATCGCAAAATTTGTGATTACCTATTTTGCGAATGCATTTAGGGAATCGCAATTTGCAATTCCTTAAATGCAATGCAATAAGCAATCTGAGATTGCGACATAGCAGTAAGGAATCGCAAATTACCACCAACTTCAAGTTGGTGATAATCTGCAATTCCTTAAAAAAATGCTAGAAATTGCATTTTTCTAAGTGCCATGTGGTGCACACACATGGCACTGTGAATCAGGGGGTGAATCAGGGTGGCCTTTTGGCCCCCTATCACCCTTGAAATTGCATTCGCAATTTGCGATTACCTATTTGGTAATTGCGAATTGCAAATGGTTTCCCATTCATTCCTATGGGCCTCTAGGCCCATAGGAATGAATGGGAATGCATTTCCTAATAGCGAATCGCAATTTGCGAGTCGCTATTAGGAAATGTGTAGGAATCGCTATTTTTTTTAGCTAAACCTACATGCATAGGCAATTGCGATTCCTTAATAGCGATTCCTTATTAATCACTATTAAGGAATCACAATTGCCTAGCTTGATGCATGTGCCCCAAAGCACTGAAACACCACTTATGACAATCACTGCAGGTTTAACCTTATATATTACTGTTCCCACCACTCTCAATGCAGACTGCTTAAAATTGAGAAGCAATAAGAAGATTATATTGGAAGCACTCCTTCCTGCCTGCTGAAACATTGAGGAATGTGATCACTGCTTCAACAAGTATCACTGATTCTGAAAGGTTCGTCCCAGTGTTCAAGAGCTGACATTTTGCAGATTCACAAGACTAAGAGGGTACAGCATCTATTGAGAAGAAGCCCCTTTGCCTTTTTGGGGGAGAAAGTTTGAAGGATCAAAGAAAGAGACGACAACAATAACATCCTGGAAGAAAACCTGCAAGGTCAATGGTAACTTTACTTTCGGCTAAGAGCATGGCAGGAAGTGGTGAAAAGCATTTTACTGACTTGAAATCATGCCTTGCTGTCCTGGAGGCATCCCCTGGAAGTTTAGGAAGTTTTCACTACCAAAGACGTAGATACAGAACTTTTGCTTTAACGTTCTGAAAGATTGAAGATTTATTTTCATCTTCTCATTTGTATACATGGACATTTGCTGCATGAGAGTACATTTTCATAAAAACAGTTCTCTCTTAAAATGATTCGCATTGCTTTATTTCAGTTGCAAAAATAAATGGTGAGTTTTAGTATGTCACTTTGAAAACCACAGCCAGTGCAATGTTCCGCCTAATTTACCTTTTCGAAAGACTGCTTTGAAAGCACAGCACATCGTAATTCATTTTTATTCCAATTCCTGCCACCCATATCCGATTGCTATCATTTTCATCATTAAACTAAACTGGTTTGGAAATGTAATCTTGTTTTTTTTTTTATCTGTAATGTCATTTTGTCTTGCTGTACACAGACCACACACAGGTATCTTTGAGAAAGGCCTTTGTGCTTGTTCCACTCTATCGCAAAAAATCCAGAGTTCTTCGATTTTACTGCTGAATATTGACACCAACAATATCATCGAACAAGAACATCGAGGGACAGAATATTGATAGATATGTGCAAATAGGGAAGTATACATTTACTATTCCTAAATCTACATACCTTGAAGATATATGTACTGTGTAGGTACATAGATACAGAGTTAAGCATAGAACAACTAGACATACTTACGTGTTGGTATTTTATTGTGTCCTCAATATTGTGCCCCATCCATATTGTGGTTTCGATATTGACTTGGCACAGCAAATTTTCACAGACAATGACTTTTTCTTTTAGGCTATAGATTCTTTCACTGTGTTGGAGCTCATCTGTGATTCCAGGCTGCCCTTTGACCCTCTCAATTTATAACTGAATCTCCGCCTTGAGAAAGCCCCAGGCTGGCGTGCCAGGAAGGGGCGAAACACGTGTTGGCTGTTCATGCCATACTGCGGTTCAGATGCGTTGGAACTTTGTCCAACGATAAGGATTATTAAACATTATTCTGCACAAACTCAAGACTCTTGATTTCAAGAACTTATTAAAATTACAAAATAGTACATGATATAGATACTCAGCTCTGTCCAACAATTTCCAATGGATTATGCTTTAACGGGTTAGGGGTTTTACATTCTAATGGACAACTGAGCCCCCCGATTCCCCTCATTATTACGGACGGGCAACCTCTGAGACTTACTTCCCATACATCTCATATTACGACTAATGCCTCTTGCTTCTGTAGTTGAACACTTAAGTTTCTTGAAATAGAGCTGTGCTTAGTTTAAGGATGTGAATGTTAGAGGGTACAGCTGATCACAAATAAAGGGCATTTGTAGAACTATGTGTGAATCGTGGCAGTGGTATAACAAGGGGTTCTGCCAGGAAGTCAGCATCTATGTGCATCAGTAAGGCTATGTATCCTTCATCCGACTTCCAGTGGTAGAATATTGAAGTGAAAACAGGTCAGGAATGAGGTGAATAGGTAGAGGCTTTGTTGCAATAGCATATGGTCCCTGCTAAAAATGGGAACATACTCCGTGCCATTTGGAGCCATGAGCACGTGACCACGGCTCAGCAGTCTCTTACTTTCTGGTCCTGAAGCTGATACTGGAGCCGCCTCAAGTCCTGTCCCCAAGGAAGGGAATTCAGTCAGTAGCAAATATGATATACATGGCTTCTGAGCCCAAACCTTTTGTGCTTCCCCTTTGCCACTCAGCTATGGACTGCCCCTAGAGATAATAGTGAGAACTCCTGTCTCCATGTCCAGGCTGTGACACAACTCATGGCTGGTGGGCGCTGGTTGATAGTCAAGAGCAACAGTCATTTTTATCAGCATCTCAAAACGCTGTCTACAGAGCCAGACTGGCCGTAGCGGGCACCGGGCGTTTTCCCGGTGGGCTGCAAAGGTGGGGGCCAGTTTTTGGCCGGTGTGGGCCAGTTTTGTTGCTGAGGGCCGTGCTGCAATATCAGCACCCTGTAACAAAAGCAGCAGCGGTGCAACGGTGCTTGACACTAGCAAAGGGGGATGGAGGTTCTCAGTAGCATCATCCCCCCCAGCCCCGCCGGGGGGCAGTCGAGTGGAATTGCCAGGGCTGGTTTCTGTTCCCAGTCCGGTCGTGGCTGTCTATAGGCCCTCCCTGGTAAATATTTGCACTCTGTCACTCCTTGGAGCTCTCCTTGCCCTAAGCATGGGAGGTATGTGTGTGTCATGTTCAGGGCCGAATGAGGAGTGAGATGCCTCAGGTCGAGATCCACATATGTGTAGGCAGCCCCATGTTTGTCAGCTGCCATTAACTCTCTGTATACGTTTGTCCAGTGAGTAAGGAAGATAGTTCACCTCGTAATGTCAGCAAAGCTCTGAGTCCAATCAGAGAGGAAAGCAATGGTCCAGGTGCAGGAAGCATGGCTCCCGCCTTTAGGAATAATGCCAGACTCAGGGACTGAGAAAGAAAAGTCTGACATTTGTTCTCATCTTAGGCGAAGGATGAAGCCTTTTTTATGTGAGCTGAGAACCTCTCTGAAGAGCCACTAAGGCTTAGTAGCTGCAAAGTGTTGACATAAGGAAATAGTCCTTGAGATTCAGGAAATACACTAAGTACCTCATTACAAGGCGTCCATTTAATTGCGATATGTGTGGTAACCCCTGTTGCCACACATTTTTCAATTAGGAGTTTTGTGAAAGATATCAACAGGTCAAACCTGTCGATATTTATTAGGGGAAAATGTCAGGCATGGATTGGAACATGCAGATTTTGGTGTAGTAAGCACCGAAATCCATGTGTTATTCCCCAAAAGTAGAAATTGAGTGGTATTTATGGTACCCGAAAAAATCCCAACACTGCCGAAAACATCACGCAATTTACTAGGTGGCTCGTCATAAGGGCCTAAGTGTAACAGCACCTTTGTAATCTATTTGAGCACGTCATTGTTATCTGAGATATATTGGTATGACCACACAGGTAATTAAGACTAGGATCACAGAAAATCGTAGCTGCATCAGGTGTGTCAACTTAACAACAAACTTTGAAGCCATTAAAAGCACTTAGCCAAACAGAACATGACTTTTTATGGATTGTGGTTGAAAAAGTAGGTGAACATTTTACTCCTGAACACATAACTCACTCCTTTCACCTCAAAGAAGAGAGGGGTGTACAAACTGGCAAACACAGGTGTGTACTAAATGATGACATTCAAATGGGCTATCTGCAAAATAAAAAAGAGAACATTTTCTCTGAAATATACGCTTTGATATTGTATTCCAACCGAGGGAGTCAGCAACATTGTAGGATATAATGATTTGCATCGTTTGTTTTAAAGGCCCCTTTTTCATTCTTTGTAAGATCTAGAAAGAGACCCTTGCTCTATTGACATGCTGTCAGTGAAGGAAACATTCTGTTCTCCATCTTGGTAGGAGTGTTGCATAAAATGAGGCTATTACAGTTGATTGGTTGCTATCTGTAGCGAGAATGACTTGCACCTCACATCTGAAATGTTGGTTTGATATAGGCATCCTTCTTGTTATGCTTGACTTGCTTCGTGTCAACTATATCATTGTCATAAGTAATAACACATCATCGTCCTGCTCTCACTCCTGCCTAGTATAACAAAGATGTGAGTTCTGTGTATTCCATGAACAACGGGCCAGCTCTGGGTGCGGGGATGTGATTCTGATATATATCGGGACGAGAAGCAGCTCTGTTCTTATTTGTAAAATAACGTTTCACCTGGCAAATAATCGGTAACCTTAAACAACTGTCTGAAATGTTCCTATAGAAACACCATGAGCTCTAGGCTCCGTTAGGTGACACTACAAGTACTACGGACTGGTGAACATACCCAACTACTTCGCATGGTGCCGACTCACTTGGGGTGTGTATGTTGTGCCAGTAAGTCACTGGGCTACTGTGAACATGCTTGTCAAGGAATAGGGCACTTTACCTCGCACACTTTTACTCCGCGTGCCATTATCCCGCAGTTTTTATTCCGCAAAATATTTTACAGCGCAGGGCTTTACACCGCAAACTATTACAACGCATTCCCCATTACAACGCAAATTACTATTCAAACTCCACCATGGCGTTACTTTGGGGAATGCGTTGTAATAGTTTGCGGTGTACAGCCCTGCGTTGTAAAAGATTTTGCGGTGTAAAAACTGCAGGTTAATGGCACTGCGGGGTAACGCATGCGGGGTAAAGGATGTTTCCCTTGCCATGAGATGCATCAATGGCATTATAGGACTAGAGTATGTCCTCATTCGAGCTTGTTTATGATGTGATTAATTCTAATAATTTGAGGCTTGTGTGACAAATAACAAGCCTTTTCTATTGCATTACATGTCAATTTGGCCAGTCCTGTGCCACACATGTCATGAGTATGTCATTTCTGTTCCTCCCTTCCCTCATGACTGACTGTAAAAACTGAGTTGTGACAAGAGTGTGGGGTGGCTGATGTAAAGGGACCTGTCCTGATGAATGCCTCTAACCAATGAAGGGTTTATTGATGGCAGAAACATGTAGACAACTATAAGGGGCTTTGGATTGCACACATCACCTTCTACCTTTGCTTTTAGCCAAGCATTAGGGTTGTTCAACCATTAAAAATGACTATGATTAGCAACCATCCACTATGCATGTTTATATTTTTGTTCCTGGTCTCCTAAATATAGCAATGCAAATCTCACACAGTCGCTGAAAGAAGTTTATCTCAGGAGTTGTACACTGGAAAAAACTCAAAAACACCCATGGGAGCCTACCACATATTAATGTATGGGCCACGGTGAGGAGGAACTTGATGATGAAGCATACCGCTGGTAGTGAGTGAGGGTTTCTTTCCCTTTTAAGCAACACTATAATGTAAGGTTTAGTGAACCCATCAGAGTTTTTTTACAATCACCGTAACTGGGGAGCTCCGACACTCCAATTATATGCTTTGCTTGCATGATATTCTTGTGGCTTACCATACTGAAGAATGCTATTGTGGCAATGCTGTCAAAAGGGATTCTATTGAACTACGATTCTGGTTTTCAAACCACCTTGTGTTTACAAACCGGTTATAAACTTGAAAGGAGCCTACCAGTTTATAGCACATTGACCTTTCAAAATGTTAAGCCTCCAGAGTATTATCACATCCATTGCACCATGGCGTTTGTTGGGATCAGTGGATCTGCAAGAAGCCCATTTACATGCCCCATCTATTTCCATCACCAATGCTCCTTAAGATTTTCCCTTTATTCTTCTATTTCATTTCCTTCCCTTTGGGATAGCACTAAATCCTTGAGTTTGCTCAAATGTCCTTGCTTCATACAAGCTTCACTACCACTAAGTGTTTGTCCTGCAGAACATGAACGCATGGCATGTGAATGGCAATGGAAGGTACTATAGTACTAGTGACCCTTAACTAGGCTGCAATGCAAGATCTGTTGTTGCACTCTCTGCACTGCTGCTGGTGTCCTCCACCAAAAACATCACCAGTTTTGGTCTCACACAACATCAAAGGGGCAATCAGGTAGGAGCAATGCCAGAAACATCTAAACAGGAGCTTGGATTTAGCTTCCGGAAGACCAGTGATGCTACTACAGATGCAAGGCTCAAGAGCTGAGGAGGTGCACTCAGATCCCTCTCCCAGGACAAATACCCAGCCTTCTTCCAGCTGCAGAGTGTTGTATTGAATATGTTTTATTGAATGTGTTCTTTATACAGATTCATCAGTGTACAGGGTTCATCTGAACAATTATGTGGCAAGGCCATAAGCCATTCACTGGAGTGGGACTCAGTTCAGCTCCCTGCAACAGATAATTGGCCTTTGGGAAGAACAAGACCTGTGCTTCCATTTGGAAACCTTTCTCCCCAATGAAGAGAACTGTCATAGATCGAATAAGCTGTACATTTCCACCCTTACAGGATTTGTGTCTTCACCCTAAAAGATTTTTCAAGGTCTTCTCATCTTCTGGGAAGGGGAGATCTTTTACAAGAGAATCTATTACTCTTCTCGGAAGATGTTGGCTCATTGATCCATTGCCAGCAGATTGGGGGTTGGCATTATGTTATTTTGGTGGGAAGGTAAGCTGTTCATTGTATTTTCCAATTTTCCATATTACTCAGTGTCTCATAAAAGATTCACACAGTGCTGGCAAAAGTGATATTAGATGCTTTTAGAATGCCAAATATTCATTGTTTCCTTCTAGTTCTTCAGAGGCTTGTGGGGACTCCATTAATCTGCATAGTGCTGTGAGATCCCCTCCCACCCCCTTACCAAGAAGAGGATCATTTGATTATTTTTGGTGCCCAGGAGTTTGGGATGTTGAGGCATCAAAGGCGGGGATGATCTAGGGAGGGAGCACCGTGCATCCCAGCTGTACACTTGTTTTGTGAGTAATCTTGGTACGGGTTGGGGATTTCAACATTGCACTTTGTTCGCTGGGACATAGTCACATGTGTGGCTTGCCGGAGGAAGATGGTTTGGATAGGGCACACTTTAAACAGAACTACTTGGGGGATGCGTTGAACACTATCATATTAAAATATGACTTAGTAATTTTATGTGAGTCAGGGTCAGGCTCCAGTGAAACCATTCCAAAATTTATGGGAGGTCCAACATGGAGAACTGTAGCTTTTTACTAATTTCAGCAGAAGCAGTCTCCCTTGTTTCAGAACAGAAAACAATTACTCCCTGCCTTAATGATCACAACCTGCTATGTTTCTCCCTAGACTTAATTGCCAAGAACACCTCTGGAGACAAAAAGTGGACTGCCCCTCCTTTGCTTTGCCACTGTTTATGCAGTTTTGAATGTGCGCATGCCAAATGGTTTCCAGAAGATGCTAAATTACTTTATGGAGTATATGGAAGGCCTGGATTTAAATGTTAATCAGGCAACATCTTATACCGTGACATGCAGGTTTTTGCACACAAAAACAAAGTGCATGAGAATGGGTGATCTTCACTTAAAAAGACAAATCATTTTTGTTACTTAAGAATAACTTTTAGCTCTACTCTATGATGTATATGATGGAAGGCACATATTCAAACAAAATCTTTACAAATCGGCAGAAATACGGAAGCTTTCTTCCATTTTTCAAGGACTCTAAATCACAAACCCCTGCCTGAGATAATTACCTTGTTTAAATCAAAATGCATTTTGGCTGCTTTCCATGGGGCTGGTGTGTGGGGTCCCAAAACGCAGATAAACTGCAGCTTATTGAAAATGGTTTTACTCATAGATTGCTGGCAGGCCCTAAAAACAATGCCAATTTTATTTGCGACAAGGAACTGGACAACCGTTTATAGGGGACCAGATAAAAACTGTCCCACTCTTGCTGTGGATCAAATGCTGGCTGAATCCTGAGGCTGAGCTGGTAAAAGAGTTTATCTCTGACTGCCTTGCCTTACAAAATGTTGAGAAAATCCAGAGGTTGGCGTATATTAAATCTGGTTTTCTAAAATTTGGCCTTGCTGATATGTTCACACATCCCGGGACTTTAAGGCTGATGCAAAGGCGATTGTGAAATCCCTACCATGCAGAGTTTTGTAGGGAAAAAAAGATACGGAGCGTGTTCAAAGAAGTCTGTTGAGTTATATGCCCATATATCAACGGGAACTAATGTCGAAGCTTACTGAGTCTGGATTGATAATACGTTTCACCACTGGTTGTTAACATGTTTTAGACTAAATCTTATTCATTTTAAATCTGCTTTCCCAACACCATGTACATGGAATTATGAATTAACACCATGTTATTGTGACAATGTTTCACCACAGAGCACGAGACTTTGCCCTGATTTGTCCTTGATAATCAGGTCCAAGAGTTGCCTTTCTAGTACCTGTACTGTGTCAGGCAGGAATTATGTCTTATCTGCCTGCAATGGAGTACTTACAAAAATTAGTCTCAATAGACTTGTTCCATGCAGTTCTAAATTTTGTTAAGAGTGTGCTATATATTAGACGCTGCTAACCTTTTAACTGGCTGTAAATCGTATTTTATGTGATTACTTATTATATTCCCTATGAGTACTATCGTTAGTTGCTAACGAATGCTAATGTTTTTGTCCTTTTGAGATACATATTTTAAAATGACTAGTTTTAAAATGTTAATATTTTATCATGGTTTTAGTATATGTTTCATGCTTTTATGGCATATATGTCAAATAAAGTTGATCTTGACTTGAGTTGTGCTTCCTATTAGCATAACTGGTACATTTTTATGTTTGGTGCTAGTGTTGGAGGAGAAAATCCTGACAGTGTTATCCTTTTAGAATTATCATCTTTTCTTTATGATCCCAGAAAGAATCCACTGGAGCACTTTGTGAATTATGGCAGAAGGACTTCTCAGTGGAGGTGCTAGTCTCTCACTAGTTTCATAGTATTTGTTTCACTACACAGTGATGTAGGGCCCAGTCCCTTGTATCCTTCCTCATGTGCTTCAGATTCTTCAGGGGCCTACCTTCAAGACTTTGACTCTTAGGGCCAGATGTACGACCCTTCCATTTTGCGAGTCGCAAATTGCGTCGTTTTGCGACTCGCGATTTGCGACTCACAAAATGGAATGTACAACAGTGTCTCAGACACTGTTTGCGATTCCCAATGGGGTCACAAACGACCTACCTCTTTAATATTCATGAGGCAGGTCACATTTTGCGATCCCATTGGGAATGGCCAGCACTCACAGGGATGGTTCCCTGCTGGGGTCAGCAGACCACCATGCCTGTGACTGCATTTTAAATAAAGCAGTTTTTTTTACTGCAGCCCGTTTTCCTAAAGGGAAAAGGGATGCATTTAAAAAAGAAAAATGAAACATTTCTGTTTCATTTTTTAAGAGTAGGCAGTGGTCCGTGGGACCACTGCCTGCTCTTAAAAAATATTTTCGCTGTCAGTCACAAAGTGGAAGGGGTCCCCTCAGGACCCCTTCCAGTTTGAGAGTGGCTTACCATCTACTTGAAGTAGGTTGCAAACTGCAAGTGTTTAATCGTACATAGAAGTGCAACTAGCTATTAAGAATGGACGCCTTTGGCATGCCCCTTCCTAATAGTGAGTCGCAAATCCTATTTTGCGACTCAGAAATAGGTTACTGACTCGCAAAATAGGGTTTGTACATTGCACAGATCTATTTAGCGGTCGCAAACAAGCCGGTTTCCCGTTTGCGACCGCTAAAAAAGGTCACACATCTGGCCCTTAATGTCAGCAAACATATTTCTCTGATAGCCATTTGACAGACAAGATAACTGTGTGAACTAGAGGCATTGTTAGATCATCAGGTTTCCAAGATACCTCTCTGGATGAGGTCAAAGCTTGTTCAAGCATTTACTTGGTCTAAACTATTGTGTTGCCTGATGTTTATGTTAAATCCAGAAATTCAAAAACAATAGAATGAATAAACTGTATGTGAGGTGACCTCTCCTATGCTTTTTTCAACCGTCCAAATTCCATTCTTGATCTTCCATTTTTGAGTTTCAGGGACAGAAACTGACAACAGGAACCCTGAGTCATTGGGTGTGTTTTGCCATCTCTATGGTATGCAAGGAGACAGAGTTTTCTCTCCTTCCGTAATCCAAAGTCATTCCACCTGAAGTAGGGGAGCCTCATGGCTTATCTTAAAGGATGCTCATGAAGGATATTTGCAAGGCACCCATGTGGTCTACCTTTCGTACTTATATTTCACATTAACATTTGGTGCATAAAGGGTCCTATGGATGATTCTTTGGGAATTGCTGTATTGGTGGCAATATCTGACTGGTTTTCCTTGTACAGTGATTGAGCCATTGACATCACAGACAGGTGATTGAATTTCTTGTGTACTAGAGATGCTGCTTGTGAAATTATCACTGAGGCCTTCTGTTATGCCCTGCATAGTTTACTTATATCTTGTAGTTTATCTATCTTCCTGCTGCTCAGCCAGTGTGTATGTTTACTGTAGAATGTTGGGAATTCAGTGATGCACGGAATGTTGGGTGTCTGTGTGAGTGAGGAAAGACAGATAGAGATGGGCTGAGCAGCAGGCAGGCTGCTCCTGGTGGGGTTTGCTGTTACATGGGACTAAGGGTTGACTACAGGCTAACCTACTTCACCATCACCTGTTTACCTGGACTACCTGTCAGATGTACCTGTATACCATCTGGATGTACTTGGACCAGCTACTGAATAAAGGTACTTATGAACTCTTCTTGGCTACCAGCGTTTACTTGTGTCACAGGGCACACCATTATTTTGGCGACGAGCGAGAGTTGGTGACTTTCCCACTTGCCTACTGATCTCCACAATTGGGCAAGGAAGCAGAAGATGGTATATTTAACCAGTCCAGAGGGTGAGAAGGAACCACAAGTCTTACTTGCGAAGACAACTAAGAAACGACGCTACATCAAATATACAAGAAGCAACACTACAAGCAACACAAGAGGAATCATCTTAACTCAAAATGCCACATGGTACAAATGAATCTGGTACAGCATACTCTGCAACCCCACCAGTGTCCTGTACATCGGACAGCCCCAACGAAAGCATGCTGTACTGTGTGTCTGCCACAAGACCTGCGCAATCAAGGGAAGCTTGCTCCTGGGTAATGTCTTTCTACATGTGTATACATTCCTTGGATGCAGCTCATGTCAAGATCTACATGGGCATCTGTCATGCTCAAAGTATGTCTATTGCCAGAAGTGGGTGCTACTTTGGTGGTGCCTGAAAAATGATTTTTGGGAGGTGCCTGCGTTATGTTTCTATGTGCTCCTAGACTTCTACTAGTTTATACATGTCTGCACTGGAGCACTGAGTTCCACATAGAAACAGGCGCTTGAAATTGCCAACCTCTAGGCGGCTGAGAACATTTTGTATTTGTTGCTTCAAATGAAGCTGACAGCGTGTGGAGGCTGATTTGGAAAAGGAACACATTCCTGGCCATCCACTCTACATGTGCAGAGGCATGGAGTACATGGGCCACGCGTGGTGGATTGGCGTGGTAGCATTGGATTGAACTGTTGAGGTGAGCCGTTTTCGTCTATGATTGTTGGCATCTTTTGAGCCATCTTTGTATCAATGCCAGTTCAACCGCTTCTCAAGTTTAAAAGCTGAGGTGCGTGCCACAACTAGCGCGCGCACACCTACCTGCATGGTGACGTGGGCAGCTCCGTGAGTTCTTCCCAGCTTTGCTCGAACCTCTGTGACGCATGTTTTTCTTCTCCGGACGTTTTGGTGCATGGACGCACCGTGAACCACCCTGCACCAGCGTGACACAGCGTCCCTCCATCTTGGGATCGTTTTGCTGCATCATACAGGATCCTATGCCTTGTTCCTGTTTTGCTTCGCCAACCAGTTCTCAATAAAGTTTATTCAAACTGCAGCAGCATCGCAAAGCGAAGTTCGGCGTAATCGGCCCCAGTTCTCTTGGTTTGTTTGTGGTCCACAAGACAATGCAGGTACTTTTCTTTCTTTGATTCTGTCCACGTCGGTGCTTGGAGTCCTCTACTGCCGTTTTCACTTGCTGTTGGATTTATCTCGGCAGTGACTTTCGAATGCACATAGTTTTGGCGGTAACGTTCTATCTTTCTCTGGATTTACTGGCTGACGGCGTTCTTCCTGCCAGTTTCCTGAGACTTGCTGTGATCGCTATACATAGTGAGCCTGTCTTTGCTAATTTGGTGTGACATCGCTCATGATCCAGCGAGGCTAATATAAATCTTTCCTTATGACACTAATCCAGAAAAAACACCTACACAACCTTGATCACTTGAAAACTTATGTCGGTGGGGCCCATAACACTGCATACATACATTCATTCAATTCTCTGGATCAAACGCTAAGGAAAAATGAGTTGCTGGACAAGCGGGATACCTTATTAAAATGACAGAATTATAACCATACATTATATACATTAACTTCGGATCCTGTTGGTTCTAAACATCAAGGTACTCCGCTGTTCGGTCGATGGACCAACTAGTAGAATCAGTTGATGGCAATTAAGACCAGTTCAATCACAATTAAAACCTTTAGCATTTATAAATCACAATTTTATTTAAAGAACCAGAGACTCATTTAGGGTTAGTGTTGGACTTGGCCCTTTTTGGCAGGTTCACCCCTAAACTTTTTGCTTTGTATGTTAGTGGTTTTAAGTCTCTGGGCACTTTAGCACTGTGGTCCAGTGTAAAGTGCGTGCGCGCTGTGTGCGCGTGTGGTGAGATTGGCCTGCCCTCCCATAGGAATGCATGGGGGATATGTGTGTCCATGGTAATCCCTGGTATGAGGGGAGTGCAGGGTCGAGTTTAGTATGTGCGAACTCGTGAGAATAAATGCTGCACAATGGTGTGCGCAGATTTATTGTGACTGGTGTAGAAATGCCACTTTTAGAAGTTGGCATTTATGTGTGCTCTGTGTCTGCCTGCCTGATGTGAATTGCATGTCTGGCTTGTGAGTGACAGGGGCTGGGAGGTGTGTGTGGCTCCAGGAGGGGCAGGGTGAGTCAGCGCAGGGCTGAATAGGGAGATCTGCATCTAGATGGGAGGGAGGAGTTGCACCTGGGACCTGAATAGGGCTGTGCCTTCCCTCCACAATGCTGGCTCCCCCCCTGTGGTGCGTCTGATGTCCCTAGCCTGTCCTGTGAAAGGAGAAAGGAGCTGAGCAAAACAAAGTGCTCCAAAGCTCCCCCAAACCAGTTCTAACTGGTATCCCTAAACCCTGCACCTTTAGACAAAGGGGATTTTGTGTATAAATGTAGGGGCTGTGACCCCATGAAAATGTTCTTGTGCTGGGACTTGAATCTGCCGGGGGCACACTGCTGCAGGGGCCCAGGGGGGGCTGCCATGAGGGCTTGCTTCACTGGGCCCTGCCTTGCTCCCTGATGCCAAAAGACTCTCTTGGGACCCAGGACTTTTGGCTGCATCTAGCGCCTTGTAAGCGCTTTATTTTTATTTTCCCAGCTGAGCAGAGAGTGTGGGCTTTGCAGCACTGTGCTGCATAGAGAGAGAGGGAGGGAATCCCCAGCGTAAGGATTCCCCCCGTAATGCTGACTTCGCGGGTGCCCACCCCGCTTATTCTTAGCTTTAAATGCGGGTGCCCACCCCGCTTATTTCTTTATTTACGAGCGGGTGCCCACCCCGCATTCTTATGCGCATTAAAATCACCGCCACGGCCCGAGCCGCAAACGGAAGCCATGCGCATCCGCCTGACTGTGGGCGGGGCCTCACGGACGTCATCTCCGCCTCCCCCCCCGGCTGGGAGAAGGCGACGCGGAAGACTGTCCCTGCCTCGCGGGGCTCCCGTGAGCTGAGGGAGCCCCGCGTATGTCCGGAGAAGTCCCGGGTCCCAGGAGGGGGCCCGGGTGAAGTGGAGAGGCTGCCGATGCAAGTGCGGGGCTCCCATGCAAGAGGGAAGCCCCGCGCCGCGAGAGAAGTGCTGCCGGTCCCGCAGCAGCAAAGAAGAGAGTCCAGCCTCCAGGAGCCGGTGAGTGAGGGCTTCGGGCGGGTTGGGCCCATCAAGGCACATAGGTGCCAGTGCCCCATTTGCCATGAGCGGGCCCGCAGTTGCGGGCCGCTCCAACGATGGGGGCAAAGTTATTTAAAAGCCCCGTGGGGGCCCCGAGAGCACAGTAGTGCTGGGCCTCTTTTGCCATGATCTCAGTTGCCCCGCTTGACAGTGGGCAACTGCACCGTTGGGGGCATTTCGAGGCACATTGTCGGTGCCTGAGTGGTCCCGCAAGAGAGCGGGCCACTCCAACAAGGGGGCATCTTTGTTTTTAGAGCCCGTGGGGTCCTGAGGGCACAGAGGTGCCGGGCCCCCTTCATGAGTGATATCACAGCTGCGCCGCCGTAGCGGGCAGCTGCCACGTGGGCGCATTTGTTCGTAGGGCCCAGGGAGTGGTCCAGAGGGCCCTGAAGGGCCCACGCCCATTTGGCCTCATTTTTGCGACAGGGTCCCTGAGGGGGGACAGAAGGGGCACAGTGAGAGCCCAGGCCTTTGTTTGATATTTACAGCTGCGCAGCACTTAGTGCCAGCTGCAGCGTTTAGGCCACAGTTCTTTGGGGCCATTTTGCACTAGGAGTGAGATATACTCCTCTGCCCCATATCTTCCAGCTGCCCAGCAAGTAGTGGCCAGCTGCTACGTTTAGGTTTTCGCAGTTGCGCACCCTTGACTTTCGCTGCCTAGGCAGCGCGCTCTGACTCTTTGGACATAGGGCATTTGAGCCCCCTTTTTGAGATGGCCAGTTGGCCAGGGGGACAGTTAAGTTTATAGGGCGCCAGGCCCTGATGTGATCTATGTGCTGATGTGATTTTGGGTGCTAGGAAATGTAATTCATGTAGTATGATTTACGCACCCTGTATTATACCTCTAATATGGTTTTTACTAGGAGGTTATGTGCTAACGTGATATGGTGGTGCTAGGAAATGTGATTCATGTATTATGATTTACGCACCCTGTTTTATGCCTCTAATGTACTGTCATGATTATGAGGTTTTGCATAATATGTTTATGCTTGTGATTTTATTATTACCTAATGCGTTTAGGTTGTGAGTTATTCTCTACTGTGAGTTACGCCCCTAATGTGAGTTATACTTAGGAGGTTAGGGTCTAATGTGTTTAGACTTATGAGAGGATTGCATAATGTATTTATGCTGGTGAGGTTGGCGCAGAATGTAATTCGCGCCTAATGTGATGCTGTGCATAATGTGGTTTATGTTACAGGCTGATGCTAAGTACAGTGGTTACCAGTGATTACTGGTTGTACGTTTATGATGTGTTCTACATTTATTATAAGTGATACATATACTAAGTTCGCTTTGTGCTGGTTCTGACAGTGGTCCAGTTGGCCCTGTCAGGTGTAAATGATCCCTTGTAAATATGACGTAGTGCCAGGTGGCACGATGTACATTATGTGAGTACTATTCTAATGTGTTTTATGATAATACAAAGGCTATTTTTATATATAACCTTGTGTGGAGTTCCTTTTTTGTGGTGTGCCTAGTATGTTGTTGCTGTGGGTGTGTTGCGCAAACGCTTTACACATTGCCTCCGGGATAAGCCTGACTGCTCATGCCAAGCTACCAAGGGGGTGAGCAGGGGTTATCTTTGGCATATAACTCCCTCGCCCTGACTAGAGTGGTGGTCTCTGCCTGGCTTTGGCGCAAGCCTTAGCCAACCAGAGATCCCATTTCTAACATTGGTTGTCAGCGGTGGGGATTAGGACTTGCGTTTGCGCAGTACCACAGCGACAACTGGCTGCACTACAAAACTGCATTTTAGATAGTCACATGGAAAGGGATTATTGTTTCTGAGTTTGTTTTAAGTGTCATTTCTTTTTGAAATGTGTTTCTTGTGCACTATGAGTTGGGTGTCCTGCCAAGGACAGAAACCAGAGAATCTGGCGGAGAGACTGCCCTTGAGCCATTGCGCTGGTTCTTGGGTTGGCCTACAGTAGGGACTTAATTGGTATGGAGTCACTAGCTCGGGAGGGTAGATTATCCCCTAAGTGCAGTGTGAGTTTTCTGGATTCACCAGTAAGGGTGGGATCCAGTGGTGGCAGCGAAGTGTGTGTCCAGTGCATGAAGTCCCCGTCCCGTTCCCAGAGTATGGTACCTGGTGCTCAGTAAGAGGGGTGCAGGTTGAGATTCAGGGACAGTAAGGAACTGTCTCACCGGTCTGGGGGGGGTGTGTGTGGATGAGTGATGTGCTGCTGGACGCTGGGGTGAGTTCTCTGAAATAAGGAGCTTGCTGAATAATTGAGTGTGAGTTCTCTGAAATAAGGAACTTGCATGGGGGAGTAACCTTGAGGGATGGTGCAGGTGTCTCCTAACCCGCGTTGCGGAGATGGTTCTAATGAACCCAACTAGGAACCGTTATAGTGAGGAGGTTGGGAACCTAGTCTGTCCTGTTGGACTGTTCTGTATGGGGGACCTCCCCGTGGTAGAGGATCTGAAGAAGCATTGGGGAGTGAGTCCAATAAGAGTGGCTCGGGTATCTTCCGGTCCTGTGTGGTGGAAGAGGTTCAGTGTAGCCCAGCTAGGTCCCAGTGTAGCGGGAGGGGTGTAGGGTCTCACGTCCTGTCTCAGAGGAGAAGGAGTGAGTGTTCCCAAAACCCAGTCCCAGGGCCTGGATGGTTTCTTCAGGGAACACCAGGTTGGGGGCCTAGGCTGTACTTGTAGGCCATTTGAGAAGGATCTTCTAGTCTCTAGAGGACGTGGAGCGTCTGTAACCAGAGCTCCAGCAGTCCTGGTGTTAGGCAGCACCGCTCCTAAGTGGAGGGTGCAGAAGTCCTGATTGAGGGGTGAGAGGGGGAGAGGTTCCCCAGTGGAAAAACCAGTGGGTCCAGAAGGGGCCATGGGGACAACACTTCTGCCCGGGGTTTGTGCCCGGCAGACTGTCACACGACACATTAGTTATGTGTCACCCTCGGGGGGGCATGCATGCTCCCCCGGAAGTCCTGGTTCGCCAGGCATCTGACCAAAGGGTAGCGTCCCTGGGTTGGGGAGCCAGGTTCAGGTGTTTGCCTGTCCTGGACAGCAGGACGGCTGTAATCAGTGCCCTGGCCGGTTTGCCTTCTAGGGGTACCCCTGTGAACACAGGTGGGGCCCATCTTAAAGGAAAGGGACCCTGTGTTTCCCAGAAGGGGTGGTGCAGACCTAGCCGGGATCTTTAGGGTCCCTGGCTGAGTGTGGTAGTACTACCCTGAGAGCAGGTGGGGCCCATCTTAAGTGAAGGGACCCTGCTCTACAGTGGGAGGGTGCAGAACTCTGGTAGGGGGTTCAGAGGGAGGGAGTCCTCGCCTCTGACCCCGGTGCAGCCGGTGAATTTATGTCCCAGGTGGTAGACCAGTGATGGAGAGAGGTCCTGAACTGGTGGGAGAGTTGTTCTGGTAGGTGCTTCTCCTGGGAGAGCGCGAAACGTCAGAAGTAGAGGTAGGGTGAGGAGATGCTTCACCTGTGACCTCTGGTCATCCTGAGGGTGCGGACCCTAGGTTGAAGGATCAGTGGTAGTTTGGAACTACACTGAGAGGGAGAGTGGAGAATGGCTATTGGATGCCAGGGGTTACTGCCCCCCACTCTGTGGATTGGCAAGGACCAGTGATATCTGGGTGGCCTAGGGCCTGGTCCTGGCCGTGGACAACTAGGGAGTACCCGTGGGGTAGCCTAGTTGGTCCTGAGTTTTTTGGGTTAGCATATAGTTTTATCGAAATTCTTTAAGCAAAATGTAAAGTTCATTTAAGCAAATACATTTATTATATCAGTAAGCATTTAAGTAAGAAGTTAAGAATAAAAATGGGAGATACTCATTACCCTTGGCCATAGGGCGATGACAAGAATGGTTCATCAGGAAAGAAAGATAAACCGCAGATCACAGGATGGACTCCCAAAACTGACTGACTGTCCCGCTAACCTCCTCGGACGCAATCTCCTCCCGGGCAACTTCCCGCAATGGTCTCGTTCCTTCCTCAGTCAAAGTTTGTTAGTCCAAAATGACAGAGTCTCTCGCAGCATCAGGATAGAATAAACAAAGGAGAAGTTTTTTCACAACGTAAGAGCAGACTCTCTTATACCCTATTTTCTGGCTCTCTACACTTAAAAGTTGCAATCTTTAGGGGCAAGAATCACGCTAATTGGTCCATTGGAGGGGTGGTGAGGGTCACCTCATTGCCCTCCTTGTTCGAACCGGTTTGGGGACAATAACGCACACATTAAGTCTCATGATCACGGTGTCCAAAAGTAGTCCAATTTGTTAATCCATTTTGTAACAATCTTTGATGGTCACACATTAGTTCATCCCCTGTCGCTCGTTTTTCTCATCCGTTCCCAGGCATATATGCTGAACTCTTGGCACAATCCTCGTTGCAGGTCAGATTGGCCTTGACATCTCTCACTCCGGGCACAGGCCGCATACACGTGACTGGAGCCTTTACACTGCCCATGCGCGGGGGCCATTTTATTCAGCGCACACCATCTCGTCCTTGCCAGCGGCCATTTTCGAAGCATGGCCTAGCAGGCCAGAACGAAACTAATATAAAAACAAACTCAACGGAAATTAAAACATGGAAAATAAGCCTTTCTGTTTACCACCCACCATTCTAAAGACCTGTGTTAGGTTTTACCTAGCAGAAGCAACATTTAAAGCCATATTACTTGCCACCTGCATTCTTTTGCCACGGTGCAATTTTACCACGCAACACAAATCATGCAATTTTACTCTATTTACTACTCAAAATCACAATACTCACGTTAATTTGTTTCACATGTGTAAATAAATTAGATTTTGCTGTGTTAGCAAGTTGCCCACGTGTAATTTTTAATAAAAAGGTGCATTTGTTGATTAGTTCATGCGTTTCAAAACAGTTAGTATCATTAATCGTTATGGGGTCATTAATTTCTTAGGGGTACAAAAATATTTAGTTTCCCCTGCTCCATCAATTCCCCCCTTGGGTGATTTTTAACATCACCACTAAAACCTATCCCTACAAAATTTTATTAAATAAATGTTTCTTGTCCACTTGCATTTGTTCATTTAGACAATCGTGTTCTTTTCATCTTGTCTTTTAGACCTTTTGTACATGTTCTCGTTAAACTTCTCCAATTCAATCTCTCCCATCTCCCGTTCTCTTTCTTTATTTTTCTTATTTTCTCTTTTTGCTTTATTTTGTCCTTTTCTTCTTTTAACACACACATATGCTAATCTCAATATTGATATTATCATTATTACTAAGGTCACTGGAATTAGTATCTTACCAATAAGAGAACTACCTATTTCGGTGAACCATTTCTTCATTGAGGTAAAACTCTTGCCAAGTCTCTCCCAAGCACCTTCAACCTCCAGTGGGGCAATTTCTTTATGCAAATCAGTAATGTTCTTTATATACTTCTGTATATTCTGACTTTTGTCTGGAATGTAAGTGCAACAATGTTGTACCTTCAGCATTCCACAGACTCCACCCTCTTTTGCCAAAAGAATGTCAAGGGCAAGTCGATTTTGCATTACCATAGCTCTCATGGCAACCATTTCAGTATTTATCATCAAGAACCCTCCAGCAGTATTCGTTGATAAACGATCTACTACTGTAGACAACTTCCGAATCTTGTATGCATTCAAAGATATACCCACTGCTGGTATCAATGCTCCAAAAATGTCACCTATTATTCCTGAGAAGCTTTCCCTTCTCCTACGGGTTAATGGTTTACGTATCTCGTGAATTCCTTTCGTTCCTCTTTCCACATGAAAGATCTTTGGAAAGACCAGGCCTAGATAGCATGTTCCGTACCAATGGTCCGGCAAACTATAATAGGCTCTATTTCCGCAAATATAATAGATCCCTGGAAATACTGGATCTTTTCCTCCTTTGAATCCCATCCCCTAAAATTTTATATGTATCTCGGCACTCACTAGAACCCACAAAATAGTTATCATACAGAGTGTTATCTCTACTAATACACAATTTTCCCTGTTGGGGCCAATCTAGAACCATAGCTGCATTTGTTTCGCCTTTGTCATAACTTCCCTCTTCAAACGCCCATGGTGGGGTTTTTGTCTTTTCTCCTGTTGCCTTTCTTTGAAACCTAACCCTTCTGTCTTCCACCATGTCTAAGAAAACCTTTTCTTCCTTTCTTAACGCAAAAGTAATATTATGTCTAAATGCATATTCTAATGTTAATTCTTTTGTTTCTAAGAAACATTCTCCAAAACTCTTTGCAAATTTCACCTTATTTAGTTCAGGGACTACGGGAACTTTAGCAAAAACAGCATCTGTGTCAGTATAGTAATACTCTAATTTACCTGTTTTGTAAAATAAGCTAGCTAAAACACTACAAGTTATTCCATACGTCAAAGGAAGGTGATGATACGTCACACCTTCTGTTACAGACGCAGGTAACTGCATACAGACATAACAATCTCTTACATCCATTGTCTCTACATATTCATATAATAGTTTTGTAAAGACATTCTTGGAGAAATTAGTTATTGACTTATCCCTATGAAATTCAGTAATATCTACCAGTGTTACAGTGTTCTTTATGTTAGACTTCTTGTCACTATTCGTGTCATTCATGATTGCAGATGTATTTTCTACAACTAATATAAGTGGAATTATTATTGCTAAAATGAACCAAATAAGCATTAGAAAGCCTGTACAATAGAAACACATCTTACACCATCTACGGAAAAACCCACATCTAGATCTTCTATTCTCAGTGTCTACCATGTTGAAATATTATCTAATTATATGTACAGAAATGTGTTTCCACACCTCAAATGACTTAGTGTTGACTAGGATCAACTGCTTTAGGCGCACCTTTCAGTCTCTCAGAAATTTTCTTTGTCTTTATCAGTTTTTGTGTTTAGTCCGGTTTTCTTTCTTTGTCTTTATCAGTTTGTGTGTCTAGTCCGGTTTTCTTTCTTTGCCTTTCAGGATTGGCGCAGTTCACTCTCACCCACTTGTTCACAGTCTTTGTCTGGGTTCTTGTGACTCTTATCCACTTCTTTAATGTCAGACAGTGCTATGTATACCCATTCAGGTGACTTGTATTTCAAGTTAGGTCTTTTCACTCTTCTGGGTCTCTGCAATTGTCTTTTATCTGTTTTTCTTTGTCTTTCCTGACTTGTTATTTCATTTACTTGTTCTGCATTGTCTTTGTTCAAATTTATTAGCTTATATCTCAGTCTTTTAATTTCGTTGGGCCAATTGTCTCCTTTTCTCGGCCTTTTCAGTTCACTTTCCTTTTCTCCTCGTTCCGTTCTCCAAGTTCTCTTTCTTGGTCCTATTCTTTGCCTTCTTTCTTCTTCACTTTCTTCAGATTCTGTCTCAGATCTCACTTCACTTTCTCTAACTTTGAACTTTATAATCTCAGTCTCTTTGTCTGAATCTGAACATCCTCGTGTTTCTTCCGCTTGTAATTCTGAGTCTAATCCTCCTCGTGTTTCTTCCGCAATTTCCTCAATCTCTCTATCTGAATCTGAATTTTCTTGAGTTACCTCTACAATTTCCGGAGGAATTTCCCCAAAGCTTGTACTTGGCTGTTCACCGTCACTGTCTATTGGTTCAGTTTCTCCTGTTTCAATATCAGTTCTTTTGTTTTCGGATTCTTTTGTTTGTCTTTCACTGCATTCAGGTTGGTCTGCTTCAGATGCCGACTGGTATCTGATATTTCCAGATGTCGACTTACATGTCGATCTTCAGGATCTGGAACTTTGGTTGTTTCAGTTTCTGCTTCAGATGCCCAACTGGTACCTGATTCTTCCAGATGTCGACTTACAGGTCGAGCTTCAGGATCTGGAACTCTGATCGTTTCAGTTTCTGCTTCAGATGCCGAACTGGTATCTGATATTTCCAGATGTCGACTTACAGGTCGAGCTTCAGGATCTGCAACCCTGATAGTATGGCTGGCATGAATCCAATTTTTCACACCTGCACACTTAACTGCAGTCGTTGTCACCAGAATCACTTGATGTGGCTTGTCCCAGCGTGGAACCAAGCAATTTCTTCTTCTGTGGACGTTTATGCAGACCCAGTCTCCTGGACTCAGATCATGAGCTGGTTTTCTTTCAAGAGTGGTCGCATCCGGCCCAACCTGATGAAACACAGAATGTACCACATCAGCCAATCCTTTGCAATAGTCCAGTATGAGATCATCAGTTATAGTCAGCAGTTTGTTGACAGGTACATATGCTTGTCTCATTGCTCATCCCATGATTATTTCATGAGGACTCAGACTTGTTTTTCTGTCAGGTATGCTTCTTATGCTCATCAGCACCAATGGTAAGGCATTGGGCCATTTGAGTCCTGTGGCTTGACACATTTTCCCCAACCTATTCTTTATGGTGCCATTTACTTGCTCTACCACTCCAGAAGCCTCTGGTCTGTAGGCACAATACAGCTTTTGTTGAATGTCTAGTGCTTCACATATCAGTTGGAGAATTTCGTTCTGGAAATGCGTTCCTCTATCTGTTTCTATCGTTACTGGAAAGCCATATCTAGGAATGAATTCTCTCAGCAGGAGCTTAGCTACAGTAACTCCATCATTCCTTCTTGTCGGATAGGCTTCCACCCAACGAGAAAACAAACAGACGACCACCAGGACATACCTCAATCTGTTACTCGGGGGCATTTCAATAAAATCTAAGTGCATTCTGGTAAAAGACCTCCTCCATGTCCTATTGTTCCCAAACTCACTACTGTCTTCCTTCCAGGATTTATCTGTTGACATATAAGGCATCTTTGGCAAAGACTTTCAGCTATAGCCCTAAATTTTGGGTTGTACCAGGTCTGTTTGAAAAGTCTGATCATGGCATCACTACCTATGTGTGCCTGTCCATGGTACATCCGTGCCATGTTAGAGATCATGCTATCAGGCATAACTGGTATTTCATCCCTGTAAACCCAGACTTCATCTTCCTCTCTCCGTCTGCAACCTGATTTTATCCAAACGTCTTTTTCCTCATCACCTGCCTCTTCCTGCAATTGTTTCACCTCATCCCATGTTTCAACTGGGTTAGTAAACAGCAAGGGACATGAAACATTTTCTTTTTCCCTTCTCCGATTCATTGAGGTCATATTTCTGGCACAATACTGAGCTAATTCATCAGCAAATTTGTTACCCACTGCAATGTAATCAGTTCCATTTTTGTGAGCAGTGCATTTTACCACCGCAATCTGTTTAGGCAGCTGTATCGCCTCTAGCA
This sequence comes from Calotriton arnoldi, assembly GCA_963921515.1. Taxonomy (NCBI): domain Eukaryota; kingdom Metazoa; phylum Chordata; class Amphibia; order Caudata; family Salamandridae; genus Calotriton; species Calotriton arnoldi. The sequence goes on from CAWUFW010013950.1 coordinate 241,605, forward strand.
ACTTCTTCACAAACTCACCATTCCTAATAGGAGACCCTGAGGAAGTCAGGAATCCCCTCTGGGACATGATCTGTCCAAAATCATGGACCACTCCGAAGCCATACTGGCTATCCGTGATCACAGTAATTCGGAAATTCTTTCCCAGTTTGCACGCTCGAATCAGAGCAATCAGCTCAGCAACTTGGGCTGAACGTATTCCTCTCAAACAGGATGCTTCCATTATGGTTGCCACCGTACATACAGCATACGCAGCACTTAAAACTCCTTCATTTGTCCTCAGGCATAACCCGGCCACAAACATCACATAATCTGACTCTTTTAAAGGTTCATCCTTGATATCAGGGCGGGGCTTTGTGCAAAACTCAAGCACATCCAAACAGCTATGATCAACGTCATCTGTGACCACTGGATTTACTGCATCTGGCAGTGAGGTGGAAGGATTCACACTCGTGCATCTTACAATGGTTACATTGTCTGCACCCAAGATCACTTTTTCATACCTAGTCAGCCGACTATGTGTCATGAATTGGGATTTTGTTCGGGTCAGAAGGATTTCAACTGAATGTGGGACATATACTCACAAAGGATATCCCATCACAATGCCTTCACTTTGTTCCAGACTCACACAAGTAGCAGCTACTGCTTTCAGACATCCAGGCAACGCTTTTGCTACCGGATCTAGAACAGCTGAAAAATAAGCTATTGGTCGTTTCATTCTTCCATGCCTTTGTACTAATACTGAAAGTGCACATCCGTCTCTCTCGCTACAATATAGCTCAAATTCTTTCTCATAATCAGGCATTCCCAATGCTGGTGCCTCACACAAACTTGTTCTCAGTTCCTCGAAAGGCTTCATTTCCTCCTCATCCAGTTCAATCGGATCTTTGACATCCCTCTTTGTCAATCGTTGTAAAGGTTTGGCAATCAATGAAAATCCACTTATCCACTGTCGGCAATAACCAACCATTCCAAGGAACATTCTCACCTCTCTTTGTGTCATTGGGGCTCTCATTCCTTTAATAATCCTTATTCTTTCTGTTGTCACTTTTCGCATCCCTTTCTCAATCTTATGACCTAAGTACTGTACTTCCTGTTGACAGAATTGCAGTTTTGATGGGGACACCTTGTGTCCTCCTTCTGCCAAATGATTCAGTAAAGCAATGGTGTCCGTAACACATGCTTCTCTGGTCTTTGATGCCACCAATAGGTCATCAATATATTGGACCATCACAGATTTTTCAGGCATTTTCAAATCTTCTAAGGATTTCTTTAGAATCTGATTAAAAATAGAAGGACTTTCTGTATACCCTTGAGGAATTCGGCACCATGCCAAAATACGCTCTCCGAACCGGAACGCAAATAATGGCTGGCTGTCAGGGTGCAATGGAATAGAAAAGAATGCATGGCACAAATCAATAACTGTGTACCATTCTGCATCATGGGGAATTTGATACAGTATTACAGCAGGGTTTGGCACAATTGGGCAGCAAGGAATAACAATTTTGTTTACTTTTCTTAAATCTTGTACTATTCTATATGTTCCATTTGGCTTTTTCAATCCCATTATAGGAGAATTACATGGGCTGCTCATTATTTCTCTCAAAATCCCTTGTTCAATCATCTTATTAATTACAGGTGTTATTCCTTCAATAATTTCTGGCGTCAGTTTGTATTGCGGGGTGTTTGGGTAATTCGTTCCTTCTTTTACAGTAATTTTTACAGGATCAACTTCTCTCATTAGTCCAATATCTTCACCTGTGAAATCCCATACATCAGACCTGACTGTTTCTTTCAATTCAGCATGGATTTTCTCTGCATCGAACACAGGAAACGTATCATACATTCCTGGTTCTAGTTCTGTCATTGTCAATTTATACAGAACATCATCATCTGGTGTCTGGAAAGCAATACCATCTGGAGTACAGTAGATGGTACAATTCATTTTACAAAGCACATCGCGTCCTAATAAATTTACAGGACTACAATCACACACCACAAAACGGTGCATGTCTTTGAATGGACCAATTTCCACCTCTATTGGTTTTGTAAGAGGGGTTTTAATTTGCCTGTTTGAAACACCTACAACTTGGATGGATTCTCCTGAGAGAGGAAGGTTTGGAATTTCCACTGACCTGACAGTAGAACGGGTAGCGCCAGTGTCCACAAGGAAAGTAACATTTACACCATTCACTTTTCCATCCACAAATGGACCTGACTGATCTACCTCTAGAGTTGCGCCAAGCACGCACTCTTCTTCCTCTCCTAGGCACCGTCATAAGCTTTCATCCGATTCATCTCCATCCTGCCGTAACCAATACTGCGAAACTGCAGCTGCGCGCGGCAATTTTGTTACCTGCTCTCCTCCGTAGAATCCTGCCTCTGTACTGTATCTTTGAGGATTTATACTCTTTGGAAGAGGTGGTTGCGGCACCTGACACTGTTGAGTAACTACCTGCGGCTGTTGCGGCTGTTGGTAACTCACCTCATTCTGCACCTGTGGATTCAATGATTGATTTTCGGTATTAACTTTCGGAGGAAATTTACACTCGTTTCTCCAGTGCCCTAATTTTCCGCAATTATGACATGGCCATTTCTTTTTAGCTTCTTCTATACTCATCTGACCTTTTCCCTTACCAATATTCGGTTTGGACTTGGTCTGTCCTGCATCACTAGACTGACTATTCATCTGAGCTTCTTGCTTTTCTGCAACCTTTACTTGTGCCCACATTGCCTTTTCCTTGAGTTTACGCTGTCTACACTGAATATCGTCACTGCAATATTTTGCATACCGTAGTACCTCATCTACTGTGCTATTCTGCCAACATAACATATGCTGCTTAATCATTTCACTTATCTCAGGTCTCAGACCATATACAAATCGATACACAAAATGACTCATGTCTTTTTCACTCAAATTCTCGTATCCACTATACTGTTTAAAGACCAAAAGCAATCTCTCGTAATAAGCATGTACAGATTCCTTACTCTCCTGAGTTGTTCTATCAACCTTTACCCAGTCCGTTTCTTTTGGCAGAATTTTATTTTTCAGAAACGTGATTGCCTGTTCATATTTTCTCATTACTTCTGAACCTGGGGCTCCTGTTTTTGCATCTCTAGGATATTCTTCCTTCGGCCAGTCAATTGTAATTTTACACTCTGTCCATAAATCTGCAGGAACAACAATCTCAAACAATCCATCCAGATCTTCCCACAACACTTTTGAAACTTTTACAAACCTTTCTACTTGTCTATACCACTCTACAGGTTTCTCTCTCAATCTTGGAAAATCATTTGTAAATGACAATATATCTTGTCTGGACCATGGGACATGTACATAACTTCCTCCTGGAGTTTCTCTCATTGGACATTCTATTACCGTTAGTTCTTTCTCTTTTACTGGAAAAGCCAATGATGCTTTATCAGTTGTTCCCTCCTTTCTTCTTATCCACCTACTTCTCCACTTGTCTACATCTCCCCATTTTCTCAATAAAACAATCAGTTCCTTTATCTGTGTTAGTCGTCCTGAAGTATTCAGATTTTCTATGTCCTTTTCACTAAAATCTACCCTGTACGGTTTCTGCAATCCTCTAATTTTTCCAAAATCTACTCCTAGTTCGTTCGCTGTTTCTTCCAATTTTTCATGCAAGTTCCTAGCTCTCCAAGTGACGTTTTTACACATAAACATTAATTCATCATCTTGATAGGACTTCAATCGATCTGTACCAATAGTTCCTAGAATTAATTCTTCCATATCTATCTTTAATCTGACCACATCCAAAAGTTGTGGTTCAGCATCCTTTTTCTGCAAGCTCCTCACCCAATCATTTAATTCCTCTGCAGTCAGACCCACAGGGGTTTTATTTACTTCTGCCCAACTTACACTTCTCTCCGGAGTTTCAGTTGCTGACTCGGCTCCTATAGGAATCTTATTTATCGGACTCTCATTAATTGTCAAATTTACAGGTGGACTTGACCTAAATGGACCAACAGAATCTTCTTTCTCTCTATTTTCTGGAATAATCCCTTCTCTTACTTTTTGCATACTTGAATTTAATGGAATTGTTAAGGAGTGTTCATCTATCTTTTGGTTTTCAAATACTGGGATTGCTGGCCCTATAGTTACTGGCACAGTCACAGCTTCCATATTCTTTGTCAGTTCTCTTATCTTTTCAGTCAACTCTCTTGTGGTTCTGGCTAATTCGGCTGTATTACCATTATCATGTTTCACAGTCTGTGGTGTTTCTAGTTTATTAAATGGACTATTTATTTCAGACATTTGTTCAGGACTTTGATTTATTACAGTTCTCATTGGCGGTGCATTTGGTGTCACCACCACAGAATCCTGTTGATATGGAGGGGGTCTTTTATTTAAAATGTCCTCCAGCAACTCATCCTCTATGTCGCTAACTCCATACGCATATCTCTCTGTTACTGCATGCTTCTTTTTCTCTGTACACTTTTTCCCTGTAAATTCTTCAACTGTTCCGACAGGAAACATACCATCTGTCATGTTAGCATACCGCCATCGTCTCATCCTGTCTTCATGATTCAAACCCCATACTCTTCCATGAACTAAACTATAATTCTTTGCACCTCTGTGTCTGTGTCTTTCCCTTTCATACATCTCATCTTCCCATTCACCTAAGGCTTCAAATTGTGTCGATCTCGGTCTCGGTTCAAGTTTCATCATCTTTTCTCTCAAATGTTGAAGTACCGCTGTGCTAAACGAACCATTTTCTGGAAATGCCAATACTCCATCGTCTTTGGTATACTTCGCCCAATTTTCCAACCAAATGCAAGTATGATAGCCATATTTCAACATCATATAAGATGCTGGCGTTTTCGGCGGAGGAAGTACTTCTCCTTCCCTAGTCACAACCTTCTTATCTTTCTTTAAAAAGTTTTTAAGCTTTGCAAACCATGACGGTTTCTCTCTATCATATTCATTATAATAAGGCATTTCACTGTTATTTTGCCGAAGCAATTCACACAATCCTTCACCAATCGGTTCTTTCTACTGCTCAGCTATTCGGACCTATCCCAGCGCGTCTCACACCAACGCACCAATCAGAAAGCTTTTACGTCACTCTCACACTAACCTATCCCAGCGCATCTCACACCAACGCACCAATCATGAAACTCTTCGTTCTTCCACAACTGGCCAATCCCAGCGCGGTTCTTGTTGACGTCAGTTCTACTCCTGCTTCTACTGACCCCTCCTTTACAAAATTTATCAGCAGTTTTCTTAGCTTTTCTTTGCAACTAAATCGATTAGTTACAACGTAAAACACATTACCATTGGCTGTTTCTCTAAACAAAAGAGATAGTTTATTCCAACTTACAAGAATACTGTTTCGTTCGATAAGTGTAGCACTTCTCTCTACCTTACTCTTCTCTCAAGCAAGAGGTAAACCTGTTTCTCTGGGGATAAAACACATGTGGAGACTACACTGCTCCTGAGAATTAAGGCCAAAGTTTCACAAGAAAACCTGTTGCTATTTCACTCAAATGCGATTCATACGTGAAATTTCCCTAACATAACACAGTCCTGTGTTATCACCAAATTAGAAATCAGACAATGTACAATTCCGTGTGACTTCTCTTGCCACCCGTGTCCACTTCCTACTTCCCGGAAGCTTCAAAATTTCGACTTACACATAACGTAATACAAATTCAACATAGAGTGTTAGACACGAAAAATCAATAATCACCAAACTAATCTATAGTAACCATCCTCTGCTACCAAGAAATCTGATCCAGCGCGGCTAATATAAATGTTTCCTTATGACACTAATCCAGAAAAAACACCTACACAACCTTGATCACTTGAAAACTTATGTCGGTGGGGCCCATAACACCGCATACATACATTCATTCAATTCTCTGGATCAAACGCTAAGGAAAAATGAGTTGCTGGACAAGCGGGATACCTTATTAAAATGACAGAATTATAACCTATACATTATATACATTAACTTCGGATCCTGTCGGTTCTAAACATCAAGGTACTCCGCTATTCGGTCGATGGACCAACTAGTAGAATCAGTTGATGGCGATTAAGACCAGCTCAATCACAATTAAAACCTTTAGCATTTATAAATCACAATTTTATTTAAAAGAACCACAGACTCATTTAGAGTTAGCATATAGTTTTATCGAAATTCTTTAAGCAAAATGTAAAGTTCATTTAATCAAATTCATTTATTATATCAGTAAGCATTTAAGTAAGAAGTTAAGAATAAAAATGGGAAATACTCATTACCCTTGGCCATAGGGCGATGACAAGAATGGTTCATCAGGAAAGAAAGATAAACCGCAGATCACAGAATGGACTCCCAAAACTGACTGACTGTCCCGCTAACCTCATCGGACGCAATCTCCTCCCGGGCAACTTCCCACAACAGTCTCGTTCCTTCCCCAGTCAAAGTTTGTTAGTCCAAAATGACAGAGTGTCTCGCAGCATCAGGATAGAATAACGAAGGAGAAGTTTTTTCACAACGTAAGAGCAGACTCTCTTAAACCCTATTTTCTGGCTCTCTACACTTAAAAGTTGCAATTTTTAGGGGCAAAAATCACGCTAATTGGTCCATTGGAGAGGTGGTGAGGGTCACCTCATTGCCCTCCTTGTTCGAACCGGTTTGGGGACAATAACGCACACATTAAGTCTCATGATCACGGTGTCCAAAAGTAGTCCAATTTGTTAATCCATTTTGTAACAATCTTTGATGATCACACATTAGTTCATCCCCTGTCGCTCGTTTTTCTCATCCGTTCCCAGGCATATATGCTGAACTCTTGGCACAATACTCGTTGCAGGTCAGATTGGCCTTGACATCTCTCACTCCGGGCATACACGTGACTGGAGCCTTTACACTGCCCATGCGCGGGGGCCATTTTATTCAGCGCACACCATCTCATCCTTCCCAGCTGCCATTTTCGAAGCATGGCCTAGCGGGCCCGAACGAAACTAATATAAGAACAAACACAACGGAAATTAAAACATGGAAAATAAGCCTTTCTGTTTACCACCCACCATTCTAAAGACCCGTGTTAGGTATTACCTAGCAGAAGCGACATTTAAAGCCATATTACTTACCACCTGCATTCTTTTGCCACAGTGCAATTTTACTACGCAACACAAATCATGCAATTTTACTCTATTTACTACTCAAAATCACAATACTCACGTTAATTTGCTTCACATTTGTAAATAAATTAGATTTTGCTGTGATAGCAAGTTGCCCATGTGCAATGTTTAAGAAAAAGGTGCATTTGTTGATTAGTTCATGTGTTTCAAAACAGTTAGTATCATTAATCGTTATGGGGTCATTAATTTCCTAGGGGTACAAAAATATTTAGTTTCCCCTGCTCCATCACTCACAGGAGGTCATAAGTAATTTTGTGTTACAGCGTGATTATTATCAGCTTTGCTTGTCATTGTTAATGGTCATAGTGTTACAATAAGCCGTCATTTACAGCATATTGGTGTTTTAGCTATGTTGTGTGCACAGGGAATTCTTGTGCAACTCGGGTGAGTGGTCGCTCATCGGCGGGGACACTTGTTCTACATATTTCTTCTGTGAGTGTTTTGTCATATGTATGTAGAGTTTGCCTTACGTGAATCTATGTATCAATACTTAGATGTTCACAACTTATGTTTCAGCTTCCACAGTTTAGGTTTTCTAGTCTTGTCCATGGTGGCTAGCTACAACATTCTCCCTTACATGAGGGATGGTTCATGGGTTTGGGTACGAGTCCCTCTCCCATAAAGCGTTACACGCGACCCCTACATAGGGGTGGGTTCATGGGTATGACTCCCAATTGGGTTGTTCTATTTGGTAACCCTTACACAGGGTATGTTTATTGGGTCTGTACCAATTAACATAACATTTAACCCTTACACTGGGTTGGTTTTGGTTCATGGGTACGATTCCCATTAACAGTTGTTCGATTGGTAACCCTTACGCGGGGTATGTTTATGGGGATTTCTCCAATTAACATTACATGTAACCCTTACACTGGGTTGGTTTTGGTTCATGGGTACGGTTCACCTAGACAGGGTGAATTTTCTTGGTTAAAGTCTTAGACCCTTACAGGAGGGATGACTTTATGGGTCACAATCCCAAGTGTTTGTACCTCATTTGAGGGGTGAAAGATGGGTTTTTAGCTCCATCTGCACAACGTACGTAGGTTTCCTTACGTGAGGAATCTTGTCTATTCATGTGTTCCCTTGCAGTAGGGATCGGTGTGGCCGGGTGTGTTTTTGCCCTTTGCTATTCGCAACTAAGTTTTTTGAATTTAAGTGTATTGGGAGAGGATGGGTTATTTTACTCAATTTATTGGTTGTAAGCTATCCATTCTTTCTGTTTCAAATGGCTCTGACCCTCTCGTGATGTTTACTTAATTGCACATCCTTGGGTTTTGAACTGTTTATTGCGTTTGTAATTTTTCTTGTGTATAGTTTTTCTCTTAATCTTTACCTGTATTTACAATTTTCGTTTTTCATTTTAAAAGGAGGGGGATGTGTTATGCCCTGCATAGTTTACTTATATCTTGTAGTTTATCTATCTTCCTGCTGCTCAGCCTGTGTGTATGTTTACTGTAGAATGTTAGGAATTCAGTGATGCACGGCATGTTGGGTGTCTGTGTGAGTGAGGAATGACAGTTAGAGATGGGCTGAGCAGCAGGCAGGCTGCTCCTGGTGGGGTTTGCTGTTACATGGGACTAAGGGTTGACTACAGGCTAACCTACTTCACCATCACCTGTTTACCTGGACTACCTGTCAGATGTACCTGTATACCATCTGGATGTACTTGGACCAGCTACTGAATAAAGGTACTTATGAACTCTTCTTGGCTACCAGCTTTTACTTGTGTCACAGGGCACAACACCTTCTTTATATTCAAGCTGGAAATCCTGATTCGCGCTTAGTGTTTGTGCCCAAGCAAGATTAGAACCTGTGTGAAATTATGGCACAACGGTACTACCTGGTAAACCTTGCACAGGAAAAACTGCACTGTTTTAAGGCTTACAGCTCAAAATGGTAGAAAATATGAACTATTACTGTGTTATCCCAATTTCCATCTGTAAAATTTGTAATGATGTTGTAATAACGCATACAGAAAAAAACTGAATGTGGTATTACTACATAATTTTACAGTGACACTTGAAATGATCCCCATAGCTAGGGCTGTGATGAAGAAGAGGCAATGTCTTGATTATTAGCCAGGGGGACACCGAGTCATTTTCTCCATCCCAATCGCATATCCCAGCCCCTCCGTGTGGCTTTTGCAAACCACTTCTTAGTAAATGCACTGGGAAGTTAAGAGCACCTTATAGGCCCAGGGGGAATATTTTGTTTTTAAGTTAGTGTGTCTTTTTTTTTGCTTGGCTAATTAGTGTTTCTATTGAATCAATCAATCAATCAGGGATTTGTGAAGCGCACTACTCACACGTGGGGGTCTCAAGGCGCTGGGGGGGAGGTGGGGTTTGAGCACCTCCGTCTCATCCGAAGAGCCTGGTCTTGAGACTCTTCCTGAATGCTTGCAGTGTGGGGGTTCGTCTGATGCTGAGGGGGAGTTCATTCCACGTCTTGGACGTTTAATTTAATTATAAAAATTCAAATAAGATGGCACAGTGGAGCAAGCTTATTTAAAACTGGATCTGGTGGCTTAGTGAACCAATGTATTAAATACAGAAATCTGTGTTCGATCTCATGGCTACAGGTTTGAATTCCTTTGGGTCCACTTCGTCTTTCATTTTTTGAGGTCAATAGTACGAGTACCAATAATTTATATACCAATACATTTCTACAATACACTGTAGTCTTGCTTGCTGGTTGTCTTTTTTGTAGTGTGTGTGAAGTACGATTAGCAAAGTCAATAGGTCTGGTTTTAGTGTGCTGGAGCATGCAGTCACTGGCATACACATGCCGTTCGCATGCATTAACACGTTCAAGGTAGAGATATTGGTTTTTCTAGGGATATTCCTCAAACCATAAAAAGGTAATGGTGAATCTATACCACACACATTATGTCAGCATTTTAAGATATTATGTATTTGTAAATGGAATGATCACAGCTTTGGACATCTTGAAGCTGAAAAATCGATATTTATTGATATCCTACTCATTTTATTGACCTCAAAAAGAAAAATACTAAGTAGACCCGCTAAAAAGATTGATTTTGACAAAAAGCGTTCTACAATGGCTGCCCAAGACTGCACAGGGGTGCACATGGATAAGAGGCCATCTTTGTATGTTTTCACGTAAAGTGTAACAAAAACTTCTCAAGATGTCTGCACAAATGTGGTCATCTCGGAATGCTTTTGCCATTCTTTACTCTTTCAAGATGGTTTACGCATTGCTTCCAAATGTGTCAGTCATCTTGGAATGATAGAGTTATATTAAAATATAACAAAGTAAATAAGCATTGGCAACGGCAATAGCTCTACATTCAAAGCCAGACTTATTGCTTTGCCAGTACTTGTTTAAATTAGGGGCTCCCCCGTTTGTCATGTATTTGCATGCATATAAAACTAGGAAGGGTTTGATTATCGAGGGCCTTATTTAGAGTTTGGCAGGCATGATGCTCCCTCACAAACGTGATGAAGGTCCCGTCAGCGGTATTACAACTGCATTATAGTTTATAACGCTTGTAATACAGCGAACAGGGTATCCACCACATTATGACAGGGTATCTCACCTATCAAAGTCTAAATAAAGCTCTTATTAATCTTTAATGTAATGCATCCTAGCTACCTTGTTACAGGCCAAATGAGGGCCCTCTAGCAAATCCCAGGTAATCCTGAAAGGACTGGTAGCAGTAGTTACCTTTCCGAGTCGATAAGGTAATATGAGATGCAGTTAAAGCAGCTGAGCATCTGAGTGATGCACCGGGCAAAAATATGTGGGAATCATTCTGGAAATTGATTCCCAGCACAATATTCCTCAAAATCATGTAATCTAATCTGGCATATTGCCACCTTTCCATTCAGTTACTAATGATGCAGGTATTGGTAAACCTAAGGAGTGGGAAGGTTATCTGGCAGAATTCCACCCAGCTTGTAATTGAGAACCATCCTACAAAGAAGGGTTAGCAAAGTCAATCAGATTGAATTTTGGACTCAACCACTGACAAAAGCAATATAAACATGCATGTACAGTGCAAAAGCATTTAAAAAGAAGGGCTGCTTATTGCATGGAATGCATTGATAAGATAAAGAATAAAAGGTGTAAAGATGGAGCGTACTTTTCACATATAAAATAGTCCCTCTTGAATTGCAGAGGCAGAGGAATACACCCAAATAGCCAAAAGAAAGGAGGTGAGACAAAAACAATCTTGTGGGCTGATCCAAAATGTGATTGACATACCCTCTCGTCTGAATCTTTCAAGCCTGGCTGAATGTTCCTGAGCAAAAGAAGCCAATTGGTGAAAGAGGCTGAACCAAAGCCCCTTAGAGTATAAATGCAATACAATATGTTCACCATGAATGATGTGAGCACACAATTACTAATAGAAAGTCATTTATTAAAAGAGTATAGCGCTGCCACTGACATCATTACAATCGCATCTGTAATTGATAGAATTATTTTTAATACAACATGACTAGGCAGTATTAAATTGTAAAGGAATATAATGTTAACTCTACTTAATGACAAATTAGTGAAACCTCTCTTAGCAGTGGCACTTTGTAAATAACAGCTCTTTCTATTTCATATAAAAAGAAAGGCTAGCACTTTGAATGGGGAGAGAGAAGAAAAAAGCCATGTTTATGTTAAAAGCCCCTGCCATTTTAATGTAACCAAGCATTAAATGCCAACAATGTGAGAACTATTGGAGCATTCACAGCACAAATAATAAATTCATTAATTTTGACTTTGAACTACTTGATCGTGGAATCTAGATAAAGACTGTGGGGCATATTCACAAGGACTTATCGCCGATTTATCGGCACTTTAGCGCCGCAAAAGTGGCGATAGATTTATCGCCCCATTCACAAGCAGGTGCAAACTGCCGACATCGCCAGTTTTCCTGCGATAGCTACCGCAAAAAACATCGCCACGGATGAGTGCGACAACTAACGCTAATGATATGCAGGGTAGGCGTTCCCATGCAAAAACACACGAAAACACCACTTTGCGATATTCTCAACGACCAGCCAGATCTGCGATGCGAACCAAGGACAGGCGATAAGGCGCGGTAGCAGCAGAGATTTAACACCTGCCTTTTGCTGGTGTTAAGCAGGACGACTACCTGCAGTATGAAAGGGAGCCCAGCCCAGAGCCACAGTTGAAGACCAACAGATGCCATGGAGCTACTGATCATGCAGCTCGGAGAACCAAGAGGGCCACAACACCCACCGCCACCACTCCCAGACCCCCCCCCGACCCCCTCCCGGATTACCACCTAGGCAGCGTAGGACAGCGTACGACCCTAAAACGCACCAGCCCCAGAGACTCAACGCCAGAGGAAGCCATTGCCCATCACAGGCTCAAAAGGACAACCATCCTCTGCATCCTGACCCATATTGCCCACAGGCTGACGGTACCAACACAGCGGACAACCAACATAGCCCCGCAGACAAAGCTGCTGGCTGTGCTGCACCTGTTGGCCCCTGGTACATTCCAACCAACAACTGCCAGAGTCGGAGGAGTCTCACAGCCAGCCCCATCAAACTCCCTCACACATGTCATGGATGCATGTCCACAAAAGCAATGGCGGGCCCCTGTATCCGCACAACACGATAGTTCCAATTCGTAGTGTACCTGCGCATCCAACCCCAATGCCAGCCGTGCTAGATGCCTCCGTGCCCCAGACCCAAGATCGTAGTAACTGAAATGTGGGTGCGCCAGGTCATGAAGTCCAGTAGTCAACAGTAGTGTAAAAACAGAACTTTATTACAAATACACAAACAAACAAAATGAAAAGCTCAGCCAACGCGTTCCATTTCCAACGGGGAACTTCAACAGGGCAACGTGTCTTCAGAAACCTGTGGGAGAAATGGTGACAATGGTCAAACTTCCGTATAGTCACATGCCTAATCTGGTACAGTGTACTGCACTTGGACAAACCGGAATGCTCACAGGCATGATAAATTATGCATGAGAAGACCGTAACAGAAGTTCACATGGACGTAACCGTCTTAGGAATGAAAAGGAAGGTAATGACCACACGAACTGCTGTTACGTCACATCATGCAGGGCTCATCCTACCTGAAAGCTTCACGGTGTGTGTCAGCTCGATACCCCTGCCCCTTACTCCCCCCACACTGCGCAGGAACATCTTGAGACCACGGAAGGGAACTACGCCATAGCTGGCGTCACGCACGTGTTGGGGGCAATTCACAGCACACGTGTGCGACTTGTGCCCCCTGCCGACACTGCACACAATCACCGCAACAGCAACCACACGCATGCCATCAATGTGCAGACAAAAGTGGACCACCAAGGCCTGTCCACCAATGTCGTCGCAAACTCCCCAGGCAGTGTGCATGATTCCCACATGTCCGCAAGTCCGCCACCAACCAGCGCTTTGAGGATGGCACCAATGGTAATGCACTGCCCATCGGCGAGTACCAACTGAACACACCACACACCTCAACTCCACAATCCTACAACTCACAACTGTGGGAATGCACACGTCACAAATCCACCACCAAAGTGACTACTGCGTGTGTCCCAGTCTCCGCCATAACCTGTCGATAGGCCTACACACACGTGGCCAACCATCTTCAACGGGCAGATTCACACTGGAGACGAGGTGGCTACGTCCCAAACCAACCCGCGCACATCACGTCATCGCATGCAGGGTCGTGTCTGCCAGGGCTGCGCCCCCCACCCAGCCACGAGGTCGCCGCCGTGACCGGTGGTGCCTGCGCAATCATGTGCGCCTGCTGCACCCCAGCCCTGGTCCCCAGACTGGTCCGCCGCCCAGCGATGGCTGCCCGCCCCTGTGCACCCAGGCCTCAATGCTCACCTGCCGCCACCGGCATGTCTCCAAGAAGGCCTCCACGTGCCGGTGCAACCTCCTCAGCCGGTCGCTGGTTTCAGCGCCACAGGTCCCCAGCGCACCCTGCGGCACCGCACCGTGGAGTTGTGTGTGCTGACTGCTGCCTGCGCGTACACTGCGGTCCAGCAGGGCTCACAAATCAAATCGAGTCTTGAGCTGCAGGACGCCGTATCGAGGCCAACGCATCAACGCAGGCTGCACACCCGCTCAGCTCTTCAGGTGGGCAAAACTCAGTGCAACGCAAGTCATCGCCATGTGGCGGTAGGCCCCTGCCAGCCACAGTGCAGCGGGTGCCACTAACCCTGTGCAACGCAAGTCATCGTCACATGCCGGTAGGCTCCTGCCAGCCGCAGTGCAGCGGGTGCCACTAACCCTGTGCAACGCAAGTCATCGTCACATGCCGGTAGGCCCATGCCGGACGCAGGCCATCGGGTGCCACTAACTCAGTGCAACGCAAGTCACAGACCCCTCATGACTGAGTTCCGTGGATGCGGACGCCATCATGTCATCTCCGACAGTGGGGGATGTGATGTGCTAGGCCCCTTTTATTGGCAGGGTCACATGTCCTGTGATGCCTGTGCTGGATGGGTGTGGTGTGGGTGTTAACCAGCCCTCAGGGAGTGGCTGTGGCATGCTGACAACTAGACCAGTGATCAGCAGATCACTACAGGGAAGACCTGGGACATGTAGCTTTGTCATCCCCCCTCTGAGCGTAAGCGGAGTGGTCCTAGCCTGGCGTATGCCAGGCCAGCGTAGGGGTGGGAACAATGACCCCGGGGCTCTGGGCGTGCTTCAGTTCTGGGCTGGACAAGGAAGTAACTGATGCTTGTGTCTCTGTTGTAGTGTCTACGCCACACGGACCGCAATCGGCAATGTTGCACCCTGTGACTCAAGTCCCACGACATGAGCAACATGGACGTAAGGGGAATCACTGACCCTACATTCATCCATACTTTCATACTTGTATGATCAAAGACATGACACATCTGTGCGATTCTGAATGTTTAATGCACATCCAGTGGAGTGTTGCAGCTGGAGCAGTACAGGGCCATGCAAACCCCACTTCACATTATTGGCCCGTGGAGGGCCAGCCAGAGTCCTTCAGGGAATGACAAGTACATTGGAAGAGGAAGAGTTCAGTCCGCAGTCTGATCGCTGTGTCATTGGTAACCAAACAGAATATGGCAGTCCATGTCGAGGTCCAAGGTGAGTGTCGCAGAGTGTATCGGGGGACAGTGGAAGGTGATGATGCAAAGGGCAGAACCAAGCAGAAACAGGCCATATGGCGGAGATGAATGCTACTGCCTCCTCCTTACCAGTAAGGTTGATTCACTCGCATCTTCATCCTCTGATGTCACATGTGCCTCACATGTGTGTGGTGGTGGAATGTCGGCCGCACTGTGTGCCACTGACACATCAGGGGCCGGAAGTGGATTGCCTGGCGCACTGTGTGCCACTGACACAGGGGCCGGAGGTGGATTGCCTGGTGCACTGTGTGCCACTGGCACATCAGGGGGCGGAGATGTGGATGTAGTAGCAGCAGCAGCATTCATCTGCGCCAGGCCTTGAGGCAGCAATGCCATGACGATGTGCTGCAGGGCATGGAAGGTCCCAGCCACATCTTGCTGGTGTGCAGCCATGGCAGCCATTCTTTCTGCCTGCATCCGCCCCATGTTCTCCATCAGCCCCCGCATCTGTCCCAACTCCCGGCTGACATCGCTGGAGCCACTCTGACTGAACAGTTGTTCTTGTCTCAGTATCATGACTCCAGCGATGTCAGCCATGGATCGTTGGAGAGCATGGAGTGGACTGTGGGTGTCCGTTAGGGACTGTAAGTGGTCCCTGATGGTACTCAGACACCCATGTATGGCATCAAGTTTGGCTGCCATGAGGTCAAACCCCACCGCACCTGATCAGCCATCTTCTCCTGGACCTCTAACACACGGCGTTGGAAGGCCATGTGTTGTTCGTGGGGGTCCTGGGAGACAGCCGGGGTGGTAGGTGCTTCCTGCTGTGTGGTCTGTGCAGGGGGTGGGGTCTCCTCGATGCAGCTGGGCTGCCCTGCTCCTGGAGGTGGGGTGCCGAAGCTGTCAATGAGGACTTGGAGGGCTTCGGTGTCGATGTTGGGGATGTCCTTATCGTCATCAGTGAAGAGTTGTTGGGGCTCCTCTGCAGGAGGTGTTGATGCTCCCTCTACAATGTGAAGGGGAGATGCAGTATTACATTGTGTTCACATGCATGTTGACGCATTGTACAAGTTCACATACAGACTGCATGACAATGTACATTGTGACTGTTTAGGAGGAGCTGCCTATTTGATGCAGGACAGTGGACATTTCGACAACATCACGGATATGTGTTTGTACTTGTATATTGACATCTCAAATTTCCCTGCTATGCCAAATGTGATTGGCCAGTTTCTACACACAAGCGGCACCTGTTGTGTCCTCTGTCCTGTTGTAAACGTGTTGCAGTTTTTACCACATTGTTGTCAATGCTGAAGTACTCTGAATGTCATGTGTGTGTGCTGCATTTTGGGAGAGTCGCCCCTGCAGCTCTGATTTTGCTGCCCCTTGTCCCTTTCAGGCGGTGTGCCTTTGACTTCTGTGCCCAAACAGTGCTGAGATGTTGCAGACTTGGGTGAATTTGGGTCTTGGTGGGAGTTGGGACTCTGGGGCATGGTTTGTCCGCAGATGTGTTGTTGACGTCAGGAGTTGTTTGTGCAGGTGGATGTGTCAGAGTGTGACCTGCTCCTTTACGGATGTGGTCCACACTCAGCCACCTCAGTGTGGTGACGTGCACCATGTCATGATGATCGGACTGCAGCCATGCTAATCGTCATGCAGTGTCACTTGCCTTGTCAGTGTGGCTCACGGACCCGCAGCTTTGCTGGGTTCAGCACATGTGCATGGGTTGGTTGTGAGATGAGTGATGTGTGGGCAGGCCTCCTCTGTGCACATAGTCGACGGGGGCCTACGTGCTGTTGCTATGTGTGCTGCAGTGTGCCAAGGGGATCAGGGACATGATCTAGAGTCATTGTGGTTGTGCACTGTGCTCCGCTTGATTGTGCATGTGTGCCATTGTGCCCATCTCCCCCGTCCCCCCAGTCCCTGGTCGTTACTCACCCTGTTGCTGTTGTGTCAGGTCATGTTGAGCAGTGTCCGGTCCCCCAACTCCTGCCATGTTGGCTGGAGCTCATGTTGTTTGACAAAATAAAGGATTGCCTTACATAAAGGAATTGGTCAGTTTTACTCATTGGAAAAGACGCAGTGGTGCACCTCTCCACACTCGCACATGCTGTCAATTCTTTATTAAGTGCCTGGAGCTTATCCTCATCCAGGGCCACCTTTCGCCACTTAAGGCATCTATTATTGTTCGATTGGAGGAGCTCTCTGGTCGCTAAATGGGCTCTAGATGTAGTATTAGAATCATCCCAAGGGGACTGTAAACTCAAACACAGGAGATTATGGTCGCTATCAACACTTAAGCCCACACTCATACCTATGAGCGAGGGCCAAAACCTCAGATCAAGTAGAAAATGATCAATACGATTTGTTCCCTTGGATCTATTGATGGTATCAGCATCCATTTTATCAGACTTGGCCCACCCGTTTGGGGCTCTCAACCCATAAGCCAGGGTAATGGCATTTAGCTGTAGAGCCACTTGCGACCATTTTCGAATTGGGGTAGCTCATGTTGTGGGACTTGCCAAAGATCATCCTTGCCCCTTGTCTCGCAAATATCATCCCTCCCAGGGGTTCAAACATCACATTAAAATCCCTGGCTACAATCAGGGGGTGTGAAGAGTGCCTTTTCCCCAATAGCTCCTCAAGTTCCTGTAAGGTGAGAGATCTACCACCTGCTCTAGTACTACTTCCGTAAACATTATCAATGTTGACAGTCGAGCCAGTTGCGCCCTTCAGTTGGATGCATAATATATGTGGGGTAGTTACTAGGAAGCTTGCGGACCTGGAAGTTAAGTTCTATCTTTACCCAAATGTGCAAACCACCTGAGGGGCGTCCTTTATTGCTCTGAATAGCGGTACAGTGAAATGTTAGAAAACCTGGCATATGATTTGGAAAGGTGCTCCAGGTTTCTTGGAGGACACAGATATCAAAGGCTTCAATAAAGTTAATCCAGTGTGGGGGCGCCATCTTCGATCTAACCCCAGCCACATTCCATGACACCATCTTAAGCTAGCAGAGAGCCTTCAGGACAGGGGTCTTGGGGGATCCTACTCGGGGGTTTGGTTTCCTGCATAAGCTTGATAGTGGCAAGATTTAGTCATTTCTTCCCCACCAAGAGGCTCTTCCGACTGCGTGAGTGGCCCTCTATGATCTATGGCTTTTTGCCTTTGGTTAGTTTTGCAGCTACCCTCTAATGATGACACAAAGACTGATTGAGTCGCAAAATTGGGGGATATATTGCACCGAATCAGTGAGTCGTTTGAGGCCTGATCGAGTCTTGGCCAAGATGTAGTATGTAGTGGGCTACTCAATGGGCAGCTATAATTGGGGCGGTTGTACTTGAATTGGATGCTAGATGTGTTAGGAGCAGATGTTTCATCACAAATCCTTATGGGTTCCAGAGTAGTGTGCTACTCGCCAAGAAAGTGCTTCAACACCCCATTAGGGGTAACAAGCACTATATAAATGCTAACCTTTTTTCCCTCTTCTATCCCTCCGCTATCCTACTCAATCCAAATAACTGACTAATATCCACCACTCAAACTACTTTCATATTTCAATATACTAATTCACCACTAATCCTTTATGGGTTCCGGAGTAGCGTGCTACTCGCCAAAAAAAGCATTTTAACACCCCATCAGGGGTAACAAGCGCTATATAAATGCAAACCTTTTTCCCTCTTCTCTCCCTCTGCTATCCTTCTGAATCCAAATAACTGACTAACCTATCCACCACTCAAATTACTTTCATATTTCACTATACTAACTCAACACTAATCCTTTATGGGTTCCGGAGTACCGTGCTACTCGCCGAAAAAGCACTTCGACGCCTCATCAGGGGTGGTAAGCGCTATACAAATGCAATTACAATACAATACAATACAATGTTCTTGCTTCCAATGAAATTAAGCTATGGGCCAGCCTACCATCTATTAAAGATAATTCAATACAGTCCATCAAACTATTAGAGCAAGAGCGTCTTCTCACTCTCAGTATGTCTTCTCTGATAACTGACCTACAGCCTCTCCCATTCCTAATCCAGTGTATTACTTTATTCCTAAGGGCGTCTTCGCCTTCCCACCTCTGTTGGATTGGAATTTTCAGAATGTTGGTCATATAGATCATATTGCTTGCTAAGGGGGCTTGGTTCTCATTTCTCATGGGATACTGGATGGAGCAGCTCTTGTGCTGGGGTTCGCTACACTCCCGCCTCTCGCGAGAGCTCTTGGCCACACTCGGTGGCTCAAACCACCTTACTGGTGGCTTGCTAAAGGATACATTTTAAGCCAAATTTTGGTTGGAGATATCAGTGCAGTCTCGTGATGATGGCTGGCGGGAACTAACAGTGGTCTGTAGTATGCTCCTGTCCAAATAACTGCCTTTCCGAGAGGCCAGAGGATTTGGTTGTGACATAGCGCTCTCACTTGTGGCTAGGAGGTGCTTTACCTGGTCTTTGAGCTCATGTATTGTCGAGTGCATAGCCTTGGTCTCTTGGATCTTTAATAATCACTAATACGTCAACGTCAAGGTTATCCTGCCCCTTAAGAGGTGGTTGGGTGTCCCCCCTCCAGCCCCCACTACCTCAGTAACCTTCCCCGCCTGCAGGTTTTCTACCATAGATAATAGTGGTACAAATCTTTTACTGCAGATGAGATCTATGTATGGGGAGTCTTGGGTCTGTGGGGTAACTAAGTTCTCTACATTGTCAGCCTCAATGCCAGTGGGGTTCAAGGAGACAGGCCTAGGACTATGTGTGCTGCAATTCCTAAATATGTCTGGAATGCACTTCAGGTTTCTGGGATTTGCTGGTAGAGTATGTTTAGTATTAGAGTTAGCCATAGGCTCTGGTGGAACTAAGATTTCCTCACATTCAGTTACGAGGTTGTCAATTCTATCTAAAACACAATTCCCTCCGGCATCCTTAGTGGCCCTCTTGGACTTTTTGTTTTTAACACGCACTTCCCCAGGGCCGCTCTCTGTAACTTTCCTTTTTCCAAGGTTGTCTAGAGGAGTTACCAAAGAACAGTAGATGTGAGGATTCTGGGTACGCTCTGGGTCCACAAATAAGTCCAATGATGAGTTCAAGGGAGAGGCTGACTTCAGACAAATTTACAAGACAAAACAGTACCTCTTGCACAGTGAATCCTTGTCGGGTTACGATAATCGCTCCAGATTATCCAATTGCAAGTTCAATGGTGTAAAGTGGAAACTCACATCCAAGAGCCAAACTGCAGAATGGCCCAATAGAGGGATGAAAGTCATAGGGATCCAGGCCCCACAAGCCAGAAACCAGGGGCGGGGGCAGCCCATCCTCCTCCGGTCTCTGACGGGCACGGATGGGCCCGCCCTTGGCCCGGGTTTCACCCGGGCATGGCCTGCGTGCATCCCACACTGCGTGAGATAGGCTGCACTTTAATAGTGCGCAATGTTACCACTCTTGTTCCTGCTGTACTTCTTTTGCCTAAAGTACATATATTCCTTTTCCATGTTTTCCGTCTTTCCCTATAATTCCCTCTCCTTTTCATTGGCTATACTCACCCTGTGACCTGAAATCGCACTATATAAGAAACACCGTCGACACTTTCAAGTTACTTGGCTTTAAAAGATTTTTTAATCTGGATTCCTGGCTGAGAGTACGCAGGAGCGTTATCTCTCGATTTCCTGTTTTGCGTGTATGTGGCAGGAGCCGCTAGCACGTCCTCATTCCTGGCTAATCACTATTGTTGTCCTTTGTACTTCGCCCTCCTCAGGTGCACGGCTGGAGCCATTAGCACCTCTTCGACTGCCTGACCGCGGACGCGGTCTGACAAACTGCAAATCCATATGGGTGTTCGGCAGGAGCGGTAAACACCGCTTTTCACCTCTCTTTTGACCGCACACGTGGTTTAACTTTTATTCTCCCTTCAGGTGCACGGCTCGGAGCCATACGCACCAATTGACTTTGACAAACCACGGACGCGGTTTTCCATTTGTTTCACCTTTCCTCATGCGCGTGGCAGGAGCCATACGCACTTTATTTACTCATACCTCGAACGCAGTTCCAATAGCGTTTAGCACACATTCATGGTGCACGGCTGGAGCCGTTCGCACCATGGCACATTTAAACCGCGGACGTGGTTTTCTTTATTGCTTAAATTCCCTACGTGTGCCCCGGCAGGAGCCGCAGGTACCAATTAGCATAAGTCCGCAGTCGCGGTTCTACAGTTGTTTTTTACTTCCTTTCGAGTGCCCAGCAGGAGCCGTGAGCACCGCTTCACACAATAAACCGCTGGAGAGGTTCTTCAATTATTTCTCCTTCTTTGGGAGTGCGCGGCAGGAGCCGTGTCCCCTCCACAATTTGACATTAAACCGCAGGCGCGGTTCTCAGTTTGTTTATAGACTTGTCTGGTGCATGACAGGAGCCTGCTCCCTCACTACGCCTTTTCTATAACCCCTGACACTACCATTGGATTGTTTGAAGTCTCTCATTTTCTTTACGTGTCCTACTGGAGCATGGAGGTTTCTGGAAATGATTCTCCGGTTCACAGACTATCTACCTAGACCCCACACACCTTTGACTCTGGGTGAGTGCATATACATTGATCGTTTCAACCACGGTAGAGAAGGACTCTTTAAACCTATTTGTGTGACTCTCTCTTTTCTTTCCTTCTCTAAAGAAATCCCTCTCTTGTTTGTCTTCCAGACCTTGACCTGGCCCATTGCTCCTATATTCTGACTAACAGACGCTGTCTGCAACACACTTCTTCCCTGACCAAGATACCCCAAGAACCTACGCCCATCCTCGCTATCCTCAAACCCCAAAGGCATCTGGTGGGGTATAATTCACGTCCCTTTCCCCTTGAGATCAATCGCCCATCCTGTTGTGTTCAGTGTGGAGGATTGGTCTGGAGGTGAGAGGGGGGCTCTCTCTGTTTCCGTGGTTCCTGGTTTTCAGGTGAGTGGGATTGCGACACGCAGTAGTGGAGGCTCCTCCTGGGATAAGCATGGCCTCCTGGGGTATTAAGTGCCAATCTCTCCCGACAGCAAACAGGCAGCTCATGAGCTCGGGGGCAATGCGGCAGTAATGTAGCAGTCAACGGGCATCCCGTGCCGCGTGACATAAGCTGCACTTTAATAGTGCGTGGCACGGTAGTGCAGGCTCCTCCTGGGATAAGCACGGCCTCCTGGGATATTGAGTCCCAAACTCCCCTGACAGCAAACAGGCAGCCCACGGGCTCGCGGGCAATGCAGCAGTAATGCGGCAGTCAACAGGCATCCCGCACCGCGTGAATTAAGTTGCACTTTAATAATGCGTTGTGAAAGAGTGCTGGCTCCTCCTGGGATAAGCACGGCCTCCTAGGATATTGAGTCCCAATCTCCCCCGACAACAAGCAGGCAGCCCACAGGCTTGGGGGCAATGCGGCAGTAATGGGGCAGTCAACAGGTGTCCCGCGCCACAGGAGTTAAGCTGCACTGTAATAGTGTGCGGCGCGGTACTGCAGACTCCTCCTGGGATAAGCAGGGTCTCCTGGGATATTGAATCTCAATCTCCCCTGACAGCAAACAGGCAGTCCACGGGCTGGGGGGCAATGCACGAGTAATGTGGCAGTCACAATCATTAATTATGTAATTGAGAATTAATTATGTAAATTGTGTAAGTAGTATATTTTTAAGTTCTATTTTAGGTACAAGTGGTTGGGTTTGTGTGGGTATAGGGTGAAAATATAATTAAGTAAATATGAAATTTTATATAATTTTAATTAAAATATGTAATGTATTTATAATTATTTATATTAGATAATAATTTAGGGGGATAGGGTGGGAAGTTAATTAAGTAAAAATTAATTACCAAATAATTATTCATTTATTAATTATTATTTTATTTATTACTTAATATGTTATTTGTTATACTTTTGTATTTATTTATATTTTAAATTTGACTGCTAGCTATGTGGGATGATAGTGTGAGAATTTAATTAAATAATCAATTATAAGCATTTTTTATTTGATATTAATGATTAAAAAAATTATAAATATGTAAATTGTTTGTTTTCACCTATATATGTATATGCACTTGCCCGCTATTAGGTTAAGCCCTGGTCTCTGTTCAGGACACTTGTCCATTTTTGTCAACGTGCATACGTATACATGTATTCCCAAGTCAGCACCGCTACATGGCACAAGTGGTTAGATTTGGTATGATACCAGTATTTTTACGGCACTTGCCGGGAGACGTAGTTACGCAACCCCCAGTATTTCAGGTCCATTGACACTAAAGGAGGATACCGTCCACTAGGACTAGCATTGTTGTGCAATATTGCATGATTGTAGCCAAGGTACACCGTGTTTTTTCATTCCTTGTCTGCAACGGGGCCATCAATAAAGCTTTTTTGCATGTTGACACACGCATGGCCAGCATGCGCTTTGATCAGGCATTTATGCTCAGGGTACATGTCGATAGATCGGCCACTGCTCTCCCACAAGCGAGGAGTGTCGCATATGCATACTAATATGTGATTGCATTTGGTTTTTGTTTAAATGGTTTATTTTAATTTTATTTTACTCAGTTTTGTACAATTTTCATGACTGATGTGCCATTACAACATGTCTGCCATGTATTGCTCATTTGTCCTTTTTCACTTTCAGCACTATTAACTATTAGAGTCTCTCTGATTCGGTGTATGTTTCACGTGATCAAGGTTCTACGGAATCGAAACGCGTTGTGGATTAAACGGTGGTTTGGCATTTTGACGGAGTTGTGTGTTACGGAGAGCGCGCTGACTTTTGTTAGTTTTGAGAAATGTATATATATATATACATTTTATATTAATAGTTTCTATTTTTTTCAATAAAACATGTATTAAAATATGGTATGTATTCAAAGTGAAGTACTTTCCATACTGCTGCACAGACTGGAGTGGGATTAGTAACTTTTACCTCTCTTGAGTTCAACGCTTTCACTACTGTTGCACCGAGTAGAATGTGAATAGAAAATGTTCGCCTCCTGAGTCCAGCACCAACTTGAGTGGGAATAATACATTTTACCCCTCCTGAGTCCAACGGTTTCGCTACTGTTGCATCGACTGAAGTGGGAATAGTAAATTTTACCCCTCCTGAGTCCAACACTTTCCCTACTGTTGCACAGATTGGAGTGGGAATAGTACATTTTACTCCTCCGCAGTCCAATGCTTTCTCTACTGTTGCACCCACTGGAGTGGGAATAGTAAATTTTACCGCGCCTGAGTCCAACACTTTCCCTCCTGTTGCACAGACTTGAGTGGGTTTATTAAATGTTACCCCTCATGATTCTAACGCTTTCTTTACTGTTGAACAGAGTGGAGTGGGAATAGTAAATTTTACCCCTCCACAGTCTAACGCTTTCCCTACTGTTGCACCCACTGGAGTGGCAATATTATATTTATTATTTCTAAAATGTAATAGTTTTGTTAATATTGTTTAAATATATATTATTATTATGTCTTTGTGTATTTAATCTTTTATTTTTTCAATTTAGAAATGTATGTTCTTTTAAGATATTTTTGGGAAAACAAATTTATTTTTATTGTTTACTTTTTTGGATAATTAAATAGGCAATATTTTTAAAGTTTTTTCCAGTTTATTTGTTATAGTTGTCATTTTTATTTTTTATAAGTATGTTTGTATATTTTGTTATATGTATGTATCCAGTTGAAGGCTCCAGCCGAAACGCGTAGGTCCTTTTGTTGCACTGTCGGTGGCTTAAAAAATAAAATAAAAAGGATTACTTACAACTTGCTGTGCCTGGCTGTGCTGCTTCTCTTCTGCACCCTGGGAGGGAGAGGGCCGTTGTTGGAAGAACTCTGGAATATACATATATATATATATATTCACTAAAAAAACCATAGGTTTCAGGGACGGTATAGTTAGTTGGAAATTTCACTCATACAAAACCAGAGAAATTCGGCTGTTATATTTAGTTGAGCTAACTATAACTCGCGCCCCCACAATGCACTGCTGATGACGTCACATATTACATCATTCATGACATGGTCAGTGACATCACTGATGACATCTCAAATGACATCACTGATGACATCATCCAGTGACTATGTGTTTCTGTAAAGTTTAAATATGTTTAATATATATCTGCCAAGGTGTATTGAAGAATGAGTGGGTGTATAACTGTCTGAATGGATGATTTAGTAGGTACGTCACTGTCTGTATAAGTGAGTGATTAAATGTGTTTTACTGAATGCATGGGTTAGTGACTAAACTTTGTAAATGTCTGTATCAGTCTGTACGTTGGTGTGTAAGCGGCTGCATGGGTTGGTGAGTAGCTACATGAGTGTCTATATGGGTTATTGATTGGTTGTCTGAGTATCTGTATGGGTGCCTGAGTGTCTGTGTGGGTTGGGGGGAGTGACTCTGTGCATAGATGTGTGAGTGGGTAATTCCCTGGGTGTATGGGTTCAAGAGTGCATCTGTGAAGGGCTGCATGGGTGGGTGAGTGTGTGTATGGGTGTGTTGGTGAGTGAATTGATGTCTCAGTGGTACATGTGTGAGTAACTACAAATGTGAGAGGCAGTATATGTGAGTGTTGGAGTATATAAATCACTATATGCGAGAGTGAGTGATTGTGAGAGTGATTGTATGGATGAGTGTGAGCTTGTATCAGTGATTGTATAAGACAGTAAGTTTGTGTTATTATCTGTATGAATAAGAGAGGTGGTGTGTGTATAACTGTATAGGTGAGTAAATGGTAGTGTGAATGATTCTTTGCATGATTGACTAGCTGTGTGAGTAACTCTATGAATGAGTGGCGATGTGTGAGTGTCTGTATAGGTGTATGAGTGCAAATGATAGTGCTGTATTGATAAGTGACTGCATGTATGAGTGACTGTATAGGTGAATGAGTGGACGTGTGTGTAGACCTAGCAATCAGTGAGTGGATATGTAGTAACTGGTATTGGTGAGTCTATGGTTTCAAAAATGGTAGTCTGTATTTTAGAGTGGGTGTATCAAAGGGTATATTAGGGTGTGAAGAGGTGCATCAGATTATCACGTGGATGATGTCATCAGTGATATCATCAGTGATGTAATTTGAGATGTCATCTGTGATGTCATCAGTGATGTCACTGACCATGTCATGAATGATGTAATATGTGACGTCATCAGCAGTGCATTGCGGGGGCGCGAGTTATAGTTAGCTCACCTAACTATAACAGGCCGAATTTCTCTGGTTTTGTATGAGTGAAATTTCCAACTAACTATAACGTCCCTGAAACCTATGTTTTTTTTGTGAATTTCTAAGGTTTTTTAAATGCTAATTTATAACTATAACATCCCTGAAACCTATGTTTTTTTTCCAGTGAATTACATAAATACATGCATACTTCTGTACTGAAAAAATTACTGCAACAGTACTGTGTCATGACTCTTAATTCAGCCATGATTAAAACTTAGTTCGCACTGATCAAAATATTGAAGCATGGTGGTGCTAAATGTTTCCTATATTTATTTCTATTTCTTGTATTCTGAATAGGGGTGGGCGGAATTTGCGTAGTCGCGCTACGCAAAGCTCTGCGAAATGGTAAAAAATCTCTTGCTTGTTCCGCCCGTTCGCGATGCTTTTTTCCTGTTCGCGAATGCTGTTTGCGTGCTCGGGGAGAAATATCTCGCGAACACGCATTTTGAAAGCGCGAACAAGTAAAAACTCCGCGAAGCCGCGGATCGCGGAATTTTGGGCAATTTCGCGTTCTCCGCGGAACGCCAAATTACCCAAATTCCGCAAATTCCGCGAGCGGAACGGAATTTACCGCCCAGGCCTAATTCTGAACCATAGTTTATTCATATGTCTTGTATTGAGAATCATAGCAAGTGTGACACGTTTTCAGTCACGAGGATGCAAATGAGACGCTTTGGCGGTTAACAGTTTTCAACCTCTACCAACGTGTGCACATGTCAAACAGTTAACACGTGTGAGGATGCAAATGACAAGCTTTAGCGGTTAACAGTTTTCAACCTTTCCTAACATGTGCACCTGTGAAACAGTCAAAACGTGAGCACATCTTAATTGAAAAACGTGATATCTAGATGCGTGGGGCAGCACGTTGCTTCCATAGACTACTTAGTAACCAAAGACTATATAAACCACACCCGCCCTTTCAGAATCGTTTACTTTCATTTTTGCGACTCATTTACCTGTCTCCAATCTGTGATACAGCTTCCCTTCTCCAGCGTCGGATTCTTCTTTTACAACAACAAAAGAGATTACAGACTTGTAAGTTGTTCGATTAAGGAATAGTAGATATGTATAGTACGTGAGTATTTATCCGAATGATGGAATTAACCATTGTAATTGCTTCTTGCGCTCTAGGAAACAAGTAACTAAAAGTATTTCTTGAAAGAATAATATTTAGGAAAAAGTTTTATTATATCTGGATATCGACACTTATCAAGTCACTTTAACATGGGAAAAGTGACGTAAAAGTGGCGCAAGGGGCTTGTAAATCTGCCCCATAGTGCCTCAGTGAAAGCCTTGAGAAACTCTACATTCCAGAGTCCCTTAGAACAGAAACATTGACGCAGTAAGATGCTTGATGACATTTCGTCATTTCTCTTTTTCTCTCTTCTCGTCCCTATTCTCCTTCTCCCCTGGGGTGAAATAGTGCGGCCGTGTATATTCTACTTACTACCATTCTATTTCACCTCGGAGGGGTTGGGGGCCTGTCGGCGCCAGGACTGAACAATCTGGAATACAGGTTAGTGGCCCTCATAACATACTGCCTCACAGTTTCTAACAGTCACACTGTATTGCCAAATAGTACTTTAAAAAATTCATGTCTGCATACATAGTGCCTCAGTGAATGCCTTGAGAAACCCTACATTCCAGAGTGCCTGAGAACAGAAACATTAACGCAGTAAGACGTTTGATGACATTTCGTCATTTCTCTTTTTCTCTCTTCTCGTCCCTATTCTCCTTCTCCCCTGACATGATATAGTCTGGCCGTGTATATTCTACTACTGCCATTCTGTTTCACGTCGGAGGGGTTGGGGGCCTGTCGGCGCCAGGACTGAACAATCTGGAATACAGGTTAGTGGCCGTCATAACACACTGCCTCACAGTTTCTATGAGTCACAGTGTATTGCCAGAATAATTGGAGAAATACTTCCATTGTACATCACTGAATGGATAAGTTCATAGATAGTACTTCAAAAAATTCATCTCTACATACATAGGGGCATATTATCAAGGAAATGGCAGAGAGAGGCGTTAGCCTTCTTGGCTTAACGCCTCTCTGCGCCACTTTGGAAACGAGAGGCTGCACCATATTAACAAGGATATGGTGCAGCCTTGCATTTCCCACTGCAATGGCGCTAAGTTTCACAACTTAGCGCCAACGCTGGCACCCTTGCACCAGAGTGCAAGGGTGTCTGCAAGCAGGGAAGTTTGTTTATGCTCATAATCAAACCTAAAATGCCAGTTTGTAACTTACGTGTGTGCAGCACACATGTAAGTTACAAAACGGCATTTTGAAAAAGCTTTGTTTATGTACAGCAAGGGACACCTTCCTGTCCATAAACAAACCATGCCATTTTGCTTTTACATGGAAAAAGCAAAAACGAGGAGAAATAAAGCATTTCTCCTCCTTTCGCCAAATTAAGAGCAGGGTTTTCCTGAACTTAATTTTGGTGCTGCCTCCTATTAACGCTGCCCTTGTTAATAGGGGGCAGCGTCGAAATTAATGGGTGTTGTGGTGGAACGCCCACCACAACAACCACTCCACGCCCCTTTCACGCTAAACACAGCGTAAAAGGGGGCCTTATTAACAAGGCAGCGTTAAGCCACGTTAAGTGGTTTAACACTGACTTGTTAATAAGGAGAAGCCCCTATCGCCAGAACAACGTCACTAAAAGTGAGGTTGTGGTGGCGATAGGGGCTTCTTAATATGCCCCATAGTGCCTCAGTGAATGGTTCAGTGCAAAAGTACTCCCTCGCTCATTCCATAACTGCATAAGCAATCCATGATTGATTTAATTTGTGTGGTAGTAGTGCGTACTTCATTCTATGACTCCATCGCTACTGCCTAAGTAACTATATCAGTAAAAAGATAATACCTACCTGTTTACAACACTGCATTGAAACTGCCTGAGTAAAAAGATGACTGTGAGACTAATTTCTGGGTCATTGTGGGAGTGCATAGGTAGTACCTGAGTGAAACGATGAGTGCTTTCGTACTGCCACACTGCTTAATTAAGTGCAAAAATACAAACGGAGGGATTGCATAATTCTGTTGGAAATGTCTGATTCATTGATCTCGTATAGCACAGCCTCCATGATTGTATAAAACATTACCCCGTTTATACATTTAACTACCTTGAAACTACTTTTATTCATGAATTGTATTCCTTGGTTTTGCATTTTGCTGTGATAATCAAGATAAATAAGTAAGTTTTCATAACACAGAACCACACTTTGTTCCGTTCAATATTCTTTAGTTTGTACACAACTTCAATTAAACGGAAATTCTAACTTTCCGCCTCTAATTTAAACTGTTTTTTTAAACAAACTCCAGTAGCTGCTGTTAATCCCATGCTCAGTGTGCTTTTCAAAAGCAATTATCTTATTCCAAATAACCCCAAGTGCTGTGACCTACAAGCAGGCTTACCGTACGGAGCAACTCTTTCACAACGTGTAACATGTTCCACCAATGTCTTTTCTCCTCCCCCCACATGTGCTTGAAGATAGTTTGGTCTGGCCTTCCATTCCTACTTTGAAAACATACATTAATAGCGAACACTAACAGAAAACGCTACTGTTTGAACAACAAAGGACTTGTTGTAGGGATTCTGCACATATACAGAGCTATGCACAGGATAATAGGACCTCGGAGTATAGTGGTGAACCAACCATGCACCTTAGTACCCACAATCCCAATCCGACTAGCTTTAGCGTCTCATTCGCAGCGAAGCTACCAATGATTAGACAACCCAGAACATGGTCTCTCTCAGGACTCGCGGGAGCAAGAACACTCTTTCATAACTCACTTATACTTGTCCACAACCTGCGTAATAAGAGACACAGTATAGTTTAAAATGTTTATTTCAACTATCGTGCTCTAAGATACAGTACACGTGCCAGTTATCAGCATAATGCATAATGATAAAATAATAAGCATAGTTACAATTCCATAGAATACAAACGGGGACATCATTATATAAAGACAGTGGATATCGGGCTAAATAGCCTTACCACCCTCCCCGTGCTAATAACTAGTTTATTATAAAAATAGAAGACCTCTGGGCTTTGTCAGGCGGACCCCCATACCTCAATATCTAGCGAAGGCCTCTAATCCAATAGAGTGAAAGTGCAGAAAACTGCCACACCTTCCAAGAGGACATCATTGGAATCGTCTGAAAAAAGAGATGCCATCCAGTACAACAAATCAAAACTGCATTCATGTTCCTCATAATAGGGAGCAATAATTAGCATTGCGGGACAACTTGCGTGATACTTAATATAACTGTGTTGTAGGAGATTCTGAGCAGCCGCCCAGATATCCCATTGTGCCAAAATTCCAAGTGCAGCCGCACGCACCATCAAGCCAGTGCCGGAACAGTCCTGTTCATGGGCCTCTAAGGGACCCATCAACTGGGCAAAATCCGGGTCCGATAGAGACGTATTGGAGAGGCAAACATCCAAGGACCAAGAGAAAGGACACCTTAAGCAAGACATCACAGGTTGCACGCAAGTGAAATACGCAAAGCGAAAAGAAAGTCGATAGGACACACTGAGTGTCGCCAATGGTAGGATGCCGAAGCTGTTGAGCATGCGTTCACGGAGCATCCGGAGCTGACCTTGGTCGAGTAGGTCCCCAGGAAGTGCAGCCATTGCGCAGCAAACAAACCAAAAGCAATATACCAGCCGCTAAGGCGAGAAGCAACGGAAAGCCACCAAAGACGCTGGAAAAAATAGAATGAATAAAAGCCGGAATTACACCAAATATAGTTTGAAAGGAGGTAACAAGGCCAGAGCCCACAACTTTAAAAAAAGTGCACAAGACCTTCGGTATTAGAAGCATTGAAAACGTGGTGAATCAGTTCACCGAAATGCTGTGGGAGGTTCGTGTTCAAAAGAGCCTGTATCTCACTGTGGGTACTAGCCACCTGGAGCACAAAGGTCTCCCGTGCAGAAGTGAGCATAACCTTTTAAACCCTCCTCTTAAAACCACAGATCTTCCGCAAAAAGAGAACATGCCAACGAGCCTTCTCTGGCGCTGCTCCAATAATATGGAACTCTCTTCCACCTGAAATTCGGAGGATCTCTTCCAAGGATGCTTTCAAACTGGAAGCAAAAAGATTCCTCATGAATAAGTTCTTACCTTAACATGAGGGACATTTGTTAGCTCTAAGCGCATCGGACATACCATAGCATTTGTCATTTTCCCTGTATATGTTTATTATTCTGTTTTGGTTATTATTCTGGTACATGATTATTGTATTTACTCCCCTTAAGTCATTATGCCCCATCGTCTAGCCCATTCTTTGTTCACCCAGGTGTATAAATGATCTGGTAGGTGTTCACCATCTGATTCAATGCCTTTTAGACTCCCCATTTGACTCATGTTTTGATTATTGTTTTGGTATTGGTTTTTAATCCTGTATACGATTATTGTACTTACTCCCCTTATGACACTGTGCTCTCGTCTAGCCATCATCTAGCCCATTCTTCGTTCACTCAGGTTTATAAATGATCTGTTATGTGGGCACTATTTGATTCAATGCCTATTAGATTCACCATATTAGACTCATGTTTTGATTTGTTACCTCCTTTTCCCTCAAATTGTAAAGCGCTCTGATATCCTTCGGGATCAAGTTCGCGCTATATAAAACTTTATAAATAAATAAATAAACCTCCTGGTTCAATAATAGTGCCTTTATTCTGCTCAATTTATTGAAATCCGCCTTCAACGTTGGTATGGAAGGCCAAATGGAACTATCTATGATGTCGTGCGGGGGAGGAAAAAGCACATTTTTGCAGCACACAACCCTGTGGGAAACTTACAATATAAGGGATGCCTGCCCGCATTCCACAGCAGTCCTGATTATTCAAAAGGAGATAACTACCATTTGCAAGCACAGTGAAAGTAGGTGATATAACAGGAGCTGGAATGCCCTTTAAAACACATGCAAGATTCGGAGCGGAAACATTACAAGCCCCGTGCAATTTAATGTTTTTACAAATTAGGGAATGACCCACTGTAGAATCGCATGACTCTCCTATGAGAAAAACTTCTTTCCCGTCCCTAAGGCATCTGTACATGAAAGGCAGGGACCAAAGTTCATGCAAGAAGGCACTGCCTAAAGGCTGAAAATGGCCAACAGGATAATGTTTAATGCAGGAACTGAACTCAAATAAAGAAAAAGGCAAAGCGATAACCCCGTGGACTAGCCACACCGCAGAGTCCAACTCCGCCACAGAGAATGGTAACGGTTCTATCTTTTTGATATGTAAGAGAGTGTATGTTGCATCTTTCATGGACATGAATTGCTGTTTTTCAGTTAAATTAAACGGCAAGAATAAGGCAGAGGTGTTCAAAAAATGCCAAGGAACTTTACCCATTTTCAGTGTTTGCAAAGTCCATGCAAACTGCATCACTGAACGCAATTGATTCTGACCATGATATAACACAGACACATCATCTTGTACAATATCAACAACAGAGGAAACAATATTCTCTAATGTGTAAATGCGGGAAGACAGGGTATTAATACTATTGTCAACAGCAGCAAGCACTTTTTCTAGATTTGCTTGATCGATTTCCCGGAGACGGGAAGCAGCTTCAATTTGCGACAGCTTCCAGAGTTCATTGTAAGTTTCATAAATGAATCTCTTAGGTCGAGGACCACGAGGCCCCAGAACAAAGTCGGACAGATCAATGTTGCCTGATAGGAGGGATAAATGTTGTTTAACAGAATCTAATGAAGAGTGCTGCAACCACTGTTTACACAATTTACCAACAGAATATGTTGTAACAGTACGAGCGTCAGAAAACATCGGATCTGGCCTATCCTGTTTGTAACCAGGAGCTGAGTCATGAAAACGCAGTTGGCAGGCATTCGATGCTATGGGCCAAGCCAACCAGGGTGACTGAACAATCGTAGAGATATTAAACGAATTGTTTTGAAACAGAGCTTGCAAATTGGCAAGTGAAATATAAAAATGCAAGCTCACGTTTGGAGCGGAAGACAATACAGGGATGGAGGGTGCGTTCAATTGTTTGGAAGTAGCCAAACCCCAACAGGTCGTTTGATAGATAGTACTATTTAAAAACAAAATCTGGGCTGGGATGAGGCAAGCACGGTGCAAGGCTTCCGCGCCGCGCAACTGCATTGATTTGGTGCCCCAAATAGATTTTAAGTCAATGGTGTCCTGCCAGTGTTCATAACCACCCACTGCTAATGCGGCCAAAAAGGAACCTGAATATAGCAATTTGGTGTGGGTCAACATGACCTTTTGAGTGGACGAAGTGTTCAATTTAAAATAATAGGACCCAGGGTTTGACCTATCAAAGTCTGTAAAATAAGTAAATTTACTTTTAAGTGTTTGCGAGCTACCTGGCAAAGGGGTCGGACAATGTTCCCATTGGGTGTAATTAAAATTTTCCCGAAGTGTGCTCGGTTTATGGAGAAAATGGTTGCCCCAATGCTGGTAACAATATAAATCAGCATAACTTGCAGAATTTAAATACAAATCCTCAGCATTAAAAGCAGCATAATATTTCAAATCAGAGAATAACGATTCAACGGCATGCACATCCCAATCGTCAGAATGAATATTACTTTTCACTACATCACCCATGGAAACACGGAGGACATTTGGTACATTAATAATCTCGGTTGGTCCATGAATTTGGAAATTTACCGCATCCCATACGATGCCATCAGCGACTGGGAAAGCTGAAATGTTCACAAATGTGTGGTCACGCTTCATGATGTGAGAGGAAGAATGCGGAGCCAAAGTTCCAGCGACACAGTTCACTGCAGAGCGTTCTGGTAAATAGTGACCATTAATGAGCAAGAAAAAACTGTCACAAAGCCCATGGACATGAACAGGAAAATCAGGAACAGTACCAACCAGATGTACGTCCATGGTGGGACTAAAAATTGTCTCTGAACCAGGATATAAAAATGTTGAAGTTGGTTGGAATAAGTGATGAGGTGGAAGCCGAATCAAAGGAAAAACGGGTAGGGCTCAGTGGTGTCGTAGGTAAATGAGCCACTGACTCGGTGGCGGGATAGGCATACTCAGTCTCCTCGTTGCAGGAGGAATCCGGGCAGTCGAGCAGGCGATCAGGCAAATCAACCATCTCAATGTCAACATCAGTGTCCGTGTAGGCTGGAGGGCCACAAACATGAGTCCTAGAAATGGCTGGACAGGAGACCGCTGGTGTTACGCTATTCAGGATCGGCCAGATGTTGTAGCTTGACATTGTCCACTGAGATGTATCTGTTGTCCTTGCGACCAGGAAGCGGTGGTAAGATGACAGTACGAGTACCCTTCAAGCCAAGGACTGGAACCGGTGCACGATAAGAGGGGCCAAATTCTTTCTTGTTCTCCACCTTCTCTCGGACCAGATCTCCAACCTTCGGAAGCCAGCCGGCAACCAGAATCTGCAACGCAGCATCAGTGGCTGAAGGCAAGTGTTCATTTGCAAGTTTGTCACGGGTTTCTTGTAAGTCCTGCAACATAGTAGAATGATTATCTACGTCAAAGATTGCGGTACTCGCCGCCATGTCTAGACCATCAAGGTCTGGCACAAACATTTGGATGCCAAAGAGCATTTTGTATGGGGTCCGCCCACCCAGAGCTCTTCTAGGGAGATTATTAAGTGCATGTTGTACGCTATACAAGTGGGCTAGCCAGTTCCTTCCAGTACCTAAGACTCTAGCTGTCAAGGATTGCTTTAAGTCACGGTTCATTCGCTCCACAATCGAATTACCCTCAGGTCTATATATGGAGACGAAAATTGCACCCGCACCCCCAGTGACCCCATTGCGTCCTTGTACGCCTTAGAGGCGAACGCTGGACCTTGGTCGGAATGGAAGATGCCACAGGCAAAAATTCCCACAAAGACACGCAAATCCCTTATGACATTTCGAGCGTCAGCACTCCGTTGTGGCCAAACCCAGATGAAACGTGTGCACGAATCCACTGCAACTAAGATGTATTTATATGCAGTGTCAGAAGAAAATGGACTGCAGTGATCAAGGTAAACACACCCAAAAGGTTTGTTAGAAATGCAGAGCTGTGTTTGTGGTGGTCGTGTAACCGTTGAAGGCTTAATTTGCTGACAAACTTCACAAGAAAGCACAAAAGTACGGGTCTGTTTATATAAACCACGCCACCAGTAACGCTGCTGCAAGATGGAAACAGTCGCAGATACGCCAGCATGGGCCGAAGCCAAGCCTTCGTGTGCGGCCGTTATCAAGGAAGGTCTGCGGTCCGGGTTTGGGAATCAGCCGATCACCAACATTTGGAATTCTTACGTAAGGAACGTGTTCGGGACTTAAGTGATAAGAGTACTTGGAAGGGAAACCCCGTGGGTAATTAGCACCTTCCTTTGTTGCAGCAATAGCTGCCAAAATCTCATTATCTATTTTAGTCATGGATCTTGTAACTGCTGCTACTGAGCACGTGGCTACTGCAGATTTGGCAGCTTCATCTGCCAAACTGTTACCTACCGCGTGTGCACCCACACGCTGGTGGCCAAGGGTGTGAATCACCTGTGTGAGAGGCAGACGTTGTTTAAGATCTGCCACTCGAACCCAAAGCGTGTTATGCTTAATTGTGCTGCCTTTAGCATCTCTATAGTTGTTCTGCGACCAAAAGAAGAGGTTGTCATTAAATGATTGAACACAGTAGTAAGAATCGCATACAATAAGAGTCGTTACGTCTGGATTCGCAAACTCAAGTGCGAGCACCAATGCACGCAGCTCGGCCAATTGTGCAGTACTGTCTCCTAGTGCCTGTGTGTGCACTACACTCGACTTGAACTCTCCGTTCACCAAAGTACCTGCAACTATAGCACATGCTGCGGAATAAGCATGCTTAGAACCCGTGGCCGGTTGTGCCGAACCATCGGTGTAAATAATACACTTGTACTCCTCAAGCAGCAGCAAAGACAGAGGAGGAGGATGAACAAATTCATACTGTAAGAACTCCTGTGTCTGAAGAGAGGAATCAAAGATAAAAATGACATCCGGGGACGTCAAAGAGGTAGCCCATTGTATCCAACGGGGGTGCAAAGCCTTAGAGTTTGGTACACTTGCCTTTGTCACTGCCTCAAGGGCAGGATATGGTGTCACCACCAAAATGCGTTTTCCCTGTGCCAGTGCGCGTTCCTTTAGAATCGCCATTTGCACTGCAGTCAAAACCTTCTCCACAGAGGAAAAGCGCAACTCCGCTGAAGTGTAAAGATGTGACTTGTATGCAATCGGTACTGTGTCACCTTCGTTAAAGGTTAAGTACGTGAAACCCACTGCCCCTGGTACAATTCTAATCACCAGGTTTGTGTGGTTATCACGAGTCAACAAGAACTTAGATTCAAGTAGATCAGACTGCAAAGAGTGCAGTATAGAGGAATGCTCCGGAAGCCAACATGACTTCGAAAAGTTAGGCTGTATCAAGGCACAGAGTGGCTTGATACGCTGGGCATATTCGGGAATATAAGTACGCCCGAAGTTTAGAAATCCCAGTAATGACTGAAGCTTCTTCAGGGTGGTTGGAGGGCGCAAAAGTACGCACTTCTCCAAGAAATGAGGTGCTAAACCCCTACCTTCATTGTTGAGCTCATAGCCCAAAAACAAAACGGTAAATTCAGCAATGTGAGATTTGGCAAAATTAAATTTGTATCCTAAGACCGCAAATTCAAGAATAATGCGGTCCACACGGGAAAGATGCGGCCATAATTTGTCGTCTGTCAGATAGATATCGTCGACGTACGAACACGCATCTGGGTCTATGCTGTCCAACAAAGAGACAACACGAGCGGCGGAGACACCCGGGCTGTTCTTGTAGCCCATGGGCAAATGCCAAAATTTGAACTGTTACCCACCGGAAGTGAAAGCGCTCCATTGGCTGCACTCCGTGGACAAATTGTGCGTGTAAAAACCATTTAATAGGTCAAGTGTTGTTTTATATTTTTTACGAACAAGACTGTCTACAAGTGCAGAACTGTGGGTATTTTGTACCGCTAAGGTCTGACAATGAGAGTTCATCGGGTTTAGAAACCGCAAAAAGGGGATTATTCATTGGTGATACCCATGTTTCAATTACTCCTTGATATTCTAACTGTGTCAGAATGTCTGAAACGGGACCTTTAGCTTCCCGCCGGATGGGATATTGGGGTTGTGGCTGTGACAGAGACCGCAAGGGTATATCATGGGGTGGAGAATCCTCATCCCAGCCCACGTGGTTACTGTATAGCGCCGGAGCCAGGGCCCCAGCCCATTCAGCTGCGAGAGCCTCCGCTTTGTCCTTGGGGACATGACGAGAAAAGCTCGGAAGGATTACCTCCTCCCCTCTACGAGCAGCAAGTACGAATGGGGGCGGCCAATCCGCCTCTGCCAACAAAATGTCATAAGAAGAGGTCAGATTTTCCCAAAAAATCCCTTTAATAACACGCTCAATATCACCTTCGATCTGAATGACAATTTTAAATAGTCTGTCAGGGGGTGCCACTCGGGTGTCAGCTGTCTCGACAGTAATGAATGTATCAGTTGCTGTCGCCTCCACATGAGGACGCAGTGCCTCCCGCACTATGGTAACTTCCGCTGTGCTGTCTACCAGCGTCACTGCCCATGTCCAATTCAGGAGTCTGGTTCTCACCGTCTGTGGCATACCTCGCTGTTAAAGCTGCAACTTTTTTCTTCTGAAACTGTGGGCGAGAACGTGGAAATTCTTCTGGTTTCCCTCAGACTGGTTGTCGAGGTTGGTCTCGTCCCTGTGGAGCCTCACGACCCCTGCCTCTATCCTGGCGACCTCCTCCACCAGTCTGGGAGGTCGATGCTGCCTGTGAAGAACGAGGAGAACGCGGATCAGGGACTTGAAATCTCTCTGGAGATTTCATTCTCGCTCTGTTGCGCAAATCATAAGTGCGTTCAGAAGATATGGAAACCGGGGATGCGGCACGCGACCCTGGTTTTGATTGTTGCTTACCCTGTTTCTTCAACCTCCAGTTCTTTTTCGTAAAGAACGGTTTCTCATCTTTCTCAGACTGAGTTTTTTGTTGTGGCTGTGATTGAGTTTGCGTTTTAGCAAAAGCCTTAACCCCCAAACTATTGCAGCCAATGGTTTTATAAGCCTGTGCAATAATTTTCGGTAATTCGCGTGGCTTGTCCGGTTCTTGGACTAAAGCCAAAGCATTAGCTACTTGAAAGTTAACTGCATCACCCTTGACGTTCGCAAGGATTAGGTCAGCCACTACATCGAACACTCCCACCAGTCTCATCCCCAATTCCACAGCCGCCTCAGGGCCATGTTCATCCTGCACTCGTTTAATTACAGAGGGGAGTACCGTCATGGAAGGGGTGCCGAAACACTTTGCATATACTGCTGCGAATACCTTGCCCCAGTTGTTGCATTCTGTCAACTCGGGATTTAAGTCTTTCGGCAAACTAATCGTCAAAATCCTGTGTTTGTCCACAGGAGAAGTATTGGGAAAAACAGCCTCCAGCTGGTCAAATTTTTCTGCAAGCCAATAAGGCAAATCATCCTTATTTTGTGGGCGCTTGCCCATCACCGAATTAACCATGACGGGACTTATGGTTACACCGCCCGGTCCAGCTGGATGCGCCGCAACTCCAGGAGGGGCTCCCTGAACGTTGCCTGGATCATATTGTACCAAAGCTCTGTGCACGCGGATTAAAGACGCATGCAATGCGCGCAGTTCATCAACCGCAAGCGTCAAATAACGCGGATGTGGGGTATACCCGCCCAAGACTGGCCAAGTGGCCCCGTCTATTGATAAGGGGCCTAAACGAACCAGAATGACCGGATGTGGGAGGGCGCCATTAAACCAAATACGGTGTTGCCATGCCGTAAGTGGTACTTCAAGAGCCTGATAAGGCCGATAAGCATTGGGTAGGGCAGTGGGAGCGTAAACATGAAACAAATTGTCAGCTCCTTCAACTGCCGGAAAAGTGACCCAAGAGTAAAACACCTCAAAGTGGTGAGCCGGATCAGCCTGCACCACAAAGATGAGAGCGACACCCGCGTTGGGCACTCCATAAGCCAATAAATGAGCCCGGAGCGCAGCGCGGCTATGTGCCGGGATATTTACATCCGCCATTAAGACCAGGAATGTTCAACAACCTAATGTGAGGCAGCGCAATATAGGGTTAACATAAACACCTTTTAATAACTTCAGGCTTGAAAGAACCTATAAAAACATCAATATAGGAGGTATCACCCTCACATACGTTTCCGGAAGCGTAAGCGAAGGGTATTGTGGACAAGCACAAGCACTACTCAAGCGTCTCGCAGATAAGAAGCCCCCCACGTTGGTGGTGCCATGTTGTAGGGATTCTACACATATACAGAGCTATGCACAGGATAATAGGACCTCGGAGTATAGTGGTGAACCAACCATGCACCTCAGTACCCACACTCCCAATCCGACTAGCTTTAGCATCTCATTCGCAGCGAAGCTACCAATGATTAGACAACCCAGAACACGGTCTCTCTCAGGACTCGCGGGAGCAAGAACACTCTTTCATAACTCACTCATACTTGTCCACAACGTGGGTAATAAGAGACACAGTATAGTTTAAAATGTTTATTTCAACTATCGTGCTCTAAGATACAGTACACGTGCCAGTACTATCAGCATAATGCATAATGATAAAATAATAAGCATAGTTACAATTCCATAGAGTACAAACGGGGACAGCATTATATAAAGACAGTGGATATCGGGCTAAATAGCCTTACCACCCTCCCCGTGCTAATAACTAGTTTATTATAAAAATAGAAGACCTCTGGGCTCTGTCAGGCGGACCCCCATACCTCAATATCTAAATGCAAGGTTTACATCATCAGACAAGCACAGCTCTTCTCCCTGGAAAGGTTTTTCTCCAAGTGTCACAAACAGCGAGATCACCATATTAAAAGCACACAAATTTCTCCAGTGCAGCTGACCTTTTGGAACTGATTGCATATCACGGTGCTTCTGAGTTCTTGAGCTTCAATGAATCTCCATAAGTGCGTATGGTAACCCGATTTGACGACCTCTTATTTCTACACTTCATGAACACTGTTTTTTTTTTCTCTCTTTTCGCTTTTCCTTCCTTTTTCGATTTTCAGACATTGAGTTTGTTTACGAATTCCCCTTTACAGACTTGGTTACGCTCTCTTGATGTTTCCGCTCTGTTTCCCTGGTTGTTGCACAACTAGTCCACAAAACGGGCGACTTGGCGTTGGGGACTTTACTATCTATATTAAAAGTTATGTAGTCTGCAGAGAAACCTCTGAGATGTTTTATTTTATGATAACACTTCTTTTTAGCTGAGACTGAAACGTAACTCAAGACAGTCCTTTCTCTATTCTGTTTTTCTGATGACATCTCCCTTTATCAGATATCGATTCACTACTATACTGATTATAATTGTATCATACAGATTC
Source organism: Calotriton arnoldi (assembly GCA_963921515.1). Lineage (NCBI taxonomy): Eukaryota > Metazoa > Chordata > Amphibia > Caudata > Salamandridae > Calotriton > Calotriton arnoldi. Next base: position 282,443 of record CAWUFW010013950.1, read on the forward strand.
TTTTTTGTTGTGGCACATATACTACACATTGCACCATCTACTTTAGAATAATTTTTTTTAAATGTTTCATGTCTGTGTCATATGTTACAAATACAATACTGACAGTTATTTCCTTTCCCACCATATTTCTAACGTCATTTGCCTGTTCCATGTTCACTATTACCAACTACTAACAATCTTGGCCTAACCAAACGCAAACCAGAAACCCTTTCCAGGTTACAGTTGACAGTCTCACCATATTACTAAAAGGATGCATACATCTCCTGTGCCTTTTCGTAGTGGCATCATATTTAAAAGAAACATACAACTACATCTATACCTGTGTTTTATAGCTATCGCATCTTCCAATATATAACTCGTGTGAAAATACATGTTCAAGCATAGACATACCTCAGCAAAATTAAGGGGGATATTCACAAGGAAGTAGTGGAGAGAGGCATTAGCCTTCTTGGCTTAACGCCTGTCTCCGCCACTTCGCAAAAGCAAGGGTGCACCATATTCACAAGGACATGGTGCAGCCTTGCTTTTCCCCCTTCAATGGCGCTAAGTTTCACAACTTAGCGCCAATGCAGGCACCCTTGCACCAGACTGCAAGGGTGTCTGCAAGCAGGGAGATTTGTTTATGTACAGGAAGGTGTCCCTTCCTGCACATAAACAAAACTAAAATGCCAGTTTGTAACTTACATGTGTGCTGCTTCATGCAGCACACATGTAAGTTACAAAACAGCATTTTAAAAAAAAGTTTTGTTTATGTACAGGAAGGGATACCTTCCTGTACATAAACAAACCATGGCATTTTCCATGTGTGCTGCATAGGGCAGCACACATGGAAAATGCAAAAACGAGGAGAAATAAAGCATTTCTCCTCGTATCGCCAACTTAAGACCAGAGTTTTCCTGCTCTTAATTTTGGTGCAGCCTCCTATTTATGCTGCCCATGTGAATAGGGGGCAGCGTAAATATCAATGGGTGTTGCTGTGGAATGCCCACCACAACACCCACTGCACACCCCTTTCACGCTAAACACAGCGTGAAAGGGGGCCTATTCACAAGGCAGCGTTAAGTGGCTTAACGCTGCCTTGTGATTAAGGCGAGGCCCTTATCGCCACCACAACGTCATTGAAAGTGATGTTGTGGTGGCGATAGGGGCTTGTGAATATATGCCCCTAAATGTTAACAACAATCGTCGAGCAATGTAAATTGGTGCGATATGTAAGTTGCAACTGTGGGGCATATTAACAAGCCCCTATCACCACCACAACGTCACTTTCAGTGACGTTGTGGTGGCGATAGGAGCTCTCGCTTATTAACAAGTCAGCGTTAAGCCACTTAACGTGGCTTAACGCTGCCTTGTTAATAAAGGGCCCCTTTCACGCTGTGTTTAGCGTGAAAGGGGTGTGGAGTGGTTGTTGTGGTGGGCGTTCCACCACAACACCCATTGATTTTGACGCTGCCCCCTATTAACAACGGCAGCGTTAATAGGAGGCAGCGCCAAAATTAAGTCTAGGAAAACCCTGCTCTTAATTTGGCGAAAGGAGGAGAAATGCTTTATTTCTCCTAGTTTTTGCTTTTTCCATGTGTGCTGCCTTGTGCAGCACACATGGAAAAAGCAAAATGCCATGGTTTGTTTATATACAGGAAGGTGTCCCTTCCTGTACATAAACAAACCTTTTTTCAAAATGCCGTTTTGTAACTTACATGTGAAGCAGCACACAGGTAAGTTACAAACTGGCATTTTGAGGTTTGTTTATGAGCAGAAAGGGACACCTTCCTGTACATAAAAAACCTCCCTGCTCGCAGACACCCTTGCACTCTGGTGCAAGGGTTCCACCTTCGGCGCTAATTTGTGAAACTTAGCGCCATCGCAGTGGGAAACGCAAGGCTGCACCATATCCTTGTTAATATAGTGGAGCCTCGCATTTCCCAAGTGGCGCAGAGAGGCGTTAAGCCAAGAAGGCTAACGCCTCTCTCCGCCACTTCCTTCATAATATTCCCCTGTGTGCAGCTTTTTTATAAAGCACAGAAATCGATTATGACTTTCTCTCTGCCCGTCAGATGCCCCCAGCAGCCCAGTGACGATCAACGCAATGGGCATCTGTTACCTTCCTTTTACAAACGACTACAGAAAAAACTGTTACAGAGAGGGAGGAAAGGGGGAAGGGGCTCAAGGGACGTGTCATTCCCAGTCTCTCGATCTCCCGCCCCTGTGATGTACTCAGGTTCAGCACGAGCACGAAGCTTGACAATACCTTAACTTATATTCATGTGTGCTTCACAAGTGTGCACAAACCAATGCACAAAGTGTGCAAACAACATTTCATTTTTTTATCTCACTGAAGTTAATAAAGCATGTCCGTGTTAAAGCCCCCCCCAGAATTTTCCCACAAGCTTCAATCTGCAGAAGGCCATTTCTTGTACATTACCCCGGCCGATTTTGGACCCCAATTCATCACTGTACCTTAGACACAAGACCATGTAACCCTTGCAACATCACACATCATTTCACGAAAACACATAAATATATACGGCTAACATCAACAATACTTTCCCAAACACTCATACGAAGTACCATAATCACTAATCCCTTTACAACCATGTATTTCACCTCATCTGTCTTTTCATTCTTCACTACTCAGCAACTACTAACAGTGTTGACTCTATCCCAATGCAAAGGAGAAACCCTTTTCATATCACAGTTGAGAGTGTCACCATATCACTGAAACCATGCGTACATGGACCTGTATCTTTTCGTAGTAGCACATACTTAAAGGAAACATGCAAATAGATATATACCACTGCTATATAATTATGGAATCTTCCGATGCATAACACGTGTAAAAATACATATAGAAAGGGACGTGTCATTCTTAGTCTCTCGATCTGCCGGCCTTCTAATGTCTCCACATTCTGCACGGCCAGGGACTGTGACAGTTGCCTACAATTATGTACAAATATAGCTCACCAGTGTCAAAAGTTCGAGCACAACGTCTGCACGCAACATTTCCTTTTTTTAAAATTTCCCTCAAGTTAATAAAACATGCCTCTTCTAACACCCCCCTCCCCACTATTTTTCGACTAGTAACAACGTGCGACATTTTCCTTATGTTGCCCGAATCCATTTTGGAAGCCAAATTAACCCTGTACCTCACTTTCAAAACCATAGACTCCTTTAAACATGACAAACTACACTTCTTCTTCCTCGAAAACTCCTAAATAAATATGGGGTACTTCTTCAGCAACTACTCACACTCTATGCACATTTTGTAACAAATGTGAAACACCACACTTCAGTAATACTATGTTTTTACCAAATAATTTTTTTTTCAAACTTAAAAATATCGTCTCAAACACTTAACCACTACTACACAATATATAACACACCTTATTAATTTCTAACTCACCTCTGTAGTTGGTATGCAGATTTCGAATTTCACAAACGCATGCAATATTTTCTTTCTCAGACAATAAATGAAGATTACAACCAGTAATGGCAAACTTCCCCTCTCTTTCCGCACAGATACATGTACATAACAAATAAAAATCCTTCCTTCATTATTTCAAATTGCAAAATATTAACCCTCGCTAACTCTCTTCTAAAACGCCCCAAACTGGTTCTCTTATTTTGTGGATGAGACCCTCCCCCACACTGCCGCATCGCCATACAGCCCGAACCCTTATAACAATTCAGAAGCCTATTTCTAATAATACTACTGCAAATTTTAAAGAACACACTTTTTCTAGACATACTACTCAATAGCTTAACAGTTGTAATTAATTTTGCATTTCATATTTTAATACCACAGTTATTTCAACTCCTCCCCCAATCACCTTTTCGCTAATTTCCATACCAACAGTTTCTGCAACATTCAACGGAAGGCTGCAGGTCACAAATTCACCAACTTTCATCCCAACAGTTTCTGGAACATTCAACGCCACATGCAGGTCATACGTTCACCATACTTCATCCTAACCGTTTCTGGGACATTCAACAGCAGGTGCAGGTCACAAGTTCACAATTTTTTTGAGTTAAGAACAGTACCTTCCAAATGCAAGTAGCAGGTGTGGTTGCACTCCGCACGTCTGATCGTATCCTAAGTACTGTACGTTTCAAACATTTTTTATTAACCAATCAGAAACATACTTTTTCACGAAACTAACATGCACCCTAGTTTTCACTACACAATGTTCTTCATCACCCTATCAGTTATCGTTTTCTCAAAAAAAAGCTTCTTCTCCACCTTTCAACATATCTCTCATTATACCAACCCACTACATGAGCTACAGACATCTTTTGATTCCTTCCAGCCATACCTTCAAAATGCTAGTATGGATTGTAGGACACAGCTATGTTTTCTGGTGCAAAAGGTATGCTGAACACAAATGTATTCACAAAGACCTAGGTTTAAAAAATGTGGACATTAAATGGTTTGCACAGAGAGGATTAAAGTGGCACCAATTGTTGCCTTTGGTTAAAACCTCTTTGCATCTCCAACCCCCTGACCTCATGATTGTGTACTGTGGTGGCAATGACCTAGACACATTGACTGGAGTAGGTCTGGAAATGCTCATGAAGGATACCTTTGCACAATTGATGTTGCTTTTGCCTCAAACTGTCTTTGTATACTCCAATACATGCCAAAGACAGAAGTGGAAATGGTCAAATTAATTCTGTCCTCAGATTGAGAAAGCTAGGAAGAATGTAAATAAAGCTGTGTCTGCATACCTCAGAGATCATAGAATGGGGTCCATCTACAACAACAACATACGTTTTGATATGAATGGCATGTACAGAAGTGATGGAGTTAATTTAACAGATCAAGGAAACAGAGTTTTTCCTCAACAACCTGAAGCTGTGCATCCACATTAACATGTAGCTCCAACAAACTCACAATGAAAACAAGGGCTCTTATTAGAGCCACCCAATAACTCAGTAACTCAGTAACACAGGCCCCCACGGTACAGGGGGCCCCCTCAGCACAGTGCTCTATGTACCTTGCAGGGGGGCCCCCTCAAGTTTCGTTACACCACCTCAGCTGAACTATTTTAGGCCCAGGCCAGCCTCGCCAAAATATTTGGTAACCCGGCAAAGAGCCCCGATTCCCCGTACTCCCTGCCACCTCCCCGCCTCCTGCGGCAGCCGGCATTCCTTTTCAACAAAGCCAGCTGCTTCATGCAAGCTCCCTTTCACCAAAAGCAAATCTGCTTCGCTTCATAAAAGCGAGAGCAAATTTCCTCCTCTCGCTTCCATCAAGTGAAGCAAAAGTTTGCTATGACAGAGCCGCAACTCTCCATAGATCCCGCCTTGCCACAGCAAACTACAATGTCCATGGCGTAGGCACCACGCCTCATTGCTGGAACCGGCCCTCGGAGATAACGATACCCAGAGCCATGGAAAGCTCCTCAAGGGAAATTACACGATGCGCCTCCATCCAATTTAAAGCCCGTGAACATCGTACTCCCTGGGGCCGGCAGTCTGCAACAGACCCCGCATTTTAATTCATGAATGCCCAAAGAAGTAGTGCCCCCCGGGACAGTGTGGGGGAAGCTTCACCCCTCCACACTTAAATTTTACGTATACCTCCAAAACACGTCCTGCTCCTCAGAGCGGAGGGGGAGGGAAGACGCCTACCCCCCCATCATTATATTTACTCCAAGGAAGTGGCGTTCCCCATGACAGAAGTAAACCCCACATCATAACTAAACATTGCTCCCGGGAACTGGCCCACCCGGGGGCTTAATTAAACGAAGCACTCGGCACTGCGCTTCGTTTTTCTTTTGCCCACCGTGATTTCCAGTCCCTACGCGAATCCCGCCGAAAACATATAAAAATGTTTCTTTACGTTGCGACTCCCTGTGACACCCCCTGAGCACCCTAGGAAGGTCACAGTGTTCCTACCCTACCCTACTTTTTTTCCCCCTTTTCCCCCTACTCGTTTCAACTGACTCACAAAATGGCCACCAACGCTTCCTAGTTTGAAGTGTTGGCAGCCAATCCCAGGCAAGCTCGTGCTCGGAACGCCTCAGCCAATCAGATCTCACAATTCTGAAATATCGATATCTGTAAATCTTTAAATATCTCAAAAACTACTGCACGGATTTACACAATTTAAACAAAAGCGTGCCTTCTGGACCAAGAGCTATCTCTCTGCCAAATTTGGTGTAATTCCTTTCAGCAGTTCGGGCTGTAGCCGTGTCTAAAGTTTCCTATGGAAATTAACATGGAGAAAACGCTTTTTGGGACCCCCCTTTTTTCTTGGCCCCCCTTCACAAATCACCCCCAAACTTTCAAAACAGGAGCTGACCTGAATGAACAATTAGTTTTGAAAATTTCGTGAAGATTCGTCAAACGGCGCCAAAGTTATTAGCAAAAGAAAAACGCTTTTCCTATGGAAACTAGGTTCTAACTATAACTACCTACTGGCGCCCGCCAGTAGGTAATATTTATATATATATATACTTGTTATATTAGTAAATAAAAAATGCAAAATAGAAAATCATAATGTAAATTAAAATGAATATTTTTAAATACAGTTTTTGCATTATATATGTGTACATAAACATACACACATACATATATGTGTGTGTTTAAATAAGTATATATTTATTTATATATATATATATATATATATTGCAAAAACGGACTCCACACTGCTCTCAGCAAGAATCCCACAGCACGGAGAAAGAACGATCCACAGGTAGGTTTTTTTACCCAATAAAGTGAATTTATTTTAGTACATTTGTGCAAGCATGGACGGTCTACGCGTTTCGGCTCCTGCCTTCAACTGGACCATAGAGTCGCGTCGCCTAGAACATCTATTTAAAGTGACAAAGTGCATTTTGATCCCTTGTTTGTTTCTTAAAAATGTGCTAGACTGTTAACCCTCGTTTTACCACAGTCTTAATGGGATTCGATGGCTACCATTTATATAATTTTCTTTATAAACCTTTCAGTAAAGTACTATTATGAATGCAGTATAGAGGCAGAAGCAAGACATCAATCTTACAGTTCAAAATTATTTCTTTTGAGTAGGAGATTAAAACTGGATTCTATAATACATGAAATTTAAATTGTATAAAAGAATTGTCCCAGTTAAATTCAGATATGTAAAAATATATAAATATGAAAGTATGAAAGTAATCTGATCTAAAAGGCTGGACTCAATAAGAAATTTCTCTTATGTAAAGTACACTAAGTAAAACATCATTTAGTCCACACAATCTTATTAATTTAAAGTGCTTAGTGCAATATCTTTGTGCAAAGATGCATCTTTAGTCAATGTCATATCCATATTAGATCAATAACTCAACATTTCATTTTGATGGAAAATCCACAAAAGTTAATAACATTTTGTCCAAACGATCTTATTAAATTTAAAGTGCTTAGTGCGGAGTATTTGTGCAAATTTGCATATTTCAATTGGACTTCTTCAGTGTTAGTTCATGTGAGATCATTCCATGTCTCAAGAAGTCCATATAGCTGCCATATGAAATAAGGATACTAACTATGATACATTCTTCTCATATTGTCTAAAGTAGACTGTTAATTAAGCATATTGTATCCATAAATATTTTATCAGCTAAAAAGACTTCTAAGAACAACTTTCAATAAAAAATATGATAGTGTCTATTTCATTATTGCACAAGTTTGATTACAGTCCTCTTGTCTTTAGATCAAGTATCTTTCATGTTTTCTTTCTTCTTTCTTCCTTTCATCCTATATTTTCATTATCAACTCCTTTTCCCTTATTTGAACTGATTTATTGGATATATTGTGTTATTTCAATAAATTTCTCAGAGATGTACGTGTAACTCCGCATCCAAATTGTGGCCAAAAGGTTTCTCTGTCCCAATGGCTAATATGCATCTTGATTCCGCTTTCCTCAGTTCCAGGGTTCTATCCCCACCTCGTTCTTTCTGCTTTATTATCTTGATGCCAAAGTATGTCAGAGACTGGTTTTCCCTTGATGCGTCTCCGCAAAATGTTTTGCCATGGGATACGTGAGGTCCTTATTTTTTATTGCTCTCAGATGCTGCAGAATTCTTAGTTTTAATTTATTGATGGTACTTCCAACATATTGTTTCTTACACGGACATTCCAAGATGTATATCACATATTTTGATTCACATGTGATATGATCCACAATTTGCTCAATTTTTCCATTTTGAAGGCGGTAAGTCTGGATGTTCCTGCCGTGTTCATACGCCTTACATTTCAGACACTTCCAGAATCCCGGTGTATTCAACCATGATGTATTTATGGTTTTCCTAATTTCCAGATGACTCTGTGTCAGGAGGTCACCTAACGATGCTGTTTTCCTATATGTTATTTTCGGTGATGATGGCAGATTCCTCATCAAGGTCTCATCAAGCATGAGGATACCCCAATTTTTCTTTATAATTCTCCTTAAGATCTTATTTTCAACATTAAAATCCATAATCAAGCGCGTTGGGTCATCTTCTAAAATATCACTTTTATTCAGTGTCTCCATTCTCGTTTTAGTGTTTACTTTAGCTCTGGCACCTTCAATTATTTCTTGTGCATAACCCCTCTCCAAGAACCGTCCATTCATGTCATCAAGATTTCTTTCGACGTCCTCATTTTCAGAGCAATTCCTCTTGGCACGGAGCATCTCCCCGTAGGGAATGCTCCACTTCAGATGTTGTGGGTGCCCACTGTTCGCATGAAGGATACTGTTACTGGCAGTTGGTTTCCGATGCATCCGTGTGCACAATCGTTGATCTTTGACAAAGACTTCCACATCTAAGAAGATTACTTGTTTTTTACTATATGTAGATATGAAGGCCAAGTTATATTTGTTACTATTCAATGTCTGAATGAATGTTTCAAGTTCGACTGTTTTGCCTTCCCACACTATAAAAAGATCGTCTATGAATCTTGTCCATGTCAGGATGTTTGATCCGTATTTACCCTTCAGTATCTCCATCTCCCAAACTGCCATGAATAGATTCGCGTATGTGGGGGCTATTGATGTCCCCATTGCTGTGCCCTGTTTTTGGTGATACAGCTGTCCTTTAAAGAAAAAAATGTTTTGAGTCAAACAATGTCCCAACATCGTGATGAGCATATCTGAATGCTCCAGGAGACTTAAAGATCTTGATTCCAGGATTTTTCTGATTGCAGAGAGGCCATCTTGATGGTGGATAGATGTGTATAAAGATACTACATCTATAGTGACCATGGTCAAATTAGCGTTCCAGCGTATATGTTGTAACTTTTTATAAAATCTGTTGTATCTTTCAGATGTGATGGAAGGGAGATCACATACTCAATCAGGAAAGTGTCAATATAATGAGATGTTTTTTCAAAGAGGGATCCTAAAGAACTAACTATAGGTCTTCCTGGTGGGTTGACGATAGATTTGTGCACCTTAGGAAGAAAGTAGATTGTTGGTACTACAGGATGATCCACCTTCAGATACATATATTCTTCAAAGTTAATAAGTCCCCTCTCTTTCCATGTTTGTAGCTGCAAATGATACTCCTTCGTCCAATTTTCCGTCGGGTTTTTCTCCAATTTTTCATAGTGTTCTCTGTTTTCTAACTGTCTTTCGGCTTCCATGACATATTGTTCTAGGTCTTGTACAACAATATTTCCTTCTTTGTCGGAGGCTTTTATGATGATATTTGGGTTGTCTCTTAGTTCTTTAAGGGCTTTTTGTTCACCCATCGTTAAATTCCACTTCCTCCTTTTATTTCGTTTGATTTTACATCCTGATAATTTATTTACTTCCTCTACCACTATTTCGTGGAAGAGATCCACCTTGTTCCCAGGAGGGAGTTGCGGGCAGAATTTTGATTGTGATTTTAATCCACTTTCCCCACCTCTGTTGGTAGCTATACCTTCTTCCTGGCATAGCAATAAATCATCATCTATTCCTGTGTTTGTTATCATGTTTGTTTCTGTCGTGGATTCTCCTAGAGTTCTCAATGTCCGTAGTGTGGTGAGATCTTTTGATTTAAGGAGGAGATAGCAGCACATGGTTGGTTTAAATTTTGTGGGTTTGTTAACTTCTCCTCATAATATTTCTTCAATTTTACTTTGCGACAAAATTTGTAAAGATCAATTCTGAAGTTGGGGATGTCCATGTTATTTCTATTAAAATGAATATTTTTAAATACAGTTTTTGCATTATATATGTGTACATAAACATACACACATACATATATGTGTGTGTTTAAATAAGTATATATTTATATATATTATCTACTGGCGGTCGCCAGTAGATAGTTATAGTTAAAACCTATTATCCATAGGAAATCCGCGACATTCTATTTGAAATAACGTTGGCGCCGGTTGACGAATCTTCGCGAAAGTTTCCAACTTGTTGGGGCGCTCCGGTCCGCTCCTATCCTGAAAGTCTCGGGTGATACGTCAAGCGGGGCCGAGAAAAAGGGGGTCCCAAAACGCGTTTTCCCCATTCATTTTTCCATAGGAACCTTTAGTCGCAGCTACAGCCCGAACTGCTGAACGGAATTACACCAAATTTGGCAAAGAGGTAGCCCTTGGTTCAGTGTCGTGCCTTTTGCTTAAATGGTGTAAATCCGTTCAGAAGTTCCTGAGAAAATCTAAAGTAAAGTCACATATATATCTGGGCGGAGCCTAACCACACATGACATCGTGAGATCTGATTGGCTGTCAGCACTTCATCCTGGAATTGCTGGCAGCCATCTTGGGACCAATATAAATGATAGTACCTCATTGAAATGCATTGTAGTGAATAGAAGATTTTGAGGGTCACCAAAAGGAGAACTATAAAGGGTGATAACAGGCTTTAGTTACATTAGAATTTATTTGTTGATGGTACCATACTAATTTTAGGAATTGTGGTGTATTCTAAGGTGATTTTACCATGTGAAAAACCTTCTGCTGGGATATCATGAATCATGTTTGAGAGATCACTATTTTCTCATGCTTGTCCCATGGAGGTTTGGAAGGTGCTCCAGAAGCTAAAATGAGAGCATATTTTCTGTAAATTCACATTATCTTTCTCACTCATGTGAGAATGAAGTCTGACATTCTCAGTAAAACATGTACATCCAACAAGGGCAGAGACTGTCAGTTGATTCCTTTGTGTTCTACTGCAGCTTCCCAGAGTGTTCTAAAGAACAACTAGAGTGCTAACAGCCTTACTTATGACAAAAGTATGGCACACCTGAAGCCATCTTGATTGGAATAAACTGGTAACACTTAAACAATTTAATTTAAAAAGGAACAAAATGATGGGCTTCATTTTGTCACAGAAATTATGGTTAGTGCTGTAGAAAGAAAAATTAGGACATGTTTCAAGTGTGATCTCAAATATCTTCCTGTTATATTTCAACAGGAGCAGCCTGCCAGTTGATGCCTTTGTGTTCTACTGCAGCTTCCCAGAGTGTTCTAAAGAACAACTAGAGTGCTAACAGCCTTACTTATGACAAAAGTATGGCACACCTGAAGCCATCTTGATTGGAATAAACTGGTAACACTTAAAACATTTAATTTAAAAAGGAACAAAATGAGGGGGTTCATTTTGTCATAGAAATTATGGTTAGTGCTGTAGAAAGAAAAATTAGGACATATTTCAAGTGTGATCTCAAATATCTTCCTGTTATATTTCAACAGGAGCAGCCTGCCAGTTGATGCCTTTGTGTTCTACTGCAGCTTCCCAGAGTGTTCTAAAGAACAACTAGAGCGCTAACAGCCTTACTTATGACAAAAGTATGGCACACCTGAAGCCATCTTGATTGGAATAAACCGGTAACACTTAAAACATTTAATTTAAAAAGGAACAAAATGAGGGGTTCTTTTTGAAATAGAAATTATGGTTAGTGCTGCAGAAAGAAAAATTAGGGCATGTTTTAAGTGAGATCTCATATCCTCTTCTATTTCATTAGAAAATTCTGGCATGCAGACTGAAACAATCACTTTCAATACCAGCAGCAGACTACCAGTTAACTCCCTGGTGAGCAGTAGCTTTACTCCAGTGATCTAATGAGCAACTAGAGTGCTAACATTCTGAATTTATGGCAGATGTGAGACACATCTGAATGCCTTCTTGATGGAATCAAAGTAAAAACTGAAAGCATTTCCTACTGAGAAGACTGCAGTAAATGAAGAAATTAGGAAACTTCATAACAAAGAAGTCTTCCAAGATGGCCACCAGTGAAAAAAGAGCCCAAATGTAGCACACATATTACCCAGATGTAGCCCACATATAGCCCAATGACAAAAGTGTGCAAAACACTTTTTATTTTGAGTTTTTTGCAGTTTTATGTAGTGCAGACTGGTCAGGTATTGGAGCATTGCATCTTAAAACATGACCCCCTAAACTACAAAAACACCACTGCACTACCTTAAACCCTAAAACACTACCCCCAGCACGACCCCCTACACTACACAAGCACCACTGCACTATCCTAAACCCTAAAACACTACCCCCAGCACGACCCCCTACACTACCCAAACACCACTGCACTAACCTAAATCCTAAAACACTACCACCAGCACGACCCCCTACACTACCCAGACACCACTGCACTACCCTAAAACATGACCCCCTACACTACACAAACACCACTGCACTACCCTAAACCCTAAAACACTACACCCAGCACGACCCCTACACTACACAAGCACCACTGCACTACCCTAAACCCTAAAACACTACCCCCAGCACGACCCCCTACACTGCCCGAACACCACTGCACTGCCCTAAACCCTGAAACACCACCCCCAGCATGACCCCCTACACTGCCCAAACACCACTGCACTGCCCTAAACCCTGAAACATCACCCCCAGCAAGACCCCCTACACTGCCCGAACACCACTGACCTAAACTCTGAAACACCACCCCCAGCACGACCCCCTACACTGCCCGAACACCACTGCACTGCCCTAAACCCTGAAACACTACCCCCAGCATGACCCCCTACACTGCCCGAACACCACTGCACTGCCCTAAACCTTGAAACACCAGCCCCTGCACGACCCCCTACACTGCCTGAACACCACTGCACTACCCTAAACCCTGAAACATCACCCCCAGCACGACCCCCTACACTGCCCGAGCACCACTGCACTGCCCTAAACCCTGAAACACCAGCCCCAGCACGACCCCCTACACTGCCCGAACACCACTGCACTGCCCTAAACCCTGAAACACCAGCCCCAGCACGACCGCCTACACTGCCCGAACACCACTGCACTGCCCTAAACCCTGAAACACCAGCCCCAGCACGACCCCCTACACTGCCCGAACACCACTGCACTGCCCTAAACCGTGAAACACCATCCTCAGCACGACCCCCTACACTGCCTGAACACCACTGCACTGCCCTGAACCCTGAAACACCAGCCCCAGCACAACACCCTACACTGCCCGAACACCACTGCACTGCCCTAAACCCTGAAACACCACCCCGTGCATGACCCCCTACACTGCCCGAACACCACTGCACTGCCCTAAACCCTGAAACACCACCCCCAGCGCGACCCCCTACACTGCCCAAACACCACTGCACTGCCCTAAACCCTGAAACACCACCCCCTGCACAACCCCCTACACTGCTCGAACACTACTGCACTGCCCTAAACCCAGAAACACCATCCCCAGCACGACCCCCTATACTGCACGAACACCACTGCACTGCCCTAAACCCTGAAACACTACCCCCAGCAAGACCCCCTACACTGCCCGAACACCACTGCACTGCCCTAAACCCTGAAACATCACCCCCAGCAAGACCCCCTACACTGCCCGAACACCACTGCCCTAAACCCTGAAACATCACCCCCAGCAAGACCCCCTACACTGCACGAACACCACTGCACTGCCCTAAACCCTGAAACACCAGCCCCAGCACGACCCCCTACACTGCCCGAACACCACTGTACTGCCCTAAACCCTGAAACCCCACCCCCAGCATGACCCCCTACACTGCCAGAACACCACTGCACTGCTCTAAACCCTGAAACACCACCCCCTGCACAACATCCTACACTGCCTGAACACTACTGCACTGCCCTAAACCCTGAAACACCACCCCCAGCACGACCCCCTACACTGCACGAACACCACTGCACGGCCCTAAACCCTGAAACACTACCCCCAGCAAGACCCCCTACACTGCCCGAACACCACTGCAGTGCCCTAAATCCTGAAACACCACCCCCAGCAAGACCCCCTACACTGCCCGAACACCACTGCACTGCTCTAAACCCTGAAACACCACCCCCAGCACGACCCCCTACACTGCCCGAACACCACTGCTCTGCCCAAAACCCTGAAACACCAGCCCCAGCACGACCCCCTACACTGCCCGAACACCACTGCACTGCCCTAAACCCTGAAACACCAGCCCCAGCACGACCCCCTACACTGCCCGAACACCACTGCACTGCCCTAAACCCTGAAACACCACCCCCAGCACGACCCCCTACACTGCCCGAACACCACTGCACTGCCCTAAACCCTGAAACACCAGCCCCAGCACAACCCCGTACACTGCCCGCACACCACTGCACTGCCCTAAAACCTGAAACACCAGCCCCAGCACAACCCCGTACACTTCCCGAACACCATTGCACTGCCCTAAACCCTGAAACACCAGCCCCAGCACGACCGCCTACACTGCCCGAAAACTACTGCACTGCCCTAAACCCTGAAACACCACCCCCAGCAAGACTACCTACACTGGCCGAACACCACTGCACTGCCCTAAACCCTGAAACACCACCCCCTGCACGACCCCCTACACTGCCCAAACACTACTGCACTGCCCTAAACCCTGAAACACCACCCCTCAGCACGACACCCTACACTGCCCGAACACCACTGCACTGCCATAAACCCTGAAACCCCACCCCAGCACGACCCCCTACACTGCACGAACACCACTGCACTAAACCCTGAAACACCACCCCCTGCACGACCCCCTACACTGCCGGAACACCACTGCACTGCCCTAAACCCTGAAACACCACCCCCAGCATGACCCCCTACACTGCCCTAACACCACTGCACTGCCATAAACCCTGAAACATCACCCCCAGCACAACCCCCTACACTGCCTGAGCACCATTGCTCTGCCCTAAACACTGAAACACTAGCCCCAGCACGACTCCCTACACTGCCCGAACACCACTGCACTGCCCTAAACCCTGAAACACCACCCCCAGCACGACCCCCTACACTGCCCGAACACCACTGCACTGCCCTAAACCCTGAAACACCAGCCCCAGCAAGACCCCCTACACTGCCTGAACACCACTGCATTGCCCTAGGCTCTGAAACACCAGCCCCAACAAGACCCCCTACACTGCCCGAACACCACTGCACTGCCCTAAACCCTGAAACACCAGCCCCAGCAGGACCCCCTACACTGCCCGAACACCACTGCACTGCCCTAAACCCTGAAACACCAGCCCCAGCATGACCCCCTACACTGCCCGAACACCACTGCACTGCCCTAAACCCTGAAACACCAGCCCCAGCACGACCCCCTCCACTGCCCGAACACCACTGCACTGCCCTAA
Organism: Calotriton arnoldi; assembly: GCA_963921515.1. Lineage (NCBI taxonomy): Eukaryota > Metazoa > Chordata > Amphibia > Caudata > Salamandridae > Calotriton > Calotriton arnoldi. Next base: position 297,978 of record CAWUFW010013950.1, read on the forward strand.
ACCCTGAAACACCACCCCCTGCATGACCCCCTACACTGCCCGAACACCACTGCACTGCCCTAAACCCTGAAACACCACCCCCTGCACCACCCCCTACACTGCCCGAACACCACTGCACTGCCCTAAACCCTGAAACACCACCCCCTGCACCGCCCCTACATTGCCCGAACACCACTGCACTGCCCTAAACCCTGAAACACCACCCCCAGCATGACCCCTTTACTGCTCGAACACCACTGCACTGCCATAAACCCTGAAACACCACCCCCAGCATGACCCCCTACACTGCCCGAACACCACTGCCCTAAACCCTGAAACACCACCCCTGCACGACCCCTACACTGCCCGAACACCACTGCACTGCCCTAAACCCTGAAACACCACCCCTGCACGACCCCCTACACTGCCCGAACACCACTGCACTGCCCTAAACCCTGAAACACCACACCCAAGACGACCCCCTACACTGCCCGAACACCACTGCACTGCCCTAAACCCTAAAACACCACCCCCAGCACTACCCCCTACACTGCCCGAACACCACTGCACTGCCCTAAACCCTAGAACACTACCCCCAGCATGACCCCCTACACTACCCGAACACCACTGCACTACCCTAAACCCTAAAATACTCCCCCAGCACGACCCCCTACACTACCCGAACACGACTGCACTGCCCTAAACCCTAAAACACTCCCCCAGCACGACCTCCTACACTGCCCAAACACTACTGCACTGCCCTAAACCCTGAAACACCACCCCTCAGCACGACACCCTACACTGCCTGAACACCACTGCACTGCCCTAAACCCTGAAACACCACCCCAGCAGGACCCCCTACACTGCCCGAACACCACTGCACTAAACCCTGAAACACCACCCCCTGCACAACCCCCTACACTGCCGGAACACCACTGCACTGCCCTAAACCCTGAAACACCACCCCCAGCACGACCCCTTTACTGCTCGAACACCACTGCACTGCCCCAAACCCTGAAACACCACCCCCAGCATGACCCCCTACACTGCCCGAACACCACTGCCCTAAACCCTGAAACACCACCCCTGCACGACCCCCTACACTGCCCAAACACCACTGCACTGCCCTAAACCCTGAAACACCACCCCCTGCACGACCCCCTACACTGCCCAAACACCACTGCACTGCCCTAAACCCTGAAACACCACCCCCAGCACGACCCCCTACACTGTCCGAACACCACTGCACTGCCCTAAACCCTAAAACACCACCCCCAGCACGACCCCCTACACTGCCTGAACATCACTGCACTGCCCTAAACCCTAGAACACTACCCCCAGCATGACCCCCTACACTACCCAAACACCACTGCACTACCCTAAACCCTAAAATACTCCTCCCAGAACGACCCCCTACACTACCCGAACATGACTGCACTGCCCTAAACCCTAAAACACTCCCCCCAGCACGACCCCCTACACTACCCGAACACCACTGCACTGCCCTAAACCCTAAAACACTCCCCCAGCACGACACCCTACACTACCTAAACACCACTGCACTGCCCTAAACCCTAAAACACTACCCCCGCATGACCCCCTACACTACCCAAATACCAATGCACTACCCTAATCCCTAAAACACTACCCCCGCACAACCCCTACACTACCCAAAGACCACTGCACTACCCTAAACTCTAAAACAATACCCCCGCACGACTCCCTACACTACCCAAAGACCACTGCACTACCCTAAACCCTAAAACACGACCTCCTACACTACACAAACACCACTGCACTACCCTAAACCCTAAAAACTACCCCAGCACGAACCCCTACACTACCCAAACACCACTGCACTACCCTAAACCATAAAACACTACCCCCAGCAGTACCCCTACGCTACCCAAACACCACTGCACTACCCTAAACCCTAAAACACTACCCCCAACAGTACCCCCTACACTACCCAAACACCATTGCACTACCCTAAAACACTACCCCCAGCAGTATCCCCTACACTACCCAAACACCACTGCACTACCCTAAACCCTAAAACCCTAAAACACTAACCCCCAGCACGACCCCCTACACTACCCAAACACCACTGTACTACCCTAAACCCTAAAACACTCCCCCAGCACGACTCCCTACACTACCCAAACACCACTTCACTACCCTAAACCCTAAATCTACCCCCAGCATGACCCCCTACACTACACAAACACCACTGCACTACCCTAAACCCTAAAACACTACCCCCAGCACGACCCTCTTCACTACCTAAACACAACTGCACAATTTGTTACAGGCGTTGCAACGCAGGCCTGTGGTGCTTACTGGAAGTACCTGGTGGGCTAGTTGGGCCCCAGGGACTCTCAGGATTCAAGGTGACCTAATCCCCCAACTTAAAACGCGCCACGGGGCGTGTTTGCACAGTGGTGAAGGGAGGGGGCGGGGCCTCAGGTGACATGTGCGCAAACACGCCCTGTGGTGCGTTTTAAGTTGGGGAGTTAATTCCCTTTGAATCCTGGGGCCAACTAGCCCACCAGGTACCTTCAGTAAGCACAACAGAGTTGAGTTGCAGAGAGGTGAAAAAGGTGCGTGGCCTCGGAACGCCTCTCTGCAACTCAGCTCTGTGGTCCTAACTGTAGGTACCTGGGGGCTAGTTGGGCCCCAGGGACCCTCAGGATTCAAGGGGACTTAATCCCACAACTTAAAACGTGCCACTGGCTCTGGTTAGTCAGAGTCAGTTACCACCAGTACCCGTCTGAAAAAGTTGTGGGCACAGGATGATTTTGCAACAAGGCCTCTTTCTGCTCCTCTGTTGGTTCTTTCTGCACATCTTTTGCATCTTTCTGTGCGTTTTTTCTTCTTTCTTCACATGTCCTACCTCTGTTGGCATAGTTAGAAACTAGCATTTAAAAAACCTTTGAAATTCACTTAAAAAATCATAGGTTTCAGGCACGTTATAGTTAGAAATTAGCATTTAAAAAACCTTTGAAATTCACTGAAAAAACCATAGGTTTCAGGCACGTTATAGTTAGAAATTAGCATTTAAAAAACCTTTGAAATTCACTGAAAAAACCATAGGTTTCAGGCACGTTATAGTTAGAAATTAGCATTTAAAAACCTTTGAAATTCACTGAAAAAACCATAGGTTTTAGGGACAGTTATAGTTAGTTGGACATTGCACTCGTACAAAACCCGTGAAATTCCCCTGTTATAGTTAGTTCAGCTAACTATAACTCGCGCCCCGCAATGCACTGCTGATGACGTCACATATTACATCACTCATGACATGGTCAGTGACATCACTGATGACATCACTGATGACATCTCAAATGACATCACTGATGACATCATCCATGTGATAATTTCATGCATCTTCTCACACCCTAATATAACTTTTGATACACCCACTCTAAATTACAGACTGCCATTCTCAAAACCATAGACACTCCAACACCAAAAACTACATACCCACTCACTGATTCTTAGGTCTACACACACATCCACTCACTCACCTGTACAGTCACTCATACTTACAGTCACTCAGTACAGGACTATCATATGCACTCATACACCTATATAAACACTCACACACCGCCACTCATCCATAGAGGTACTCACACACCTAGTCAGTCATGCAAAAAATTAATCACACACCCATTTACTCACCTATACAGTTATACACACACCAGCTCACTTACTCATACAAATACTAGCACATTCTTACGCTCTTATACAATAACTGATACAAGCACACACACATCCATACAGCCACTCTCACAATAACACACTCTCACTTATAGCCATTTAAATACTCTAACACACATATATACTGCCTTTTACATATGTAGTTACTCGCACATGTACCACGGAGATATAGATTCACTCACTAACACACCCATACACACACTCACCCACCCAAGCAGTCCATCACAGATGCACTCTTGAAATCATGCACCCAGTGAATCACCCACTCACACATCTATGTATAGAGTCACACACACCCCACCCACACAAACAGTCAGGCAGCCATACAGATACTCAGAGAACCAATCAATAACCCATATAGACACTCATGTAGCTATTCGCAAATCCATGCATCCACTTACACACCAACAAACAGACGGATACAGACATTCACACAGTTTAGTCACTAACCCATGCATTCAGTAAGATACGTTTAATCACTCACTTGTAGTCAGTCACTCACGTATTAAATCATCCATTCAGACACTTATACACCCACTCATTCTTCAATACGCCTTTCCCTATATATATTAAACATATTTAAACTTTACAGAAACACAGTCACTGGATGATGTCATCAGTGATGTCATTTGAGATGTCATCAGTGATGTTATCAGTGATGTCACTGACCATGTCATGAGTGATGTAATATGTGACGTCATCAGCAGTGCATTATGGGGCGCGAGTTATAGTTAGCTGAACTAACTATAACAGGGGAATTTCACGGGTTTTGTACGAGTGCAATGTCCAACTAACTATAACTGTCCCTAAAACCTATGGTTTTTTCAGTGAATTTCAAAGGTTTTTTAAATGCTAATTTCTAACTATAACGTGCCTGAAACCTATGGTTTTTTCAGTGAATATATATATATATATATATTTAAATTATATTTAAACATATTTAATTAACATAATACTAATGTTAGAAGTTAAAATATTTAACAGTTACTATTTTTAATTATATATATATATTTAATTATATATTTAAAAACTATATTTTTGATTATATTTTTTCAATATTAGTATAAAACTATATTTCTATTTGATATTTTTATACTTACCATTATATGTATAGAAAAACGATATTTTTGACACAATATTTTGGTAGCACAATATTTATGGTTTCGATATTATGTCAGTGAACCACATCTATAGATGAGGAGGACTGACTGAAAACCCCTCTAACTCTATATGTATATAATCCTTTTTGTGAAAACAAATGGTCAAGGCTAACGCCAGACCTAGAAAGGCGTCAAATAACAAATACATTTTCTTGTACGTTGGTTTTCTCAAATGCAATTTGGGCACTAATCTTACTAAGGATTTACTGTGTAATCCCCCAACACTGTTGGAATTATACAACAGAATATATGTTTAAAAGTAATTACCTAAAATAAGCTAATGTCCATTCTATGCTGCTTAAAATGAATTAATATTTTTGATTGTGGCTGTATAGAACAGTCTACGTCTTTACCGACAATCTTGGTTAAAGTTAGATTGAAATGTTCATCATCCATTACATTTTGACATTTTTGATGCATGGCTCTACCACTAAATCAATAAGGAAGGTTTATGTTGAGCTGAGAATGGTAAATGTTTAATTCCCTCGCAGTTTCAATTATATCTTAAAGACTGCAATAAAGAGCTGATGCGTACCAATGATCTATGGTTGTTCAGTGCCTTCATTTTCTTCTGCTTTGTGTCCAGTTGATTATTAATCCTTTGATGCGGTCATTGTCTCTTGAAGACAATGAAGGAAACATGTTCAATTTTTTATTGAACTTTGTAACTGTGTGCATTGGTGGAGAATGCATTCTTGGGTTTCGTCATTTGAAGACTGCAGGGTAGTGCTCAGTTATTAAATAATGATTTAACTTATTGATTTGCTTGCATGAAATTGAGTGACTGCGAACCACAAGAATGAGATTACAGTAATGAGTATTTATGCTCTGCAATATGTCACTCCGCAGGGTGGGGTATAATCAAAATGTACTTTTTTCACTTTGATCCTTAAAGCATAACAAAAACATTGCACTCGGGCCAGTCAGTAATATCTCAAAAACGCCTTGGTAAAAAGTGCAAACACGTAAGGTGGTAATTGAAAGAGAAGGATGCTCTCGACTTCTTTGATGCCAAAATCGTCAAATGTACAAATCCATCATGAACACCATGGGAAGTGCACCCTTACTATCACATCTTTCCTCCTCTGGTAGAAACTGCAGAGGCCCTAACTTAAACCTGACCCTCAAAACAGACGCATCTTTGGGACAGATATACGAAACCTTTTTTTAGTCTCAAATGGCCCGATTTACAACTGCAAAAAGGACTCTTGGTACGTGCAAACCACAAATTATGATTCAGTACCTCGATACCAAACCGCAATTTATGTTTGTGTCAAAAGGCTGAATCGGTATTTGGAAGGGACGTGTTTAGGACATCCCTTTCAAATACCGATTCGGTGTGTTATATATTAATGTTTTACAACAGAATTCTGGTTGCAAAGCATTAGGGGGATATTCTCAAGAACGTGCGATAAACATCGGCAAAATTGGGTAACGCAAGTTTACATATTGCCGTCTATCATGGGAAAATAACCCCGTGTTAACGTGGCATTCACAACACGGCGGTAACATGCGATAGTACCCCGATAACGCGTCAAATGTCTGCGATAACACTACCGGGACGGCGATGAAAATCCAAACCCGAACGCGAAAAAAGATGCAATGGGCCCAACCGCGATAAGACAATCAGCGAAAAGCAGCGCCAGGCCTGCAAATCACACACGTCAGGCGGGAAAAATCACTACAAAAGCAGAAAAAAAAAAGAAAAAAAACTACAGCGAAGCACAATGGAGGCAGCCGGAGCAGGTACAGAGGACGGCCAGAACCCCACAAGCCCCACGGAGGAGCAGCCTGGGACCTCGGGGACAGGGAAGGGCAAGGACAAGAAGAAGAGGAAGACGCGGTTCAGTCCGCAGGAAAACAGGATCCTGATCACGGAGGTGGTAGAACACCATCAACAACTGTTCGTCACCTCCACTGTGTCATTGGCAACAGAAAATGCAATATGGCAGTCCATCCTGGACAAGGTGAATGCAGTCGGAGTGCTGAGGAGGACAATGGAAGAGCTCAAGAGGCACTGGAATGATGTCAAGTGCAAGACCAAGCAGAAACTCGGCAACAACCAGAAGGCAGCAATGCAGACTGGAGGTGGAAGTCCAGCGCCACAGGAGGAGCTGGATGAGATGGAGGAAATGGTGTCCACAGTCATCAGTGTGGAGAAGGTGGCAGGAGTTGTGGCACCGGACACTGCTCAACAGCAACAGGGTGAGTAACCACCAGGGACTGGGGGGACGGGGGGAGATGGGCACAATGGCACACATGCACAATCAAGTATAGCACAGTGCACACTCACAATGACTCTGGATCATGTCCCTGATCTCCTTGGCATACTGCAGCACACATAGAAACAGCAAGTAGGGCCCCGTCGACAATGTGCACAGAGGGGGCTCTCCCCACACAGCACTAATCTCACAACAAACCCATGCACATGTGCTGAACCCAGCAAAGCGGCGTGTCTGTGAGCCACACTGACAATGCAAGTGACACTGCATGACGAATAGCATGGCTGCAGTCAATATATCATGACATGTTGCACGCCACGACACTGAGGTGGCTGAGTGTGGACCACATCCGTAAAGGAGCAGGTCACACTCTGACACATCCACGTGCACAAACAACCCCTGACATCAACAACACATCTGCGGACAAACCATGCCCCAGAGTCCCAAGTCCCACCAAGAGCCCAATTTACCTAAGAATGCAACATCTCAGCACTGTATAAGCACAGAAGTCAAAGGCACACCGCCTGAAAGGGATAAGGGCCAGCCAAATCAGAGCTGTAGGGGCGACTCTCCCAAAATGCAGCACACACACATAACATTCAGAGCACATCAACATTGACAACAATGTGGTATAAACTGCAACACGTTCACAAAAGAACAGAGGACACAACTGGCGCCGCTTGTGTGTAGAAACTGGTCAATCACATTTGGCATAGCAGGGAAATGTGAGATGTTAATGTACAAGTACAAACACACATTCGTGATGTTGTTGAAATGTCCACTGTCCCGCATCAAATATGCAGCTCCTCCCAAACAGTCACAATGTACATTGTCATGCAGTCTGTACGTCAACATACATGTGAACACAATGTTAAACTGCATCTCCCCATCACATTGCAGAGGGAGAACCAACACCTCTTGCAGAGCAGACCCAACAGCTCTTCACTGATGACGAAGAGGACCTTCACACCTTCGACACCGACGCCCTCCAAGAGTTCATGGACAGATACGGCACCTCACCTCCAGGAGCAGGGCAGCCCAGCTGCATCGAGGAGACCCCACCCCCTGCACAGACCACACAGCAGGAAGCACCCACCACCATGGATGTCTCCCAGGACCCCCACAACAAACACATGGCCTTTCAACGCCGTGTGTTAGAGGTCCAGGAGAAGATGGCTGATCAGGTGCGGGTGGGGTTCGACCTCATGGCAGCCAAACTTGATGCCATACATGGGTGTCTGAGTACCATCAGGGACCCTAACGGACACCCACAGTCCGCTCCATGCTCTCCAACGATCCATGGCTGACATTGCTGGAGTCATGATACTGAGACAAGAACAACTGTCCAGTCAGAGTGGCTCCAGCGATGTCAGCCGGGAGTTGGGACAGATGCGGGGGCTCATGGAGAACATGTAGCGGATGACGGCGAAAAGAATGGCTGCCACGGCTGCACACCAGCGAGATGTGGCTGGGACCTTCCATGCCCTGCAGCACATCGTCATGGCATTGCTGCCTCAAGGCCTTGCGCAGATGAATGCTGCTCCTGCTTCTACATCCACATCTCCGCCCCCTGATGTGTCAGTGCCTCACAGTGCGGCAGGCAATCCCCCACCACCCATGTGTGAGGCACATGTGACATCAGAGGACGAAGATGCGGGTGAATCAACATTACTGGTAAGGAGGAGGCAGTAGCATTCATCTCCGCCATATGGCCTGTTTCTGCTTGGTTCTGCCCTTTGCATCATCACCTTCCACTGTCCCCCGATACACTCTATGACACTCACCTTGGACCTCGACATGGACTGCCATTTTCTGTTTGGTTACCAATGACACAGCGATCAGACTGCGGACTGAACTCTTCCTCTTCCGATGTACTTGTCATTCCCTGAAGGACTCTGGCTGGCCTTCCACGGGCCAATAATGTGAAGTGGGGTTTCCATGGCCCTGTACTGCTCCAGCTGCAACACTCCACTGGATGTGAATTAAACATTCAGAATCGCACAGATGTTTCATGTCTTTGATTATTCAAGTATGAGAGTATGGATGAATGTAGGGTCAGTGATTCCCCCTTACATCCATGCTGCTCATGTCATGGGACTTGAGTCACAGGGTGCAACATTGCCGAATGTGGCCCGGGTGGCGTAGACACTACAACAGAGACACAAGCATCAGTTACTTCCATGTCCAGCCCAGAACTGAAGCACGCCGAGAGCCCCGGGCTCATTGTTCCCACTCCTACGCTGGCCTGCCATACGCCAGGCCAGTCCACTCCGCTTACGCTCAGGGGGGGGACGACAAAGCTACATGTCCCAGGTCTTCCCTGTAGTGATCTGCTGATCACTGGTCTAGTCGTCAGCATGCCACAGCCACTCCCTGAGGGCTGGTTCCCACCCACACCACACCCATCCAGCACAGGCGTCACAGGACATGTGACCCTGCCAATAAAAGGGGCATAGCACGTAACATACCCCACTGCCGGAGATGACATGATGGCGTCCACACCACGCAACCCAATCATGAAGGGTCCATGACTTGTGGCGCACTGAGTTGGTGCCACCCGCTGTACTGTGGCCCGCACGGGCCTACCGCCACGGGACGATGACTTGCGGTGCACTGAGTTGGTGGCACCCACTGCACTGCGGCCCGCACGGGCCTACCGCCACGGGACCATGACTTGCGGTGCACTGAGTTGGTGGCACCCACTGCACTGCGGCTGGCAGGGGCCTACCGCCACGTGACGAGGACTTGCGTTGCACATGGTTAGTGGCACCCACTGCACTGTGGCTGGCAGGGGCCTACCGCCACGTGACGATGACTTGCGTTGCACAGGGTTAGTGGCACCTGAAGAGCTGAGCGGGTGTGCAGCCTGCGATGATGCGTTGGCCTCGATATGGCATCCAGCGAATCAAGACTCAAATTGAACAGTGTGCCCTGCTGGACCGCAGTGTACGCGCAGGCAGCAGTCAGCACACACATGACTCCGCGGTGCGGTGTCGCAGGGTGCACTGGGGGCCTGTGGCGCGGAATCCAGCGATCGGCTGAGGAGGATGCACCGGCACGTGGTGCGCCCTCTTGGAGACACGCCGGTGGCGGCAGGTGAGCATTGAGGCCTGGGTGCGCAGGGGCGGCCAGTCATCGCTGGGCGGAGGACCGGTCTGGGGACCTGGGCTGGGGTGCATCAGGCGCACAGGATCGCGCAGGCGCCACCGTGCACGGCGGCGGACTCGTGGCTGGGTGGGGGGCGCCGCCCTTGCTGACACAGCCCTGCATGCGATGATCGTGATGTGCGAGGGTTGGTTTGGGACGTAGCCACCTTGTCTCCAGTGTGAATGTGCCCATTGAAGGTGGTCGGCCACGTGTGTGTAGGCCTATGGGCAGGTTGTGGAGGAGACTGAGACACACGCAGTAGTCACTTTGGTGGTGGATTGGTGACGTGTGCATTCCCACAGTTGTGAGTTGGGGGATTGTGGAGTTGAGGTGTGTGGTGTGTTCAGTTGGTACTTGCCGATGGGCAGTGCATTTCCATGGGGGCCATCCTCAAAGCGCTGGTTGGTGGCGGACTTGTGGACATGTGGGGATCATGCACACTGCCTGGGGAATTTGCGACGACATTGGTGGGCAGGCCATGGTGGTCCACTTTTGTATGCACAGTGATGGCATGCATGTGGTTGCTTTTGCGGTGATTGTGTGCAGTGTCGGCAGGGGGCACAAGTCATACACGTGTGCTGTGAATTGCCCCCAACACGTGCGTGACGCCAGCTATGGCGTAGTTCCCTTGCGTGGTCTCAAAATGTTCCTGCGCAGTGTGGGGGGAGTGAGGGGCAGGGGTATCGAGCTGACACACACCGTGATGCTTTCAGGTGTGATGAGTCCTGCATGATGTGACCGTAACAGCAGTTTGTGTGGTCGTTACCTTCCTCTTCATTCCTAGGATGGTTACGGCCACACGTAGTTCTGTTACGGTCTTCTCATGCATGGTTTATCAGGCCTGTGAGCATTCTGGTTTGTCCAAGTGCAGTACACTGTACCAGATTAGGCATGTGACTATATGGAAGTTTGACCATTGTCACCATTTCTCCCACAGGTTTCTGAAGACACGTTGCCCTGTTGAAGTTCCCCGTTGGGAATGGAAAGCGTTGGCTGAGCTTTTCGTTTTGTTGATTTATGTATTTGTAATAAAGTTCTGTTTTTACACTACTGTTGACTACTGGACTTCATGACCTGGCGCACCCACATTTCGGTTGCTACGATCTTGGGTCTGGGGCACGGAGGCGTCTAGCATGGCTGGCGTTGGGGTTGGTTGCGCAGGTACACTACGAATCGGAACTATCGTGTGGTGCGGATACAGGGGCCTGCCGTTGCTTTTGTGGACATGCATCCATGACATGTTTGATGGGGCTGGCTGTGTGACTCCTCCGACTTGGACAGTTGTTGGTTGGAAGGTACCAAGGGCCAACAGGTGCAACACAGCCAGCAGCTTTGTCTGCGGGGGGATGTAGGTTGTCCGCTGTGTTGGTACCGTCAGCCTGTGGGCAATGTGGGTCAGGATGCGGAGGATGGTTGTCCTTTTGAGCCTGTGTTGGCCAATGGCTTCCTCTGGCGTTGAGTCTCTGGGGCTGGTGCGTTTTAGGGTCGTCCGCTGTCCTGCACTGCTTAGGTGGTAATCTGGGGGGGTGGTCCGGGAGGATGGCCTGGGGGTGGTGGCGGTGGGTGTTGTGGCCCTCTTGGGTCTCCGAGCTGCATGATCAGTCTCTCCATGGCATCTGTTGGTCTTCAGATGTGGCTCTGGGCTGGGCTCCCTTTCTACTGCAGTTGGTCGTCCTGCTTAACACCAGTAAAAGGCAGGTGTTAAATCCCTGCTGCTAACGCGCCTTATCACCTGTTCTTGGTTCGCATCGCAGATCTGACTGGTCGTTGTGAATCTCGCGAAGTGGTGTTTTCATGTGTTTTTGCACGGGAACGCCTACTCTGCATATCATTAGCGTTAGTTGTCGCACTCATCCGTGGCAATGTTTTTTGCGGCAGCTATCGCTGGTAAACTGGCGATATCGGCAGTTTGCACCAGCTTGAGAATAGGGCGATAAATCTATCGCCACTTTTGCGGCGCTAAAGTGCAGATAAATCGGTGATGAGTCCTTGAGAATATGCCCCTTAATCTTTTACCAACTTCTGAAAGGTACCAATAAGACATTAGCAAATGGGATGGTGTCCCCAAGGGGCCCCCTCCCATTTGAGAATTTTGATAAAACAATTTTTAGTCAGCAGTAGTCCCAGGGACCACTGACTACCCTTAAAAAATATTATTTACAACTTTTTTTTTTTAGTGCATTCCGTTTTTCTATAAGGAAAATGGATTGCATTAAAGAAAAATTGCTCTATTTAAAAGCAAATACAGATGTGGTGGTCTGTTGACTTCAGCAGGCCACCATCCCTGTGATGGCTGCAATTTAAAGTTGGTTGCAAATTGCAACCTACCTCAGTAATATTCATGAGGTGGGTCATTCTGCGACCCACTACAAATCGGGTTTTTGCCAGCAGACCTGTCAGTTCATAGGTTGGTTAGCAAAAACAGAATGGATTTAGTAAAAGTAGGTGCGCAATTTGAGTCCTATTTTGCCAACTCTTAGTTCATGTGGCCCAATGTCTTCTATGAACCATCGATCAGCCAAATACCTCAAAGAATTCTTCTCCCATTCTTGGGGTGGGCACAACGAACACCATCAAAGCCTCTGTTTTTTACAGCATTTTTCCTGGCCCTTTGATACAAACCATCATCTCTCCCAAATTGAAATATCAATTTTCTTCCTCATAAACACAGGCCAAATACAGATTTACATCCAATTTTTCTTATCTCAGCAAGACTATTTCAATAGCAAGTGGATATAAATCACCTTTGCCAAGACAATTACTCTAGCTCCCTCCCTTCTTTATGTATCATGTGGCAGGAGCTCCTCCTCTCCATGATGAACACAACAAAAATGTCCACTTGCTCCTCTTTTATAATACCTATGATGCTGCCAAACACACAGTCCTGCTGGAAAGACCTAAATATTGGGCCGACACATCTGTGCCTGTAATGGGTCTACTCAGGTCCCATCAATCTTAGTCAAAAGATTAGGATGGGACCATACAAAATGTCCCGCTGCGTTCCTCAAAACTAATCTCTTACTAGTTTTCTTTTCAATATTTATCTTTGCTCCCTGCCACAGTTGCTTGAGTAGTATCAGGTAACCTCCCAAAGGTACTTGGTGATCTACAGCTCAACTTCTATTGAAGAATGGTCCATAGAACTACTCACATTATTTTGTGCTTGAAGTATGTCTTTCACTAGATGAAGGAGAGCTTCCTGTGTATGAATAGCGCCGAGACTGAGATTCAAGTAATTGACAACACTGACCTCACACACTTTCTTTTGACCACGCCTCAAGTCTTGGTATTCATCTGTACAACTGACTAAAACGATACTAGTGGCAATACGTAGACATAAAATCAATTGTTAAGCTGTTATACCTGGTCTGCTCCTGTAATTGTACATACTGTATTACACAACTTTTTATTCTGTATTTTATATATTGCGCTTTTATGGTTTTATCAATATGAAACCTAATAAAAATATTTTGACAGACTAAAACTATGGAAGTGGGAAAAACATTTTGGACCCCAATCTCACGTTTACTTCCCAACTCAGGGTATGAAAAATGCCATGAAAATGCTGCTCTTTCCCATCATTCTTATTCTAGACACTCATCAAAGAATGGAGCTGAAGAGAGCCCTTATTCTGACATACTTTGACAACCTTTGTTCTACTCAATATCATCTTTTCTGGTCTCCCAACAAACCCATTGTCTGGTTCTAAAGGTTTCAGAAGTGAGACCAGAACCAATAATGTGCCTCAACCTTCCTAAGCCCGACCATATCCCTAACCCACCTTTAAAGAACCTACATAAGCTCCCAGTGGGTGCTAGGGTCAAACTTAACATTTTTGTTCACTCCGCGTAGAGGAAACGAGCAAAAACCCTGCCTACCTCCATAAATTAACTCCTCACAGCCAGAGACCATGCTCACTGTCTTTCCATCTGATTAATCAACAAATGTACAAGTGAATGAAAGATGGTGACTGATCACTGGTGGGCTTATTTACAAGCCCATTCTGCCGCAAGTGCATCCTTTTTTTGACGCACCAGGGTGCAATGTGCAGGCCCATATTTACAATGCCACATAAAGCCACCCTTCGTAGCTTTTCACGACCTTGTAAATATGGCCCCCTTTCACTCATTATAATGCGTAAAAAGAGCATTTCATGGGTGTTGCTGTGGGTGTTCCCACCAACATCCATGGAATCTGATGCATTCCCAGATTTACAAGGTTTCGTAAATCTGGGAATGTGTCAGATTCTTACACCTGAGGTGCAACAAGTAGAAATACCTTGTAGTACATTCAATAGAAGGTGCACCGAAAAACGAGTAGCATAGTCTTGTGTTGGTTTGTTCTTCAAACTTTTATTCTTTATTCCAATTTCGTTTAAAACAGACAGCCAACGCGTTTCGTTCCCACTTTACAGTGTGTGGAACTTCATCAGGGCTTAGTTAAAAAAAATTCCGAAACGTAGTTTAATGGATGACCATCGGAATTCCCAGTTTAATGGGTTTCCGGAAGTTAGACCTGCCACCTTAGTAAGCGGATCGGTCGTCAGTTCCATTAAACTGGGGATTCCGACAGTCATCCATTAAACTACGTTTCCGAATTGGTTTTAACTAAGCCCTGATGAAGTTCCACACACTGTAAAGTGGGAACGAAACGCGTTGGCTGTCTGTTTTAAACGAAATTGGAATAAAGAATAAAAGTTTGAAGAACAAACCAACACAAGACTATGCTACTCGATTTTCGGTGCACCTTCAATTGAATGTACTATATGTGTAATCTGTGAAACAGTGACACTGAAGGGTGACGAGTGTCGAAGTGTGCACGATAAAAATACTGCATGAGAGGGGCACAGTTACTAGTGAGGTGCAGCTTCTTTGGGTCCGTCATCCGATTCGCTTTATCTGTTAAAGTAGAAATACCTTCATTTCTCCTCGTTTTTTCTTTTTCTTTGTGTGCTGCATTCTGCAGCACACAGTGGGGCATATTTGCAAACCCCTAGAGCCACCGAAGCATAATTTTTTTGGGTGCTCCTAAGACGCTGTGTGCCGGCCCATATTTACAAGGCTACACAAAGCACCCTGCGTGGTTTTTCATGGCCTTGTAAATACGGCCCGTTTCACGCATCACTTTGCGTGAAAGGGGCATGCAATGGGTGTTGCAGTGGACGTTGCACTGCAACACCCATTGCTTTTTCATGCTGCTCCAGATTTAAAAGGTCTGTATATCTGAGGCACAGTCAGAAACTAATGCCATTGAAAATCGGGTGCTAGAGTGGAGCAACGAGAACTACTTTTATTTCTCCTTGTTTTTTGCTCTTTCTATGTGTACTGCATTCTGCAGCACACATAGAAGGTGCAAATTGCCTTTAACGATTGTTTATGTGCAGGAAGGTGTCCCTTCCTGCACATAAACAATCATTCCTGCAGTGCAGGCACCCTTGCACCATGGTGCAAGGGTGTCGGATTTGGCTCCAGGCAGATTTAGCGCAGCGCAGGTGAAAACAGGGTGCGCCGTATTCTTGTGAATATGGTGCATCCTTGTGTTTTTCAAACGGCACAGTGTGGCACTGCTAAATTGCAGAGCTGTGCTATTTCTCTGTAAATATGACCCATAGAAAGAGGAAAACGTCTCTTGTGATTGTTTTTGTGCAGGAAGGTGTCGCTTCCTGCACAAAAACAATCACTCCTACATGGCAGACACCCTTGCACCATGCTGCAAGGGTGCCTACATTGGCGCATGGCAGAACATTGTGTGCCAGCACAGGGGAAAAGGACAGGAATGCACCGTATCTTGTAGATACGGCGCATTACTGACCTTTTTTTTTACTCAAGGCAGCGCAACAAGATTCCTTGTGGAGCTGCCCTGCGCCAAAACATCGTAAATGAGGCACTGGGTGTACACGGAGCTAGGCTTCGGAATGTAAAACCTAAATCTAATCACAAGTCTTAGAGGCAATCTTTGAAAAGAGAACTATTGATACATGCCTTTGACTGAACTAAACAAACAAAAAGGGCGTCAAAATCAAAGATCGAACACAGTCAATCATCCTGTCAGACTGAACAACCCTGTATTTCCCTTCCATCAAGCGGGGTCAGTTAACATAAAAGGGACACATAATGATTTATAAAACATCTTAATAACTAAATTAATAAATTAATAAATAGGAATATACATATAAACTCACAAACACCTGTTGTTGCAAATTAAAAGGACCAACATATCGCCATAAAAGCTAATGAATGGAAATGCAAGGAATAGGAAAGAGGGTGCTATCCCACAGCAGCTCATTTAATATATGATGGAACCGGGATCCTTTCCTCTAGTTTTACTCAGGACAACCCCCCCCTCTATATAAGTGTGGAGGGGAGAAATAATCCATAACCAATTATACTTTAACTACGCCCATGACTTCCAAAGGAACACAGACAACTAATCCAAATTATTATTATTTATTATAAAGCCAGAAACAATTGGACATACAAACACCTCAAAATGAGAGTGTAAAGATAAAAGGGCACTAATACAAAGCCAAATCTATGAACAAATTTAGTCTGTGCAACACGCATATAATAGCCAATTCCAAAATTAAAACGCAAACGATCATGGAAACCACATCCAGGGTCTTCTTCATTAATGAATAATAGGCAAAGGTGTTATCTGTCCCTACACTACCTCTATCGTGACATCACTACTTAGCATTCCCAGGCAAGCCCCAGAAAGGTGTCAGCACATGAAGACTTCCTAAAAAGCACACTCACGTTGAATGGGTCATAAGGCGTAAAGCTTCAGAGCTCGTTCTAAGATGCTCTTCCCTCTCCTAGTCAGGCAGAAGTCCCCCAGGCTCTGTCCCTAGCCCTAATTCAAAAGTCGAAAACAACACCCACAAATACATCACATGACTATTTCATCCAGTTGAACACCTTCTTGCAGGTAGTTTTCCATGAAGCATAATACGTCCAGGCTCTTGCTCGATGACCTTGGTTGCCAGGGCTTCCAGACATGGAAGACATTCTCCTTCATTATCAGCTCCGCTTGTTCAAAGACATCCTCTCCTCCCTAAGTCTGTCTTTCCCCTAAAACAAAGACGTTATTCCTACTAATGAGAACAAATTCTTGCACCTGCAACAAAACGTGAAAGAAACGTTTCCATGAACACATAACTCTAATTAATAGTATCATTTAGAGCAAACAGGGAGAAACGAAAGTCAGGCCTATCCGATCCAGCTAACATAAGAGCAAAACCTGCGTATAATATGGATAAATATATGAATTGTTAATACACACATTATATGAGTCTTTATATGAAATGTCATTAGTCATAAATGTGCTGGTCTCCTTGCCTGGTTGATATCAGGGAGAGCTGCAGAGCTGTAGATGAAAGAGAAATCCCACTTCATTGCCTCCACAGGTGTAAGCCATTTTACAAAGAGCACTGACAAAGCCATTGGTTTATTTGTTTATGGAGCATGATTACGGAGTCACGTGTCTTTCATTCTCACATTTACAAGGGTCATCGATGCGCAGGTGGAGACAGAGCAGCAAACCTGCATTCCTCAATCCACATGGACTAATACATATAAAGAACCACAGCACAGAGGCCAACCGAATGCAAGTACCCACACACCCAGACCACCATGCATACATGCCCACAGACAACCAGACCTACATGCACACAGATCACCAGCCCTACATGCACACAGACCACCAGCCCTACATGCACACAGACCACCAGCCCTACATGCACACAGACCACCATGCATACATGCCCACAGACCACCAGACCTACATGCACAGACCATTGAATATGCAGCCCTAGCCGAACAGAGCTCATTATATGTATTAGACACCATGCACACATATGCAGTCCCATACAACATGCCTACAGTCAGATAACACACATGCAGCAGCACACTGACAGATGGGTTGGAGGGACAGCTAAAGGGACGAAAGGACAGATAGGCAGATGGATGCGAGACTCTTTGCTGATAGAGAGAAGTAGGGTTCATGTTTCCCATCCATGTAGACTTTCTGTAGAGGAAGACAAATATAAATTAAAGAAAGTAGTAGTGTCTATACCCGTCCAATCATTAGCCCCTGCTTGGAAAAATCACGTTTACATGGGGTTGACAGACTTCAGATTCCGTTCCTATATCACTCCAGCCTTTTTTTTTGTAATGAACACCTGCAAGTTACTCTGCAGTGCACCTGCATGTCCATTCCATCCTTGGGTCTTTCAAAATCGTATATATGCAGCACGGCCACTCACCGCCCTCTCTACAGGCCTAGCATATGCTACTTTTAGGGTTGGCACGTCACTCCGTCCCTTCATAGTGCACAACATTTGTCTAACCCTGGGCTCTCCTTTTGGAAACCATTGTTGTAAAGTGTGTTAGCCAAAAAAGTCAAATCAAGCACAGACTACAACTCCCAGAATGCACTGGTTTGATAAAAAACGTGACATTTAGCTATATTTAGAGATTTGGCAACCTTAGTTGTACAGTGCTGTATGTTCCGTTTGCCTGCATTATTACACCAAGTTTAATTTTTATAATAAACAAACATTTGGCAGTTTATTTCTTTTCCTTCTTAGAAAATTGTTCCTATTGGCTTAGCGTTTGAAAGTTTGTTCCCATGTTTTATGTGTTACTGATACTTTATTGCCCTTTGAAAACATAAGTTTACATTTCATTTGAGACTTGAAGGGTCGCTCGTGCTAATTCATGTTTATTGCCCAATTAAGAGCTCCTGAATGTTGAAATAGATGTCTTTTTAGGTTAGATAGTTTATTAACACTACAAATCGAATGCACATGGGCTAATTTACTCGCCTGCATCAATGCTATTTTATCCGAGATAAGGTTTCTATCCACAGACGCCCGATGAAAACTACACATGCAAATATAAAATATGCACAGGCTAAAAACTACACTGCAAAATTGGAATGCTCACCCGGCTAAGAACTTTCTAGAAGCATTACACTTGAATTCCTTTTTTTATTCGCCTAATCGAAAAGCCTAGAATTTCATCTCACTCCTGTTTTATCTCCAAAATGATTTGCAATACGAATGTAAAAAGTGCAAATCATAAAACCAAACCTAATAAGTCCGAGAGAGACAAGGAACCACATCGCCGAATACCTTAATGATGTTAAGGCACACTTTCAAATACAAACAGTTGAGCAAAGCATACATTTAAAAAAATTAGGTGCCCTATAAAGGTTTATAAAAATGTCTTTTTGAGTTTTTGAGTTCATAATTGAATCTCTACCCCCAATGTAGCAATATTTTGTTAACGATATTTAGGACACAATATTTATGTTAGACAATATATTTGTTACTGATAGTCGGACATCCAGTCCCAAAAGACACACTCATGGGACTTCCTGAGAGTAAATCCTCACAATAATATTTAAAAAGCCTTCCCTAAAAATATGTAAACTATGCATGCAGAATTAAAATTAAAAAATCAAACTTAAACAAGCCTACCCCTCTGAAAAGCAGCAGTTTCCTTCGCTACTTGGGTTCTATCTCACTGGTATAACAAACATAGGGGCATATTCACATGGAAGTGGCGAAGTGAGGCGTTAGCCGTCATGGCTTAACGCCTCACTTTGCCACTTCAGAAACGCAAGGCTGCACCATATTCACAAGGATATGGTGCAGCCTTGCGTTTCCCCCTGCGCTGGCGCTACACTTACCAGCCTAGCGCCAACGCAGGCACCCTTGCACCATGGTGCAAGGGTGTCTGCGTGCAAGGGAAGATTGTGTATGTACAGGAAGGTCCCCCTTCCTGCACATAAACAATCTTGAAATGCCGTTTTGGGACTTCTATGTGTGCTGCTTAATGCAGCACACACAGAAGTTGCAAAACGGCATTTTCAAAAATGATTGTTTATGTGCAGGAAGGGGGACCTTCCTGTACATACACAATCATTGGCTTTTGCTGTTTTCATGTGTGCTGCACAACGCAGCACACATGAAAACAGCAAAAACGAGGAGAAATTAAGCATTTCTCCTCGCTTCGCCAGGTTAAGACCACGTTTTCCCTGGTCTTAATTCTGGCGCTGCCTCCTATTTACGCTGCTCTTGTGAATAGGAGGCAGCGTCAGAAGCAATGGGTGTTGCGGTGGAACGCCCACAGCAACACCCATTGCCCTCCCCTTTCACGCTAAGTATAGCGTGAAAGGGGGCCTTATTCACAAGGCAGCGTTAAGCCACGTAAGTGGCTTAACGCAGCCTTGTGAATAAGCTGAAGCCCCTATCGCCACAGGAACGTCAAAAAAAGTGACGTTCCTGTGGCGATAGGGGCTTGTGAATATGCCCCATAGATTCTAAAGACCTAGCTTAGCCCTTTCTGAACTGTACAGGTGCTTCCAGATCCTGGCAAGAAATTAATTGACCTGTTAAAATAGTATTTTTGTAATGGCTGACACTACTATCCAGGGATCACACATGCATCTTAATGATTTAGCACATAGGATGAAATAAATCCTATAAGGACATACTCAGCCATGTCTGAAGTGATCTTAATGGGACAATTTTAACAAAAGAAAAAATGCTCTCATGTTCAGGTACAACTTTACCATGCGGTAGTATTGCTCTCTGCTCTCTATCATCTGGAGGTGAGGTTATAGTCCCCATAATTCTCTAAATCAATCACCAATAAGTCACACAATGCCCTCTGCTGACCACTTAAAAGTAACCAGGAAGGGGTTCAGAAGTACGACTAGCAATACTTTCACTGAAAATAACACAGAGATTTAAATGGCTTAAGTTGGACCTGGCCCTTTTTGCAGGGTTATCCCCAAACCTTTTGCCTTCCTTTTTCTATTTTTCTGACCTTCTTTCTGTTGGCTTTAGGACTCTGGGTACTTTACTTCTTCTCATCAGTGCTAAAGTGCATGTGCTCTCTCCTCTAAACAAGGTATAATTGGTTTACACCTGTTTGGCATATTTGATTTACATGTTAATCTCTTGTACAGTGGTATCCCATATACCTAGGGCATTAAATGCTACTAGTAGGTCTGCACCACTGCTTGTGCCACCCAGAGACATATCCTTTCAAACCTGCCTCAGTCCTGCCACTGCACGGCCTATGTGCGCAGTTTACTGCCACTTTGACTTGACATTTAAAATTACATGCCAAGCCTTAAACTTCCCTTTGTATTACACATATCTCACCCCTAAGGAAGGCCCTAGGTAGCCCTATGAGCAGGGTGCTGTATAAGTAAAAATTAGGACATGTGCCTTTATTGTATGGCATGTCCTGGTAGTGCCAAACAGCCTATTTTGTCTCTCACTGCTGTGAGGCCTACTCCTCTCATAGGCTAGCATTGGGAATTCCCTTATGTATATTTAAGTGGTAATTCCTGATCTGAAAGGAGTATGTTGTCATGTTTGGTATGTTTTGAATGGTAGTGATAAATCCTGCTTACTGGCGTAGTTGGATTTTACATTACTAGTTTAGAAATGCCACTTTTAAAAAGTGAAAGACACACAAATGATGGACGGAATGAAGAATAAATCAAGCATTCACCCCCAGTCAAGAGATCTGGGTTCAACCCATCATTCTTTTGCTCACCATGCCACCCCAGTTAAGACCCAGCGATCAGTCTTGACCCTGCTCCTCAAGTGAACAGTCCAGCTTGAACTGCCAAGCCAGGTCCTCCTTGGACCAGAAAAAAAGCATCCTGGGGCTGATTTCATGGTATTACCCCTCATCAGCCAGGCTAGCTTGAATCCAGTGGCACAGTGAGCCTGGGACCCAAGTCTGGGCATACCCAGCGCACTTACCATACTTGCCTCATGTGCCTGAAATTTAATTAACTTAATTCATATTTGAAAAATAAAAGATACGTCCATTTTTATCTTGGAGAATTCTGTTGATGGGCTCATTCATGCCATCTGTTCACTAAACTTCAATTAAGTAAATGGGTCCATTGTGTAACAGATTTGACGAGGATCAATATATCTTGTCCAGCTATTTTATGAGTGGATGGGAAGGTCATTTATACAAATGCTGTTTTTCTGTTTAATTCATCTATTCCCTTTATAAATCCCACTGTCTATCTTCTGTGGCCCAAAAAACATATGGAGAATCAAAGACCCATAGATGTTCCAGTGGTACTTAAAGTATAAAAATAATTTTTTCGGAATACCTGATAGTTTTAATAATGCGCAAGTATTGGGGGGCCAACTGCTGGACAAGATGGCTGCTTACTAGAGTGGCTCCGCCGAACAACTGGCTAATCTCCCAAACTCTGTCTTAATATCCGTCCCTAGCGGCGCTTGATCAACACCTTGCCAATCGCTGCATATAGAGGATACCTATGAACCCTTTCCGACCCATAACCAGCGGCTGGTAATGGACCTATGGGCTTAGTCCTGTACAGCAAGGTGGAGCCCCAACCTTTAGTGTGGTGCTGGTCAGGACTGCTACGCAAGGTGAGATCAGGGGTGCCATAGGAGTCGCGGAGATGTGGTAACTGCCCCGACGACCTGAGATCTGCAACCTCTGTTGAGCCTCGAGCCGCTGCTGAGGAGAGGATAGTTGACCGAGTGAGGCCCGAGACTGTGATGGAGATGGAGAGAGGTGGGGCTGCTGGCAAGGGCGTGGGTGCCTGTCTGGGCCCACTTTGGCTCAGACACCTCAGAGCAGTGCTCCCACTGGCCAAGAAGTTGTGCAGGGCGGTGAGTGCCTGAGATGTCAGAACCCCGCATACACATGGGGCCACTTACACTTGGGGGGCATGGCCACTGAGCCGGCCCACATCGGGGCTGCAATGCCCACATGGGTAGCAGCTGGGCCCTTGCTGGGGTGAAGGAACGAACAGCAGTGAGGACCCAATCGGGCTTCTACAACTAGAGGTGGTGAGCCTGCCCTGAGTCGAACAAAGCGGGGGATCCCCGGGAGTTAGGTCAAGCTGGACTTTGGGGGAGGACAGTAAGTGGATTACTCTGTGCTCCGCCCACAGAAGCTGGAGCAGGAAGCAGACCCTAAGGGTGCACCATGAACGGTCTGATACTAGGGGGAAGAGGAGCTGCTGTTATGGGGAGTGCATGGTAGGAAACCTGACAGGCTAAGTGTAGTGCTTCTACAGACCCACAGGCAGGTGACGGTGAATACTCTTGTGCCCCTGCTCCTCTCCCCAGCTATCTCTTGGAGTGCTGGCTGGCGATTATCAACAACCCGCATTGGCCATGACGGGTGGTAGAGGCGAAAGGGGGGCACACCTGACCAAGCTTGACAGGCTCTCTCACCCAAAGTAGGTGGTGACAATAGAGAGAGCCCGGGTTCAACAAACTCTCACAGTTCCACTGTCTGCTGAGGGGGAGCCACTGACATTCCACGACAACATGGCCACAATCCAAGGCGTGCTCACTTCTTTGGAAGCACAAATCAACTCGGTCATGTCCGAGGTCTCGCTACTGCGAGCGGATCTCTGCAACAAGGGCCCTAGAGTGAAGGAAGTAGAGGACTCTGCAGGAGCTATGAAGGACGACACAACACTAAAGGCTCGGGTCATTGAATTGCATGCCACAGCCAAAACTTTGGAGGCTCACCTGGAGGACTACAAAAGTCACTAGAGATGTAACAAGATCTGCATCATTGGTGTCCTGGAGAGATAAAGTACTCAATGCTATTTCCAGCAAAACTGAGGGTGGCAGCAGGTGGAAAGACTTGGTTCTTTACATCACCTGAGGAGGTCTGGGCATGGCTTGATGGATCGAGGACAGTGGGAGCCTCTGGGCAGGGATCAGGACCAGTGGTCCGAAGACGACGACTTGATCCAGAGACTGGACATAAAGAAGTCAATCAATCAATCAATCAATCAGGGAATTGTAAGCGCGCTACTCACCCGTGAGGGTCTCAAGGCGCTGAGGGGGGGGGTCCGCAGATCTGTTTAGCCGAAGAGCCAGGTCTTGAGGGTCTTCCTGAAGGTGTTCAGGGAGGGGCACGTCTGATGTCTGCCGGTAGCTCGTTCCAGGTCTTGGCTGCAATGTGAGAGAAGGATCTTCCGCCTGCTCTGGCTTTGTGGATGCGCGGGGTTTCGGCCAGTGCGAGGTTGGAAGATCGGAGGTTTCTTTTGGGTACGTGGAAGTTGATTCTGTCGTTGAGGTATTTGGGTCCGTTGTTGTGTAGGCATTTGTAGGCGTGAGTGAGGATTTTGAAAGTGACTCTTTTCTCCACGGGGAGCCAGTGGAGACTTCGTAGGTGTTGGCTGATGTGTTCGTGTCGGGGGATGCCGAGGACGAGTCTGGTGGCGGTGTTCTGTACTGTCTGGAGTTTGCGGAGTAGGGACTTGTTGATGCCGGCATAGAGTGCGTTTCCATAGTCCAGTCTGCTGGTGAAGAGTGCGTGGGTGACTGTCTTCCTTGACTCAGGGGGGATCCACTTGAAGGTCTTGCGGAGGATGCGGAGGGTGTTGAAGCAGCTGGAGGTGACGGCGTTGACCTGTCGGTTCATGGAGAGTGATGAGTCGAGTATGATGCCGAGGTTCTTGGCGTGGTCTGAGGGGGTAGGTGGGCTTCCGAGGGCGGTCGGCCACCAGGTGCTGTCCCATGCAGAAGGGGTGGTACCGAGGACTTCTGTCTTCTCGGCGTTGAGCTTCAGGCAGCTGTTGGTCATCCAGACTGCGACGTCTTGCATTCCTTTCTGGAAGTTGAGTTTGGCAGTGGTGGGGTCTTTGGTGAGGGAGAGGATGAGCTGGGTGTCGTCGGCGTAGGATACGATGTTGAGGCCGTGCTGTCGGACGATGGCTGCGAGGAGGGCCATGTAAATGTTGAAGAGGGTGGGGCTCAGTGATGAACCCTGTGGGACTCCGCAGGTGATTTTCGTGGGGTCGGAGAGGAAGGGTGGGAGTCTGATCCTTTGGCTTCTTCCGGTGAGGAATGATCGGATCCAGTCCAGGGCTGTTCCTTGTATGCCTGCGTCGTGTAGTCTGATGACTAGTGTGCGATGGGAGACGGTGTCGAAGGCCGCTGATAGGTCGAGTAGGATGAGGGCTGCGGAGTGGCCTTGGTCCAGGAGGGTGCGGATGTCGTCTGTGGCGGCGAGTAGGGCGGTCTCTGTGCTGTGGTTGCTTCGAAATCCGGATTGGGACGGGTCGAGGACGGCGTTTTCTTCAATGAATCGTGTCAGTTTCCTGTTGACTGTTTTCTCTGCAACTTTGGCTGCGAAGGGGAGGAGCGAGATGGGCCGATAGTTCTTGAGGTCGGTGGGGTCAGCTGTGGGCTTCTTGAGCAGCGGTCTGACTTCTGCGTGCTTCCAGTCATCTGGGAAGGTGCCTGTTTTGAAGGTGGTGTTGATGGTGCGTTGTAGTTCGGGTGCGATGGCGGCCACGGCTCTGTGGTAGATGTGAGGGGGCAGGGGTCGGTGGAGGCCCCCGAGTGGATGCTTTTCATGGTCGAGGCGGTGTCTTCGGCCGTGATCGGTGTCCAGTTGGAGATGGTGGGCTGGCTGGTGTTTCTGGGGGCGGGGGCTGTCTGTGGCGCCTAGTGGATGGTCGATGAAGTTGTCGTAGAGGTTTTTGATCTTGAGGTGGAAATAGGTTCCAAGCTTGTCGCAGAGGTCTTGGGATGGGGTGATGTCTGTGGCTTCGCTGCTTGGGTTGGTGAATTCTTGAATGACACTGAAAAGTTCCTTGGAGTTGGTGGAGTTGGCCAGGATTTTGTTGTGGATGAAGTTCCTTTTGGTGGCTCTGATCTGGTTGTGGTAGTCCGTCATGGCGTCCTTGTAGGTGGTGTGGTTTTCGGTTGTCTTGGTGTTTCTCCAGTTCTTCTCCAGGCGTCTGAAGAAGTAGATGGTAAACAGGAACAGGGTGACTCCCCACAGGACCAGGTGTGTTCTAGTTGTCCCCCTGAGCGTGGGCTCATGGCATACACTGCCATGGGATAGCTGAGATGGCCTTCGAAGACAGCACCTGAGTGAGATGTTTGTCCCCTGGATCTGGTACGCTAAGTTGGGAGCTTGGGCCGGATCTGAACTAATATTTCATTGCTAACACTTTTTGCTTTTTTGTGTGTGGGGGGTAATTGGCGATTAGAGACAGCTGCAGATACCTAGTAGTTACAAATGGTGGGTTGGGACGACATGTGTTCTGCAGAGATGGGGGAAGGGTAGTTCTAGGTTCGCGATGCAGGGTGGGGGAAGTTTTAAGGGTAGTTTTTCGATTATTGCAAGTGGACAGGAAAGGGGGCGTGAGAAAGGAAGGCCAATAAGCTTGTGAGTTCTGTTTGTTTGGTTGTGTTGTTGGTTCCACGGTAGGTATCAGATGCCACAATGCCACTAGTGTGGTTGCACTGCACGCGCGACTCGGTCCTAGACACTCCGACTGCTCACACTGATTGGGAGAAGGGGGAGGATGCTGCCAGTCACCACTACTTATAATGGCCACAACACTAAGTACCTCTGATATTCGGCTCCTGTCATGGAACATCAATGGTCTGGGAGACAAAATTAAGTGTGTTGTCATGCTGCAATACATCAAACGCCATGCTCTGGATGAGAACCTCCTGCAGGAAACGCACCTCCTGTGCAATGCCTGCAGGGCATTAGATAGGTGGGGATATAAAATGGTAGCTCATGCACGCTATACCTCTGGCTCCAGAGGGACGGGAGTTCTCACGAGAAAACAGTTGCCATTCACTATTAACCGTAGTTGGTCTGACACACAGGGTAGACATGCAGCCCTTTCTGGAACGTGGAAGGGAGTCACGGTGAACATACTATCAGTGTACATACTGCTCACTCTGCACAACAGCACACTCCCCAAACTTAGTGTGCTCCTGCTGGACCTACCAGATGGGGAACTTCTAATGGGAGGTGACCTAAATATGGTGCTCTGTGACTCCAGGGTCTGCTTACCCTCATGGCAACACACTTCCACTGACTGCATCCTGGCTGACTTCCTTGCTGTGGTGGGCCTACATTCATGTGTGGCGAATGCTCAACCCCATGGTGCGGTAATTCACATTCCACTCTGGCACTCACAGCAGCCTTTCAGGGATGGACTAAATTCTTGCCTTGGTCGAGCGCCTTTTCACTTTTGGAGAGGGGTGGCATTTGGCTTGGGGCATCTGTGAGCATTCCCTGCTTTGGTCTTCAGCCTGGGCGGGTGGCGAGACCATAGAACCAATACACTCAATACATGGTACTTTAAAATCCCTGGTGTTAGGAAGGGTGTTGTGGAAGCCACAGAACATTATTTTCCAGAAAATGAAGCCTCTGTGACTTCCGGCCAGACCCTGTGGGAGCCATTCAAAACAGTCATTAGGGTACAGGAACTTTCTCTGATAGTGGGACACACAAGCGATAAGAAAGTCAGACTGGAAGGGATGGAGCGCGAAATACTCACCCTCTAGGCTAGTCTCACCCATAGGGATGATGCATTGGTAAAGGACACCTTGAGTCTCAAGTAGAAAGAATATAGGGATACCGCAAAGGATGCGGCCAAAGCCCAACACCAGGCAACAAGACATCGCCTCTATGAAGTAGGAGACAAGGCAGGAAAGTTGATAGCTTGGCTGGAGAGGTGCGAAAGGGCAAGATGTTGGGTGGTGGATATCGGCACTGATGATGGTGCCCGTATTAGAGATACACAAGCCACAGCTGACGCTTTCGCCACTTATTATGAGTGACTTTACTCCCCGGCAGGCACCGCTACTGTGGATGATTGCCTTGAATTACTGGCGGACATCCAACTCACAACCTTCTCAGAGGAAGATTCAAAGTTAATGGAGGGTGATTTGATGGAGGGCGAGGTGGCCCGGGCGATACACGACTTGAGGGCAGTAAAGGCAATGGGCCCCAACGGCATCCCAATAGAATTTTATAAACTTACAGTCACCACCATAATGCCACCTTTGCTGAGAATGTACGAGGAGAGCAGTGACCAGGGCACCCTCCCCGAGACCAGTATTTGGCTTCTATAGTGGTGATCCACAAAGAGGGTGAGCCGCCAGATAGCTGTGCTTCCTATAGGCCTATTGCACTTCTCAATGCAGAAGTAAAAATCCTGGCCAAGCTCTTGGCATCTCGACTTATCCAAATCATCTCTAAACTGGTGCACTCTGACCAATCAGGCTTCATGCCAGGGCAGAATATAGTGCTCAATTTGCGACGGCTGCATGGTGTCCTGGGACGGATTGACGATATCCGTCAGCACGCTCTTTTTCTCTCTCTAGGTGCCATACAGTTAAATGGCCATATCTCTTTGAAGTACCTAAGTTGCTGACCTGGCTTGGGCTTTTGTATAACAAACCTCTAGCCCAGTTCATGGTCATTGTCAATGACAGATCATCTCAAATCGTCTGTCTCCACTGAAGCACAAGGCAGGGCTGTCCACTCTTGCCACTCCTCTTTCCTCCTGGAGGCATAGATCCGAATGGATCCGCTAATTAGAGGACTGCGCTGGACTGAGCAATGGGAGGAAAGAAGATTCCTCTACGCGGATGACATACTGCTTTGCGTCGCTGATCCACCCTTTTCTCTCAACAGGATTATGAAAATGTTCACCCTTTTTGGCAGATATTCGGGGTACACGATCAATTGGTCCAAATCCATCATATACGTCAACATGGCCAAGCGCCACAACTGCCCAGGGAATGTGAGGCACAGGTGGCGGTCAATGGGTTTACATATCTAGGGATTTATGTCACCACAAGCCCAGACCTCTTCTATGACCAAAACCTACAGGTACCACTGGCACGTCTCAAAAGTGATGTCCAACCTGGAAGTCATTGCAATTATCGCTGCTGGGCACTGTTTAACCCCTTCCATGCGCAGGATGGCCGGGAGCCATCCTGCGCCACTGTGCTCGAGTGCGCAGGACGGCTCACGGCCGTCCTCGCACATGGCAGGGGAAATCCCTCTGGTGCGGGCACCAGAGGGATTTCCTTTTCACCCCGACAGCCTAGTGAGCTGGGGAATGGCTTGCCCAGCTCCCGAGGCTGTCTCTGTTGTTTCTGTGCAATGAAGATTAGCGAGCACGTCACGCTGACCTCATTGCACAGAAACCGAAACTAAAGTGAGCCAATAGGCTCATTTCAGTTTCACTTTCTAAGTGCTCAGGGGGCTATCTCAGCCCCCTGAGCTCGTAGAAAGTCAGGAGAGGTATCATTGGAAAGGGGAGAATCTCTCCTTTCCAATGGTACCCCTTCCTAGTGAATCCCTGCTTGGGTATTGCCCCAGGAGGGTGATTCCCAAGCAGGGATCCACCCACTAGACACCAGGGAGGGGCCCCTTGGGCAAGTGCCTTTTCTCCCCCATAAAGAATTGGGTAAATTTAGTCTTTCTGCGCCCCCGGGGGGGTAGAAAGCCCACTAGATACCAGGGATTATTTTCCTCATTATAATTAGGGGTGGGGGCTGCCTAATAAGGCATGCCTATGCCCCCATCCCACAAAATTACAGTCTTCCTGCCCCCCCCTGTCGCAATGTGCCTACCTGTGGATTTTGGGCCCTAGCGCAGTCGACACCTAGGGAAACCTGGCAAACCTCTATATTTTTGAAAACTAGACACCAAGGGGAATCCAGGATGGTGTGACTTGTGTGCCTCTCTCCAGGTTCTGTTACCCAGAATCCCTTGCAAACCTCAAACTTAGTTTAAAAAAAACACATTTTCCTCATATTTCTGTGATGAAAAGTTCTGGGATCTGCATGGATCCACAAAATTCCACACACTACGCATTCCCCAAAGCCTTCCGTTAAAAATAATACCTCACTTGTGTGGGTAGGCCTAGTGCCCACGACAGGAAACGGCCCAAAATGAAACGTGGACACACCACATTTTTACAGTGAAACTAGACACCCAGGAGAATCCGCTACATTTTTAAATAAATACGTTTTTAGCCAATTCTGCATTGGACACCCACACAAGTGAGGTATCATTTTACTCGGGAGACTGAGGGGCACGCTGTGGGGTAGGACATTTGTGCCAGTACGGTAATTCCACACAAAAATATGTGGAAAATGTGGTGTTTTCAGCTAAATTTGAGGTTTGCAGGGGATTCTGGGTAGGAAAACGTTGGGGGGTCCACGCGAGCCATACCTCGCTGGACTCCCCCGGGTGTCTAGTTTTCAGAAATGTGTGGGTTTGGTAGGTTTCCCAAGATGGCCGCTGAGGCTAGGGCCAAAAACCCAGGTGACCCCCCTTGCAAAACCAGGTTGTTTTGTGATAGGTAATTTTGATGTCTCCTCAATACGTTTTGGGCCCTTGCCTGTCGCAGGGACTTGACCCACCCACGCAAGTGAGGTACCATTTTTATCGGAAGACCTGGGGGAACGCTGGGTGGTAGGAAATTTGTGGATACATGCAGATTCCAGAACTTTCCCACATAGAAATTTGAGAAAAATTTGATTTTTTTTCAGCTAAATTTGAGGTTTGCAGGGGATTCTGGTTAGGAAAACGTTGGGGGGCCCACACAAGCCATACCTCGCTGGACTCCCCCGGGTGTCTAGTTTTCAGAAATGTGTGGGTTTGGTAGGTTTCCCAAGATGGCCACCAAGCCCCGGGCCAGAAACCCAGGTGAACCCCTTGAAAAACCTGGTTGTTTTGTGATAGGTAATTTTGATGTCTCCTCAATACGTTTTGGGCCCCTGCCTGTCGCGGGTACTTGACCCACCCACACGAGTAAGGTGCCATTTTTATCGGGAGACCTGGGGGAACGTCGAGTGGTAGGAAATTTGTGGATCTACGCAGATTCCAGAACTTTCCACCACAATAATGTGAGGAAAATGTGTTTTTTTTTTACAAAGTTTGAGGTTTGCAAGGGATTCTGGGTAACAGTTCCTGGTGAGAACCAGACAAGTCACCCCATCCTGAATACCCCTGGGTGTCTAGTTTTGAAAAATGTATAGGTGTGCTAGGTTTCCCTAGATGCCGGCAGAGCTAGGGTTCAAAATCTACAGCTAGGCACTTTGCAAAAAAAGGGTCAGTTTTCACTGTGAAAATGTGGTGTGTCCACGTTGTGTTTTGGGCTGTTTCCTGTCACGGGAACTAGGCCTACCCACACAAGTGAGGTACCATTTTTCTCGGAAGACTTTGTCAAATGCGAGGTGGGTGGAATTTTGTGGATCCACACAGATTCCAGAACTTTCCACCACAGAAATGTGAGGAAAATGTGTTTTTTTTTACAAAGTTTGAGGTTTGCAAGGGATTCTGGGTAACAGAACCTGGTGAAAGCCAGACAAGTCACCCCATACTGGATTCCCCTGGGTGCCTGGTTTTGGAAAATGAATAGGTTTCCTAGGTTTCCCTATGTGCCGGCAGAGCTAGCGTTCAAAATCTACAGCTAGGCACTTTGGAAAAAAAGGGTCAGTTTTCACTGTGAAAATGTGGTGTGTCCACGTTGTGTTTTGGGCTGTTTCCTGTCACGGGAACTAGGCCTACCCACACAAGTGAGGTACCATTTTTCTCGGAAGACTTTGGCAAATGCGAGGTGGGTGGAATTTTGTGGATCCACACAGATTCCAGAACTTTCCACCACAGAAATGTGAGGAAAATGTGTTTTTTTTTACAAAGTTTGAGGTTTGCAAGGGATTCTGGGTAACAGAACCTAGTGAGAGCCAGAGAAGTCACCCCATCCTGGATTCCCCTGCATGTCTAGTTTTCAAAAATGTATAGGTTTGCTAGGTTTCCCTAGGTGCCGGCAGAGCTTGGGTTCAAAATCTACAGCTAGGCACTTTGCAAAAAAAGGGTCCGTTTTCACAGTGAAAATGTGGTGTGTCCATGTTGCGTTTTTGGCCGTTTCCTGTCACGGGAACTAGGCCTACCCACACAAGTGAGGTACCATTTTTCTTGGAAGACTTAGGGGAATGCGGGGTGGGTGGAATTTTGTGGATCCACGCAGATTCCAGTACTTTCCACCACAGAAATGTGAGGAAAATGTGTTTTGTTTTTTTACAAAGTTTGAGGTTTGCAAGGGATTCTGGGTAACAGAACCTGGTGAGAGCCAGACAAGTCACCCCATCCTGGATTCCCCTGGGTATCTAGTTTTCAAAAATGAATAGGTTTGCTAGGTTTCCCTAGGTGCCGGCAGAGCTAGGGTTCAAAATCTACAGCTAGGCACTTTGCAAAAAAAGGGTCAGTTTTCACTGTGAAAATGTGGTGTGTCCACGTTGCATTTTGGGCCGTTTCCTGTCGCGAGCACTAGGCCTACCCACACAAGTGAAGTACCATTTTTCTCGGTAGACTTTGGGGAATGCGGGGTGGGTGGAATTTTGTGGATCCACGCAGGTTCCAGAACTTTCCACCACAGAAATGTGAGGAAAATGTGGTTTTCTTGACAAAGTTTGAGGTTTGCAAGGGATTCTGGGTAACAGAACCTGGTGAGAGCCAGAGAAGTCACCCCATACTGGATTCCCCCAGGTGTCTGGTTTTGAAAAATGTATAGGTTTGCTAGGTTTCCCTAGGTGCCGGCAGAGCTAGGGTTCAAAATCTACAGCTAGGCACTTTGCAAAAAAAGGGTCAGTTTTCACTGTGAAAATGTGGTGTGTCCACGTTGTGTTTTGGGCTGTTTCCTGTCACGGGAACTAGGCCTACCCACACAAGTGAGGTACCATTTTTCTCGGAAGACTTTGGCAAATGCGAGGTGGGTGGAATTTTGTGGATCCACACAGATTCCAGAATTTTCCATTACAGAAATGTGAGGAAAATTTGTTTTTTTTTACAAAGTTTGAGGTTTGCAAGGGATTCTGGGTAACAGAACCTGGTGAGAGCCAGACAAGTCACCCCATACTGGATTCCCCTGGGTGTCTGGTTTTGAAAAATGAATAGGTTTCCTAGGTTTCCCTATGTGCCGGCAGAGCTAGCGTTCAAAATCTACAGCTAGGCACTTTGGAAAAAAAGGGTCAGTTTTCACTGTGAAAATGTGGTGTGTCCACGTTGTGTTTTGGGCTGTTTCCTGTCACGGGAACTAGGCCTACCCACACAAGTGAGGTACCATTTTTCTCGGAAGACTTTGACAAATGCGAGGTGGGTGGAATTTTGTGGATCCACACAGATTCCAGAACTTTCCACCACAGAAATGTGAGGAAAATGTGGTTTTTTTTACAAAGTTTGAGGTTTGCAAGGGATTCTGGGTAACAGAACCTGGTGAGAGCCAGACAAGTCACCCCATCCTGGATTCCCCTGGGTATCTAGTTTTCAAAAATGAATAGGTTTGCTAGGTTTCCCTAGGTGCCGGCAGAGCTAGGGTTCAAAATCTACAGCTAGGCACTTTGCAAAAAAAGGGTCAGTTTTCACTGTGAAAATGTGGTGTGTCCACGTTGCATTTTGGGCCGTTTCCTGTCGCGGGCACTAGGCCTACCCACACAAGTGAGGTACCATTATTCTCGGTAGACTTTGGGGAATGCGGGGTGGGTGGAATTTTGTGGATCCACGCAGGTTCCAGAACTTTCCACCACAGAAATGTGAGGAAAATGTGGTTTTCTTGACAAAGTTTGAGGTTTGCAAGGGATTCTGGGTAACAGAACCTGGTGAGAGCCAGAGAAGTCACCCCATACTGGATTCCCCCAGGTGTCTGGTTTTGAAAAATGTATAGGTTTGCTAGGTTTCCCTAGGTGCCGGCAGAGCTAGGGTTCAAAATCTACAGCTAGGCACTTTGCAAAAAAAGGGTCAGTTTTCACTGTGAAAATGTGGTGTGTCCACGTTGCGTTTTGGGCCATTTACTGCCGTGGGCACTAGGCCTACCTACACAAGTGAGGTACCATTTTACTCGGAAGACTTTGGGGAATGCGGGGTGGGTGGAATTTTGTGGATCCACGCAGATTCCAGAACTTTCCACCACAGAAATGTGAGGAAAATGTGTTTTTGTATCACAAAGTTTGAGGTTTGTAAGGGATTCTGGGTAACAGAACCTGGTGAGAGCCAGATAAGTCACCCCATCCTGGATTTCCCTGGGTGTCTAGGTTTCAGAAATGTATAGGTTTGCTAGGTTTCCCTAGGTGCCGGCAGAGCTAGGGTTCAAAATCTACAGCTAGGCACTTTGCAAAAAAAGGGTCAGTTTTCACTGTGAAAATGTGGTGTGTCCACGTTGCGTTTTGGGCCGTTTCCTGTCGCGGGCACTAGGCCTACCCACACAAGTGAGGTACCATTATTCTCTGAAGACTTTGGGGAATGTGGGGTGGGTGGAATTTTGTGGATCCATGCAGATTCCAGAACTTTCCACCACAGAAATGTGAGGAAAACTAAGGGTAACACAGAATTGTAGAGCAACTGTTATTACCTATTGACTTTCGATGCATTTCTGCCTTCCAAATGAAAGACAATGTGTAAAAAAGAAGCCACATTGAAAAAAAGTCCTATAATTCTCATGCTAGTATGGGTACTCCCAATTTCGGAAATGTGCAAATAGCTACTGTTTGTAAACTCTATATTTTGTTCCAATTTTAGAATACATAGGTGTCTTTCCTCCCGATTTTTCACTGTATATATTTTCCCAAATGAATTGCTATTTTTTTATTTTATTTTATTTATAGAGTTTTATATAGCGCGAACATGACCCATGGGTATCAGAGCGCTTCACAGTTACATGAGGTAAATCGTTTAGAATACAACGGGTATAGCAAAGGTAATATACATATGGTTCCGGTACGTGCCTTTCGTAACAGTTTCAACAATAACAAGATTAGGATCGGTTTGGTGTTCAAAAGGTATAACAGTAGTATTATACATATGGTTCCGATGTGTACCTTTCGTATCTTTTACATCAATATTACAAATAAGATCCATTAATTGTAGTAATGTAAAGTCTAAGGTGTCTTCGCAGCTAACTGCTGAGTTTATCCTTACATTCGTTATTGATCTGTTGAGGTAAACACCTATATCAGATCTAGTTGGCACCACTCTTTGGGTTGTTTTGGTGTCTTTGTGATCTTTCTTGTGCAGGGTGCATCCATATCTGACAGGACTATGCAGCGTCTGGCAATTAACCATGATGCAGATGATGATCAATCATTGTTTAGGGTAGGAACTTGCTCATTAGGAAGATCTTTGCTTCCCTCTTGAAGGTTGACGTGTTTGGAATTTTTCTAATGTTTGGAGGGAGTGAATTCCACATTCTGGGGGCCGCTCCGGAGAATGCTCTGTCATACGTTTTCTTCTTCTGAAAGATGGGAGGTTTCAGCAACAGGTCTCTGGCATTCCGGGATGGTCTGCTTCCACCGGATAGCTCAATGTTCTGGGCTAAGTACATTGGCGTTTTGTAGTGGAGCGCTTTGTGGGTATTACATGCCAGTTTAAGTTGAATTCTGGCTTCATATGGTAGCCAGTTTAATGCCTTCAGGTGTGGGGAAATGTGGTCATATTTTTTGAACCTGTAATGAGTCTTGCGGCCGCGTTGAGACAGGCTTTTAGTGGTGCTGTGGAGATTTTAGGTAGACCTGTTAATGTTGTACAGCCATATTCAATCTTTGATATGACTAAGGACTGAACTGCCAATTTGAGGTCCGACGTAGTAATGAGTGGTTTCTCTTTTCTAAGATAGGTCAGGTGAAAACGGGCACTTTTTGCCATTGATTTGATGTGGGCTTTCATGTCTAGGTTCTTATCAAGCGTGATTCCTTGTGATTTGGTCGAGTCAACTAGGATAGGGGTGCAGTTTAGCGCTGTGATCAGTTTGGTCCATTCCTTCACATCTGCAGAGTTTTTTGGAGGGGATATTAATAGGAATTCCGTTTTTTGTGCATTTAATTTCAGATGATTGCTTGTTAACCATTGTAATGACACTTTTAAGGCCTCATTCATTGTCTTGATCTTTTCCAGCGACGAGATCTTGATGTAGATCTGAGTGTCATCTGCGTACATGTGATAGGAGATGTTTGCATGCCGGAGAATTTCTGTAAGGGGTTCGACATATAGGTTGAATAGTGATGGAGATAATGTTGATCCTTGTGGAACTCCAATCAAATTAGGGCATGGTGTGGATAGTGCCTGGTTTACCAAGAATCTTTGTGTTCTGTTCTGTAGGAAGGATTTAAATCATTTCAGTACAATTCCAGATAGTCCCATCCTGTTTTCAAGCCGGGCTAATAATTTTTCATGATTTACCGTGTCAAACGCAGAAGACAGGTCAAGAAGAACTACTAGACATGTTTCATTGAGATCCAGAGCCTGTAGTGCATCATCCACTATATGTAAGATTGCTGTTTCCGTACTGTGACCTGGTCTGAATCCAGATTGGCAGTCGTCCAACAGACTGAAATTAGTGATGTGGTGGCTCAGTTGCTGTTGCACGCATTTTTCAAAAAGTTTGGCTAATAATGGAATATTGGTCACTGGACAAAAGTTGTTTGGGTCTGCTGGGTCCCCTGTAGGTTTTTTAATGATGGGGATGACTTGACCTGTTTTTAGGCATTCTGGTAAGGTGCCTTGAGACAGTGAGGCATTGATTATTTTTGTCCATATGGGGACGACGATGTGATTGATTCTTTTCAGGCATTTTGATGGGAGGGGGTCATTGTAGTGGTTATTTGGTTTGATTTCTGAGAGAGTTTTGGCAATGGTATTCTGGTCAAATAACTTGAAGGTCGACCATTGTGCTTTATTTTTCTTCATATCTTGAGCGGTGTGCATGGTAACATCAGTCTGTGACGATAATGGGCAAGGGAGGTTGTCAGCTGCCAACCTGAGTTCCCTTTCTAGAGAGTAGGCTTTGTCTGTGAAGAAGGTTGAGAATTCCTCGCAGCTCAGTTGGGTTTTAGTTGATTCCTGAGCAGTTTTGGCCAATTTATTGGATTGTTGTTTTAACATGTTATGTTATGTTATGTTATTTTATTTTATAGCGCGCACAGATACTCGAGAGTGTCCCGGCGCGGAGCCTAGAGAGGGGTATTACAGTAATGTTCAGGCAAAAAGGTAGGTTTTTAATAATTTCCTGAAAGCCAGATGGTCCTTGATATTCCGTAGACCAAAAGGAAGAGTA
This sequence comes from Calotriton arnoldi, assembly GCA_963921515.1. Lineage (NCBI taxonomy): Eukaryota > Metazoa > Chordata > Amphibia > Caudata > Salamandridae > Calotriton > Calotriton arnoldi. The sequence continues at coordinate 335,125 of CAWUFW010013950.1, forward strand.
TTCCAAGCCAATGCTGCTTTCCTTGCGAGCGAGCTGCCGCCCAGCCTCTGGCATTTAAAGTGAGGAACAGAAGCCAGAAGTTGAGAAGAGGAGCGCAGCTGTCTCTTAGGCTCATAGAAGGAAAACCGTTTTTTAGGTAAGACGGTCCCTGGTCGTGAAGAGCCCAGTGAGTAATTGTTAGTATTTTAAACTTTATCCTTGCCGTCACTGGCAGCCAGTGTAGCCCACGCAAGTGGTTCCTCACGCTGCTTCTAATCGGCAGGTCCAGCAAAAGTCTAGCTGCGGCATTTTGGACCACCTGAAGCCTATTCAGTAAGAGGCCCGATATGCCTGCATATAGACCATTGGCGTAGTCCAGCCGTGATAAAATAAGGGCCCGGACTACAGTCTCTTTTGCGGCCCTAGGGAGCAGCGGGAGAAATTTTCTAAGGGTTTTTAGGAGGGCAAAGCACGTGCCAGCAAGTTTCTTAATTTGTGTATTAAAGGAGAGATTCTCCTCGAACCAAACCCCTAAGTTCTTCGCTGGCTTCCCAGTCGAGACAGGCAAGGAAGAGTAAGAGGGCCAGAGAGACTCCCTAAACAGCGGGGGAAATTTTCCAAAAAGGAGAATCTCTGACTTCTCCTCATTGCACTTAAGCTGGGCGGAAGCAAGCCATTTAAAAATGGAAGACAAACAAAACTTAGCCGCCGACACCGAGCTGGCATTCCTCTCCCAAGTGAACAGCAGCTGCGTATCGTCCGCGGAAGCTATAATTTTAGCCCCCAATTTTTGTGCTAAATATATCAAAGGAGTCACGTACACATTGAATAGCAGGGGGCTAAGGGATGATCCTTGAGGGACCCCTGTAGTAACTGTTAAAGGCTTAGATTCAGACGGAGGCAGCCAGACCTGCTGGGTACGACCCTCCAAAAAAGAACTCACCCAGGACCAGGCTGAGCCAGAGACCCCGATCTCAGCAAGACGTTTAAGAAGTTTCCGTGGTCTGTTTTTAGCATTATCCAGCTCATATCTAAAAAATTCCTTTTTGGATCTGAGAATGCTTTTGTTGTAGTCGTTTCTAGTTTTCCTGAGAGTTTTTAGCTGGGGGTAAGATGGGTGCTGTCTCCATTTTCTTTCTGCTAGTTTCAGTCTCCACCTTTCTTCATTTAGTGACCCATTAAACCAGGGATTTTTATCTTTCTCTGTAATTCTTTTCAGTCTTAGCGGAATGGTGGAATTGATTATATTCGTCATTGATGTGTTGTAGTGATCTGTGAGTTCGCTAACGTTCATCAAGTTGTTGGGCGGATTAAGATCCTTCTCACGTTGTGCTACTAATTGCTCAATATTAGGGTCTTTGGTGTCCCGAATCAATTGTTTAAGTTTGACAGGTTGCGTGGTCTTATTCTTTTTTATGGTAGATATATAGAAGGTTATGGCATGGTGATCTGACCAATCGCAAGGAACAATTGAGTGAATTGTAGTAGTCTTAACTCTAGAGATCACCCAGTCTAAAGTTGACCCTTTCGAGTGTGTTGGCAGTGTGCATGCTTGTATAAGGTTTAGGTCCGCTAAGAAGTCTTTGAGTACGTTGACCTGTTTGTCATTATTATCGTCCCGGTGTAAATTAAAGTCACCTAGGAATATATCATTAGTGTGAATGTTAGAGTTAGCTGTTATGATCTCCATTAGCTGGTCTATGAAGGGTGCATAATTGCCTGGTGGATGGTAGAGTGCAGACAAATTGCATCTTTGATTATCTACAGTTTTTATAGCGAGACCAAGATATTCACAGGATTCAAGAGGGTCGGATTGTAGTTGGCTTACTGAAAGATCAGAGCGATGTATGCAAGCTATACCACCTCCTGTCTTATTTAGTCTGTCTAGTCTCACAATGTTATACTGTGGAGGCACCAGTAGATCCATGTAAGGGGAAGAAGACTCAGTGAGCCATGTTTCTGTTAAGATTGTCACGTCTACTTCCTGACTAATGATAAGGGCAGCAATGTCAGAGGCATGTTTTACTGCAGAACCGCAGTTGAGCAGTAGGAAAAGAAGTGGTTTCCCTGAGTTACCCGAGTTCATCTCTTGAACACTGGTGGTTAACTGGACTTGTTTTAGGTTGTTAAGATTGAGTTTTCTGTTATTAGGCAAGGAAGTTCTATTTGCATCGATCGGGACTGATCTAATTTCCTCACCTTTACTGATGGATGTAGGCTCATATGAGAGGAGCAGGGCATGGGTTTCCTCCTCCGATAGATATTTAAGATTTTTGTATGGCCGATTATGTCTATTTGATAATGGCATGGCTATCCATTTACACTTTCCTTGAAGATCATGCACTGATTCTTGAATGAGCTCGACTTTGAGTGAGTCCTTACTGTGATTTCTAATATTTCCTTCATAACTTGTAGTGCATTTAGAATGTCCTGCGACATATTGTTCGCTTGTTTTTTAAGAGTTTCGATTTCCCTTTGAAATACCCGGTACATAATAAAAAACCATTGCAAGACACTGCTCAGTTATTGGCTCTGGGTTTGTCGGGTTCTTGGTGAACTTACAAGTCCTATATATCCCCACAACCAGAAAGGTCCAGCAAAAGTAACAGTATATTGATTTCAAACATCTGTCATAATTAGAAGAAGTTACAGGTGAAAACTTAGGCATGAATGGCTGTTTTTTCCAACTCATTTTCAATTTTTCCTATTTTCAACTGTTAGTTTCTATAAAGAAACCTTGAAGGATCTACACAAATGACCCCTTGCTGAATTCAAAGTTTTGTCTACTTTTCTAAAATGTATAGCTTTCCAGGATTCATTATTGCTTTTATACCCATTTCTACCATTAACTGGAAGAAGGTTGAAAGCACAAAAAATAGCAAAAATAGGCTATGTCTCAGTAAAATGCCAAAACTGTGTAAACAAATTTGGTTTTCTGACAAAAGTCAGTCAGGCCCTGAAACCTGGGAAAATGGTGATTTCAGCCCCACAAACCCTTTGTTGATATCAAGTCAAGTCAAGTCAAATAGTTTATTGTATATGATTACTTAAAATCGTTACAATGTACAAAAAAAAAAAAATAATATTAAACTTAATCTTCCATTGAATTCAATCAATCAATCAAATACTTTATTTCGGCCACTTGGGCCATAAAAGTGCATCAAGAAAACAAACAATCAATACATCTATCTTTAAAAAAAATCGATAAATACTCGCATAAAAATTCATATACATTAATCAGCCCTCAATAAAAAAATGGGAACACAAACACATAACACATGCCTCATAGGGGCGGCAGGGATGGAGATTATCTATATAAAACATAAACAATTGTGATACAACCAGCCGGATAAAAAAACACTAAAAAAATCACATCAATATACATAAAAATATCCAAGCGATAAAATCTTGTACTAAGATCTTATAAAAGTAGAGCAGTGGGGCTATAGTGGAGGACCGGGAACCATAACAAAGACCTGCTCACCCATATCACAAATTCCCCCAGACCCCAATGGTCACTTTATATAACCCCGTCGGATGAGCCACATACAATTTAAAAAACGCGATACAGCAAAAACAGTTGGGGGGTGGGTATCGTATTTTAAGACTCTGTGCGCCTCTGTGGCGCGCTCAAACCCTAGATTTTTACACAGTTGGATTAACCACCGCTGACGTGGCAGCCGATAGGCGGGACAGAGGAGCAAAACATGGATTTCAGACTCCACCCTGTACTTGCACGCAGGGCATTCACCGTTTTGATCCTTCAGCCATTTAGTGGAATATGCTGCAAGTGGAAGAGTCCCCAACCTCAATTGCATATACAGTTTCCTTGCAATTGGGGGTTCGACAAAGTCCAAAAAGGTTTCCCTACTATATACATCCTTTATTAATAAGAACTCTAGGGTTAAACGACCACTTGAGGCACTTTCTCGGATGGCACTTAGCTTTACTGCTCTATATGAATTAACTAAATCCAGCCTTGAGAGCTTAGCACACGAGGTCTCAGGCGTGTTCCAAAGGTCCGGCTTACCTATCCTACGGGCAAGGTCCCTTATGTGGCAAAGCCATGTGATTTTCTTTGTATTACTCATTGTTAAAAACTCAGACAGTTCATCCCTAAAAACAGACAACTCCGGTGTCACCCACATCCTCCGCCAGAAAACTAGGGGTCTTATGGCAATTTCTTCATCCAGCGGTCTCAATCCGAGGTCCAGACGTAGGGGAATTAACGGGGTGCTACGGGGTAAACCTAGGACTTGTCGCATGAAATTATTCTCTACCTTTGTCAGGCTTCCAGTAGGACAATGTCCCCACAACTCTACCCCATAAAGTGTGGCACCCCTTGCCTGGGCTTTATAGATTTCCACCACGGGGGCCGCCGGTTTGAAAGCAGAAGATCTATACAGTTTCATTATACGTCCAACAATCTGAGTTAGTCTGAGCCTCGCTTTGTCTATTTGGGGGCCCCATTCGAATTTCTCAGCCAGGGTAACTCCCAAATAGTCAAATGTCCTAACTCTCTCCAAAGCGACACCATATAGAGTGGGACTTGGACGGGTTTTATTAGGAGGGTTGAAGACCATATATTTAGTTTTATCCAGGTTGATCTCCAGCCCTCTTAGCTTACAGAAGTTTGCAAAGCCATCTAAAATGCACTGAATGCCCATTGGCGATTTAGAGAGCAGCAAAGTGTCGTCTGCGAACATCAGCGCCGGGACCTTCCCTGAGGCTAGCCTTGGAGCATCATTATCCTTAATTAATAACAGGTGGTTGATAAGATCATTAATAAATATACAAAACAAAGTAGGAGCTAAAACACATCCCTGCCGCACCCCCTTTTCAACTGGGAAGCGAGCGGTGAGTTCACCATACCTCCCACAACGCACTTGAGCAAAATTATCAGTGTGTAGGCTCTTTATAGCTTTTAAAAGATATGTAGGAATCCCTAATTCACTCAGTACACTCCACAGTTTTTCTCTGGGTACAAGGTCGAAGGCCGACTTCAGATCAACGAATATCAGATAGAGGCTGCCACCCTCAATGGTTACTGTTTTCCAGTACAGTAGTTGGAGTCTGAATATCTGGTCAACAGTTGACATTTTTGATCTGAAGCCGGCCTGATAGGGACTTAGTATTAGCTCCTCTTCCAACCAACTCTGGAGGCGGTCTAAAAGCACCCGACCATACAGTTTTTGTGAGATGTCAATTAGACTAATCGGTCTATAGTTGGAGGGAGCAAGGGGGCAACCTTTTTTGTATATGGGGACAATCTCGGCCCCGCGCCAGGTATCAGGGGGATTGGAGCCCTGCAATACCGCATTAAATAGGGCACACAGGTATGGGACCCATATTACAGGTTCTTTCCTAAAGAGATCCCCTGGAAGTTTATCTAAGCCTGGGGCTTTATTGCTTTGTAGCTTGTGAATAGCACTCCTCACTTCAGTGCTCGTAATCTCCTTCTCCCCCTCTGGTTGAATCTCAGTAGCCGTACTAGTAATACTAGTATTAGCATAACCGGCATCCCGTTGGGAGTATAATGTCCCAAAGTGGGACTCCCAAGCTTCAGGCGCTATATTAGGCTCGATGGCAGGTCTCCCGTCCCTGTCACCCGTACTCACTATTGCCCAGAACGTTTTCACATCCTTGTCCTCCAGGGCTTTCCTTAACATTTCCCACCTTTCTTGCTCCCATTCTTTTTTCCCCCACTCGATAGATCGGTTATATCTGGCCCTCGCAGTTTTAATTTGCACCCTATCCTTGGCCTTGATTGCTTCCAATAAAACCCGCTTATCCTTACGACACTGTTCGTTAAACCAGGGGCATCTGTTGTGACCGTTTACTCTAACACGGCTCACCGGGTAGAAGACCTCCCCTAGATTAAAGGAAAGCTCAGAGTGTATTTCGCCTACTTTGTCTAGAATCAAGTTTTGGCCCACCATATAAACTGTCTCCCACATTTTAACTAAAGATGGCAATGCTAACTGGTAAATTTTCGCCAACTTAGTAGGAGACTGTTGAATATGGCCCCATCTAATACGTCTTCTATTGTTGGTCACTACCAAGGGACTGTGACAGTTGTCGGCAGGAAAAGGCGTTTTACAATGCCCAATTCCCCCTGATTGAAAATTAGGATCAAAGCATTATGGTCACTGTCCTGCCTCTACACAATATGAAAATCAAGAACCTTTCCCCAATGTCTTGTTTCCACCAAGATATAATCAATAAGTGAGGTCTGGCCTGCTCTATTGAATGTAAACTGGCCTGGTTGGTCAGATTTGGTCCGGCCATTGCATGCTCTTAGGGAATAGGTGAGAGTAAGTGAGTTTAACTGCATGACCAGTGGAGACCAAGCTTTAATAGGTGTAGTCAGAGGGTTAGGAATAGACCAATAAAGGTCTTCTTCTGTTGGGGCAGAGTGTAAAGGATCAATGAGGGGTTCAAAGTGACAATTAAAATCACCTCCCACAATCAACCAGGTAGCCGGGTCTAAAGTTGGAATAAAATCTCCCAGCAGAGCAATAGTAGATGATTCCTGGCTGTTATTAACGGGGCGGGAGTACACATTCACTATGGCAATTTTCACCTTTGTTGGGAAGAAGAGCAAGACACGTTGAATGACACTTGACGGGGTTAGTAGCTGCTCCGCCCTACATCCGAGATGGGTAGCTACCCAAATTGATAGGCCTCCAGATGGTCTCCCCCTCCCTGCCATAGAAGCTAAGATGTTGTAGGGGGCATAGCCTACCCGATGTAAGTCTTCCCTTGCCCAGGTCTCTTGGAAAATGCAAATGTCGAATTTATCGACAAAGTCACCCCAATCCGTACAGGGCAGTTTGTTTTTGAGGCCTGCCACATTCCATGAGAGTATCCTTAGCCCAGTCGCTTGGCCGGTCTCCCTCTCACAGCCCCCGGTACCACATTCTCATATATAACATGGTCACCAAGATCACCCATGCAACACTCACCTATTTTCCCACATTCTATGCTTTCTCTATTTTGTTCACTCAAAGAGACATTAACTTTTGCATCTAGGGCCATCGATATGGTGGGTCTACCTCCTATCTGGTTGATCAAGAGGGAGTGGCCAGGGCTTTCACCTACCATAATTCGCTTCAATCCCTCCTCATCCCCATCCTCGAAATCATATCCTGTCGTCTGTAATGACTCCATCAACGTCGATTCCTCTCTCAGTCAATCTACACCCTCCAATACATCAAATCTGTTGTTCACCGGGATGTTAAATAACGGGCGCCTATGATAAGCATCCCAGTTCCCTTCTGGGCGAAGGCCTGCACCGCCTTCTGAAATTAAAGACGGAACCCTACTTCTTACCATTGACTGTGGTGGTGGATAAAAAAAATTCAGAGGTTGTAGACTCATAGCCGTCGTGGAATCATAACAACTAGTAGGATTATTAAGTAAATTGGCCACCGTGTGGGGGTTTTCAAAATTTATAACAACACATTCACCTGCCTCTCTTTTTTTCCGATTTCCCACCCACCTCACTCTACGAACCATGATAATTTCTCCGGCTCTGGCAAAATCAAAATGTTTATATTTAACAAGCCAGAACAGGCATTTATTCCTCAACTCAAAATAGGTTTCCTTCATGCTAGGTTCGATGGATGGGACACCCGTCAAAATAGCTACATAAGGTGCACAGGCAGGAGGAAGGTTTATGTCGGGAAGATTTAAGACATTTAAGGCATTTCCACCTTCCCTCAGACCGTGGATTACTTGTCTGCTCTCTTTACTATTAGTAACTGGGGCTAGGGGTATGGACTCTTCTCGACTTCTTACACTTGGCTGCTTGCTCTTTGCACTGATCTCCGTACCATAGCTCCTATCTCTCTGTACCCTAGTGTCGCTTTGGTTCCCCATTTCAGAGTTCAAACTGGGGCCCTTGGGAACATCCCTCTCCAACCCCAACGGAGTTGTTAGGTCCTTACTTTCGACCTGGCAGCAGACCTCGATCCCTCTTGTGGGATGGCCCTTGGGGTGGTTATGAGAACAAGCCTCCCCTGTCATTAAGACTTTATCCAGTATATCTAGACGACCAACAAGTGGGGCCAATTCTTCTTTGATAATAGCCCTTAGGTCATTCTGCAAGTCTTCCACCAGACTCAACACCCACATCGGGTACTGCTTCTCTACACTGGCTTGATTCGACCTACCAGCTCTGTGCACTTGCTCTACCCCCTCCTCTGTATTTATGTCCTCACAGAATTTCTTTTGTTTTGATCCGACCTCAGAAGCTATTTTACGTTTTCCCTTTTTAAGGGTACTCTGGGCATGTTTGCTTGTATCTATCACTTTTTTGCGCACAGCTATCTCTCTAACAGTCGGTGGCTGTACTTCTGTCTGGGTTTGAGCCTGGGTTGGCTGGATGATCGATAAGGATGGCGAGACAGGTAAGTCAGGAGTGAGTGATAACCGCCTTTCTCTTAGCTCGATTTCGGAGTCCACCACCCCTATTGCCCTCTGTAACATTTTATCTATAGATGTTGGGGGGAGTGGGGACCTACTTATCGTTTTGCCTCGGATAGGGGCTATCCTCCTCCCCATTTTATTAGCCAATGCCTTAAGATATGAAGAGGTGAGAGAAAAAGAAACACCTAAAGTTATAGACTGGGATTACGCAATCTGGTCTAAACACTCCCACTCTAACACATCCCACCCCACATCAAAGGCAAAAATAGGACAAAGTCTCTGAGTCCAACGGTCCTAATAACGCCTCAACTTGTAGACGATTTTTCAGCTGTATCAAGGCTTTCCAGCTTTGGCAGGCAGGGTACAATCAAGAATGGGAGTACACAAGAGTAAGTCTTACCAGCTGTTCCCTCTATCGTGCCAAACACACACCCAAGGGGGGTGGCCCTGCCCTGCCTCTTCCTGGCGATGATGGGCCCGCCCTTGGCCCGGGCTTCGCCCGGGCGAGCCCGCGCGCGTCCCGCGCCGCGGTGTTCCTTCGCGCTTTTTAGCGCGTTTGTGATGCAGCAAAGCACCTCCCCTCCTGGGAAGGATCCTGGGACTGATAGTCCCCGCACAGCACAGGCAGCAACAGCACCTCCAGGCGTCCCGCGCCTCGGTGTTCCTTCGCGCTTTTAGCGCGTTTGTGATGCAGCAAAGCACCTCCCTCCTGGGAAGGATCCTGGGACTGATAGTCCCCGCACAGCACAGGCAGCAACAGCACCTCCAGGCGTCCCGCGCCGCGGTGTTCCTTCGCGCTTTTAGTGCGTTTGTGATGCAGCAAAGCACCTCCCTCCTGGGAAGGATCCTGGGACTGATAGTCCCCGCACAGCACAGGCAGCAACAGCACCTCCAGGCGTCCCGCGCCGCGGTGTTCCTTCGCGCTTTTTAGCGCGTTTGTGATGCAGCAAAGCACCTCCCCTCCTGGGAAGGGTCCTGGGACTGGTAGTCCCCGCACAGCACAGGCAGCAACAGCACCTCCAGGCGTCCCGCGCCGCGGGTGTTCCTTCGCGCTTTTTAGCGCGTTTGTGATGCAGCAAAGCACCTCCCCTCCTGGGAAGGATCCTGGGACTGATAGTCCCCGCACAGCACAGGCAGCAACAGCACCTCCAGGCGTCCCGCGCCGCGGTGTTCCTTCGCGCTTTTAGCGCGTTTGTGATGCAGCAAAGCACCTCCCTCCTGGGAAGGGTCCTGGGACTGGTAGTCCCCGCACAGCACAGGCAGCAACAGCACCTCCAGGCGTCCCGCGCCGCGGTGTTCCTTCGCGCTTTTTAGCGCGTTTGTGATGCAGCAAAGCACCTCCCCTCCTGGGAAGGATCCTGGGACTGATAGTCCCCGCACAGCACAGGCAGCAACAGCACCTCCAGGCGTCCCGCGCCGCGGTGTTCCTTCGCGCTTTTTAGCGCGTTTGTGATGCAGCAAAGCACCTCCCCTCCTGGGAAGGGTCCTGGGACTGGTAGTCCCCGCACAGCACAGGCAGCAACAGCACCTCCAGGCGTTCTACTTTTCAGTGGCATGGGTACCAAGATTTTAAAATCTGAATAACATTATAATACACATAAAATATTATCTAACATTTTAAAACGATCTGTGCGGGTTCTATTAAAAGCTTTCAGAATTACGCAAGTGTCTGAAAAGGTCCAGGATTACTTTCAGCTAGATCCTGTTCGAGATAAAGTGACCATTTTAAATTCCAAACGTAACCATTTTTCTATGTTGTTTCCATCATCCTGTCGAGTATATATATATATATATTTTTTTTGCTTGCTGTTTGGGCTAGTGGGCCGTGTATGCGATGCCCCTGCCGCCATTGATCATGCTTTATTCGTGGCCTCTAAATCGGCTTGCCTTAAAAGTTTCCTTACTTTTGCTAGGTATTTGACACCCCGCAAGCCAGAATGATTGAGGATCCTTCCAGCCAACGTATCACTGCTTGCCTGCAAGTCCGAATATTCAATTCATTAAAAATTGGTTTTAAAAGCCCCCTCCTTATATCCTTAACAGCTGGGCAGGCACACAGCAGGTGTGTTAGCGTTTCGTTACAGAAGCCGCATAGTCGACAGTGTGCAGCTTGATGGTTACTTTGCCAGGACGGTTGTAGATCTTTCGAATCATGCATGCCCAAGCGGTATTTTGTGAAACTCTTTTTTAGCTCGGTACTGAAATGTGTTAATAAGTATGCCTGAGGCTTTGTGGATATGTAAGAGTTAATCACGGTCCACCCATGTCTGCGTTTCGAGGTTGTTATTTTGTCTTTCAGGAAAGACTTCTTCTTAGATGTTTTATTTACCAATTTACCAAAAGCTACCCGCTCTAACTGGCTATCCCATGTTGTTTGTGTATCAAGTTCCGCTAATGATTTTCTCAGGTATGCTCCCCATGAATGTGGAATGACTTGGTCCATCTGGATTTTAATTTCTTTCCAGCAAGTGTTGTTCAATGACCCCGGCTCAGATGCACGGAATTTGTGGCATAGTTTCACGAAGCCGCTCATGCTCCGGAATTTCTGATTCTGAAGGCCGAACTCCAGCCGGACCTGGGCTGGAGCGGCGGACTTTGGTAAATTAAAGACAGCTTTGTAGACCTTTGTCTGAAGATCGTTTAGCAGATCCGCCTCTTTGCCGCACCAAACTACTAGGGCGTATGACAATGTCGGTACTATTGTGCTGCCATCACTATTAGAAGATGTGCATAACTCGGGCAGCCCAGTTTCCTGTTCAGGAGTCTGTACACAAAGATTAATGATTGTGCTTTTGCCTTTAAGTCCATTTTATGTTCTTTGTGTGTTGAGCCTCGCCCTAGTTTTAAGCCGAGATATTTGTAGGCCACTTGTTCTTCTATTGGAGTCCCTTTTATGTACCATTTAAACTTAGTTTTTTGTGGGTCCGCAAGACGTACAACCTTGGTTTTGTCTTTGATTATTTCCAAGCTATCTCTATCCAGATAGATGACTAAGTTGTTGATCGCTCTTTGCAGCCCGATAGGGCTTTGGCTCAATACCACGATATCGTCTGCGTACTGTAGGAAGGGTATTGGCTCCTTGACTAGATTCGGCGGATGGCAGTCGGCTGATTGCATGTGTTTACTGATATCTGCCATAAATAAATTAAATAGGCTCGGGGCAAGGACGCAGCCTTGTTTTAGCCCTTGCTCTGTGCAGATGCTGCTGGTGGTGTTAAGTCCATCGCCTAGTTTCACTCTAGCCCAGGTTTCGCTATGCAGGGCTATTATTGCATCCAGTAATTTGCTCGGCAGCCCCCATGCCCTTAATTTTTCCCAGAGGCGATTTCTGCTTACTTTGTCGAATGCGGCTTTCAAATCGACAAAACATGCAAATAACCGAGTTTTCTTTTTTCTTGCCTTTTCAGTTAGGAGTGCCAGCGTGGCCAGATTTGTCAAGGTACCCATCCATTGTCTAAAACCAGTTTGAAACTTTGGAATTATGCTTGTATCGTCCATCCAATCTTGAAGGTGAAGTAATAGGCATGATCCGTATAGTTTGGCCTCAACATCAATCAGTGATATCAGTCTGTAGTTTTCTGGTTTATTATGGTCTCCCTGTTTGAATATTGGGTGGATGATGTTCCCTTTCCAGGATTTGGGGACATTGTTCTCACTGTAGATCAGATTAAATAATGGCGCGAGGTAATCAGCCCAAAAGTCCGGCGCGTGTTTGAATAGTGCGTTGGGCAATCCGTTCGGGCCTGCCGCCCCCTCCGTTTTCAACCTTTTTATTATTCCTCTCAATTGTTTTTTGTCAATCAGGAAATATTGGTCATTATTACTTTCTGATTGACCGGTATATTCTACTACTTCCGGTTTTAGATCCTTTGGGGGTTTTGCCATTGCGTGCTTATCATTCCTCGCACTGCTGTACTTATTATGTACGTGCTCCATCCAGGTTTTTTCACCAATTCCCGCTTCTTGCTGTAATTTACTACCCTTGGTCATGTTATTTATAATGCCCCAGGATTCCCTGCTGTTTGGCAAAGTGCTTGCCCACAGTAGCTGTGTCCAGATTTTTTCTTTATGTTCTGTCATGGCTTCCCTCAGCATTTTCTTGTAATTCTTCTGTAGCTCCTTTAATTTGTTCTTGTCTCTTTTCTTACCCGTTTTGACCACCATGGCTTGAATTCGTACCTCTTTTGCCATCCTTCTCTTTTCATCTCGTAGGGAGAGGTTAAACCATGGATCCTTTCTGATGTCTATTCTTTTTGTGTTTCTGTTAGTGACCGGAAAGCTTTGGGTAAGGTAGAGGCATAGATCTTCCCAAGTTGTTATTCGATTTTCTTCTATCTGCGGCCCTGTTTGCGTCATATGTTCTTTGAGGGTATCCATTATATTCACCGTATTTGTACCTTGCCATTTTAGTTTCCTCAAGTTAAACTTTTCTACATGTTGTCCCAGCGTGTTTATTTTTTTGCGCCCCAGCTAGCTTTATATTAAGCTTTGTAATTTGCGGGTGATGGTCACTTTCTATACGTGTGAGGATTTGAAATGAATCTATTCTTGGGACTAGGTTAGTGCTGATGATGGTGAAATCTATTGTAGATCGACTTTTTCCGTTGGAGTGCGTTATGGCTGAAGGTCTATCCCCTGCGGTGTTACCATTCAAGATTGACAGGCCGTACCTTTCTAACTCTCGCGTTATGATTTGATGTCCCCAGTCCTCCTGCCTCTTTATTTTATTTTGTTTTAGTAGGTTACAATTGAAATCTCCTGAAATGATCAAAGGGCAGAATTCGTGCGACTTTTGCAATGCGATAATCAGATTTATTAGTATTGTAAATTTTTCCTTCTGATTTGTTTTTTCAGGGTGAACATATACGGTGACTAAAATTAGTTGCCAGTCCATTTTATTTGAGTTTCGCTTTCCAGTAACTTTTGTAACTTGAAGCCAGTTTGCCCCGGCATCTAACTCTTCTGTTTGCCAACCATATTTTTGTGATATGTATGTTGATAGGCCTCCCCTCGGGTGACCAAATCTTGCGAATTTTACTGCTAGGATATGATGTTCAATGTAACCAGATATTGCAGTGGGTTTCATTATCCACGTTTCTTGAAGGAGTATTATATCTTGTTGTTCGAGGAAGGATAGAGTTTCGTGGTCATGACCCATGTTTTTAAATCTGTGGACGTTCCATGAACAGATCTTTATCGTGTTCTGACTTCCATCCTTCAACTCACGGCCCTGCTCTTTAGTCTGAACAATCTGCCCACACCTTTCGTCAATCGTGGGGGAGTTTAACTGTTCATTATGTACGCGTATTGCTTAGTGCTTTTGGCACCCAAGACCAGTCTGTGCCGTCAACTGTAAGGTAATTTAACTGCCTCCCTATTTCGTTGCCCTCTTTTGAATTTGTTAGCCCCAGTGGCGTGGTGGATCGTGCTCCGTGTAAGCATGTTTTTTGCTTTTTCGCAGATGCGTCTTCCAATTTTTTAATCCTCTGGTTTATTAAGAGGGGTAAGGATACCTTGGATGTTTATGCGGCCTCAGTTTGATTCCCCAGAGTTCGAAAGTTGTTCTGGTAGCATATATCCTGTCCACTAGATCCTTTGAGGACCAGGTAGTCAAGGTCCCTTCAATGTCTGGGTTTTCAGGGAATTCTTAAATTCCACGGCTAAAAGGTCTTGCGAAGGTATTCCATTTAGTTCAGGAATTTCTTTGAACAACCTTAAAATATTCCCTCTGTTTAGTGTGTCTTGCCGTCCTTTTATGCAATATTCTGGTACAAATGTCAACTTGGAAGTGTTCTCCCTCTGGTTATTTTCAGAGCAGCTGACGCTTCCCGAACTTTCCTCTATTCCTGCCTGTATATTTTTGGTATTCGCAATTTCATTATCAATCTGTCTTTCTTGATTTCTTTGTTCTTTGCTAAACTGTTCCTGCAAAGTTTCGGGCTTTTTACTTCTTTTAACCCTTGCTCCAATTTTCCAGCTTCTATATGTATTGCTAGCCCTTTTGGCTCGCTGTACTTGTCGATAGAGGGCAATTTACATGATCTTCCTTTTCTATTTATTGTGATTTTTATTGAATTTTGGCTACTATGTTCTTTATTGTCTGTTATCTCGTTCGCCTTGTTGCCTGGTGTTATTTCCCTTCTTTCGGATTGTTCTCGTCTTTTTGCACCCTTTTCCCTCCAAGCTGTTTGCCATCCATTCTCTGGTCTGGTACCTCTCTTATCTTCGGTTGTACTCCTAGACTGTGCTTGCGATGTATTTTCGGCCCCTTCTCTCTTTTCAGTATTTAGAATTTGTTTTGGTTGTCTTGCTTTGTCCTCCTTTTCCCTGCTGTCAGCTTGTGTTCCATTTTCTGAACCTCCTTCCTCATTAGGTCTAGTTCTTGTTAGGACCTGCCTTGTTTTTTCCGCCCCTTCTCCCATTTCAGTATATTGGGTCTGGTCTAATTGCCTTTTTAAACTTCCGGGGGTTGGTTCGGGTACTGCAGACGGCCGATAGTTAGATGTTATATGCAGCGTCTGCTTTGTATTCTCTTTGGAAGTTTCGGCCAGAATTCTTGGTACATTTTGCTTTATGTTAAGTCTGTTACAATCCGTTGTATGATTTGGTTGGTCTGCACCCGGTATTAGATCTTCCATTATACCTACTATCAATGCTTTATTTTCTTTCCTTTGTGTTTTTTGATTTGTGAAAATGGGGAAGTTTTTCTCTAATTTTGAAGTTGATTGAATATTGTGTTTTGCCCTACCCTTTCTAGCGCGTTTTCTTTGTATTTTTGTGAGTTTTGTAATTTTTGAGGTATCAGTAGAGCTCTGTGTAACTTCGATTTGCAGGTCCCTTATTTCAGATTCCTCTGTTTCCACTTGTTCTATTTCTCCTTTGTCAGTGACTTGTATCCCCTTGGATGTGTACTTTCCTTTGAACTCGTCCTTTCCCTCCTCATCTCTTAGCGTTGCTCCTTTTTGTTTGAGATTTGTTTTTAATTGCACTGCCCCTAGGATATCACTTAATATTTCAGGCAGTTTTGCCAATTTATCTATTATTTTACCACAGCCACAATTGAGATGCTGGTTGCGATTGTTTGGCTGTAGTTCTGGGGATCCCCTGCACTTTACCAGGGAAGTAATTGAGTCCAGCTTGGTGTTTATACCTGCAATGTGACCAGCTATTAGGTTTATAAGGTCAATCTGGACTTCCATTTTATCTGACTGAAAGTTCAGAACCCTGATTGCTTGTTCCAGTGTGCTTAATAGAGTATTACTCCATGGGGCCGTGTGCAGTTCATCAAGGGAACTTCCAATATCCTTAGACTTGTGATCACTCCTGCTTACAGATTAAATTGTTATCGGAGATGAAAAGTTTAATTGATTTATGTTCGTCGAAAAGCTTCCTTCCTCCTGTGTTTTCACCGGTTTGTCAATCCTACTGACTGATGCAATTGTAATTGGTGATGACAAGTTTGGTTGCTTTTTTTACAATGACAAACTTCCTTCTTCCTGTGCGCTTGTTTGTGGGTCTTTTCTTTGGATCTGGTGTGATGGAGTAGATACTAACATTCCTGCTCTTCCCGATGCTCCCTTCTCTTTACACGGTGATGCGATGTTCCCTTCAATTACCTCGTTCAGGGATTCCTGGGTTTGGATGTTAGTTTCAGGTATTTGCAACATGTTAGCATCATTTGATATTGAAAATGAGCTTGCCCAGGCATCATCCAGTTGTGTTTCCTGATCATCTGGTTTATTTTTTATTTCCTCCAGGTACTCTTTGCTGTGCTCCTTTGAGCCTCTCCCTGGTGTTTGGTTTATTGACGTGGTGATGCAGTGTATCTGTGCTATTGCTGTTACCAATCTACTTGCCTGCGCTTCCATGATTGGTTTCTGTATGTCTGAAGTTGTTTTTTGTGTGTTGGGGGTACTTGACTGTTGCTGTATGAAAAGGGGACTTGTTTTACTGGGTATAGGTACACGCTTTTGCTGTAGCTCGACTGTTCCTGAATTATCATAACCTTTGTTCGCCATTTTTGCTGGTACTATGGGACATGGCAAACATGCTGTCTCTGTAGTTGGTGCGTAAATGGCGGCCATTGGGTCCTTTAGAAAGAAAAATTTCGGAATCCCGGTATTATTACCAGGACTAAGGGATATTGTTTCCGGCGTTGGTGCCGAGACTAGCCTCTCTCTCTGTCTATGGGCCTTGCTTTTTGTGCTTGTTTCTGGCCCTTGCTCTATAACGTTTTTGGTCTTGCTTTTATTATTTGTGTTTTTGTTTTTACCTATGTTCGCCTGCCGAACTTTCCCAGATCTCATATTTCTTTATTGTGAAATTGCGTTGTTGGCTTGTTTCCCCTTAAGGGCGCCACTGGTGTCCTTTGTTTGGTTGCAATAGATGATGGAATTTAGTGTTGGAGTAAGACTGCGATTGCTAGACCAATTTTCGCGGATCTACCGCGCCGCTGGTGTCCTTTGTTTGGTTGCAATAGATGATGGAATTTAGTGTTGGAGTAAGACTGCGATTGCTAGACCAATTTTCGCGGATCTACCGCGCCGCTGGTGTCCTTTGTTCAGTTGCAATAGATGGTGGGATTAGTGTTAGTGTTAGTGTTGGTGCCACGCTGCAATTGTTGGACCAATTTCTGCGAATCTACCGCGCCAGGCAGTGTAACTTCGGTACTGGCAGCCTTCTGTGTGTGATTAAGCAGGTTCTTTCGTTGCTCCCACTGCTTCTCCCTCTGCGTTCTATCGCACTAAATACCCCCCCTAGCAAAAACCCCCTAACAATCGCCCAATCACCTCACCTCACCTCACCTCACCTCTAGAGAGGGAGGGTCAGTCTGGGGGGGCGCCGTCCGTTATTCGGCGTTATGCAGAGTTCTCAGTGTTTGCGTCGTTTGCAGTGCTCTTACTCACTGTTTGCTCACTGCCGCTGCTCAGTCCTCTCACCAGTCCTCACTCCACTCCGCTCCACTTTGCTCTGCTCCGAGCACTGTTTTGCTCACTGCCCCTGCTCAGTCCTCTCACCAGTCCTCACTCCACTCCACTCCGCTCCACTTTGCTCTGCTCCAAGCACAGAACACAGAGTGCTGACACCGGCGCTTTTTCACAACCTCCACAGCCTCCACTTCGCTCTGCTCCGAACACAGGGCCTGATTCACAGAACTAACTTACGTCAAAAACGTAAAGTTAGTACTTTTTGGTATTCACAGAATACACTTACTCATTTTGGTATTCACAGAATGAACTTACTCATTTCGGTATTCACAGAAGTTAGTAGTCCTAACTTTAGGACTCCTAAATGCCTTCTGTGAATACCAAAAAGTCTTAAAGTTAGGATTTTTCTCAGTTTAGGAGTAGTAAAGTTAGGACTCCTAACTTTAGGACTCCTAAATGCCTTCTGTGAATACCAAAAGTCTTAAAGTTAGGATTTTTCTCAGTTTAGGAGTAGTAAAGTTAGGACTCCTAAATGCCTTCTGTGAATACCGAAAGTCTTAAAGTTAGGATTTTTCTAAGTTTAGGAGTAGTAAAGTTAGGAGTCCTAACTTTAATACTCCTAAACTGAGAAAAATCCTAACTTTAAGACTTTCGGTATTCACAGAAGGCATTTAGGAGTCCTAAAGTTAGGACTACTAACTTCTCTGAATACCGAAATGAGTAAGTTCATTCTGTGAATACCAAAATGAGTAAGTGTATTCTGTGAATACCAAAAAGTACTAACTTTACGTTTTTGACGTAAGTTAGTTCTGTGAATCAGGCCCACAGAGCACAGAGCGCAGAGCGCAGAGCGCAGAACACAGAGCGATGACACCGCCGCTTTTCCGCAGCCTCCCCCACAGCCTCCAAGGGCCAAGGGCCGAGGGTCGGGGCCGAGGGTCGGGGTCGGAATCTCTCGCGGCGCCAACGCGCCAGCAAGGCAAGGCGAAGCAAGGCAAAGCGGCTTCAGGCTTCAGGGCGGCTTCAAATCTTGGTCCGCGGTCCTCGGGTCCTCGGGTCCCGCCGCCGCCGCTGCCGCCCCCGCTGCTCAGTGTGCTCCGTGTGCTCTCTCTCCCGCCGCTCTCACGCAAAACCCGTGCTGGATCATTGGAATGTTGATATCATTTGCAGGGAAAAAAATAGATGCTTTCATTTGCAGCACTTTTTTCCCATTTTTCCAACAACAACAAAAAATATTTAGCTGTATTTTGGCTAATTTCTGGGTCCCCTCCAGGGGAACAATAAACAATTGATGGACAGAATGCTGGACAATGCAAACATTCACCCCCAGTCACAAGGATATGGGTTAAATCCATCATTGTTTTACTCACCACACCACCCCAGTTTGGACCCAGCCATATGCAAATCAGTCTTGACCCTGTTCCTTGTGGGAACAGTCCAGCCCGAACTGCCAAGCCAGGTCCTCCAGGGGAATCCACAAACCCTGGGTACCTTTAGAATCCCCATGATGGTGGAAGAAAAGGACGCAAATTTGGCGTGGATACCTTATGTGGTCAAAAAGTTACAGGGGCCTAAGCGCGAACTACCCCAAATAGCCAAAAAAAAGGCTTAGCACAGGGGGGGAAAAGGCCTAGCAGAAAAAGGGTTAAGATGATGGCCTTACAGTGCTTTCTCTACATTTTACAGAATACACTCTTCCCTGTCAACCCGAATACTTCAAGTCCATAGATGAAGAAATCTGGACTTTGATGTGGAATGGGGGGTCAGCGTGTATTGCCCTTGCCAATCTGACTAGATATTGGTATGATGGGGCACAGCCTTGCCCGATGTCCATAAATAGTATTGGGTGGCAGAATTGGCAGTCATTAACCAATGGGTGCACCAACCGGGGGACGAACCAGAATATCACATGAATCGACAAGCTCTACGACAGGGGGAATATCTGCGTGAGCTCTACACCGACCAGCGACGCATACCTCTTCAGGGGCCCACATCTATTGCAATACAACTATGGCACTCAACACTTAAATCACTGAGTTGGGGGGCACAAGATAACTCAAGCTACTCTGCTGTGGGAGTCTGAGAAGTTTGGCGAGCTGGGGAGATGACCTGATTTTGACAAGTGGGATCTAATAGGCATTTCCAAGGTTGGGGACCTATGGGCTCGGGTTGACATCATCCCTTTCCCTGACTTACAACGGGAATGTGAACTCACACCAACTGAGACTTTTTGCTACTTACAGTTGAGACATGCTTTACAGGCCCCGGGGAATGGACCTCCCAGATTCGTCCCCCTTAGAGGACAGGCTGCTTGATGATCATATGCATCTCAAGGCAATTTCACTCACATACAGGAAGTTGATCAACAACTCACTGGACACGCTCCTACATTTGCAAGAGAGGTGGAGTCAAGATCTAGAGGGTCGAGGACGATGAGTTGCCTGACGCTCTTATAAGGCCCGGTTACGACAGGTCTTATCTGGCATGCACAACAGTGGTCAAGATGGGTAGGGCATCTGACATGGGTTGTCATTGCCACTGTGGCCAGACAGGGACTTTTGTCTACATTATTTGGGATTGCTTAGTAGTTCGAATGTTTTGGGAAGCAGTGGTAGAGTGCTCAAATGAAGTGAGTGGGAGTGAAGTCCAGATCTCTGCCAAGTGGTGCCTTCTTAATGTGTGGGATGAGATGGACCTGAATACGCTGGAATGGAAATGGTTGACTCTGGGTCTTGCGATGGTCAAAACTAACATCGCACGCTTATGGGGGGTGGCTGAAGCTCCCCTTCTGAGGGATTGGAAGCAGGACATGGACTGGTGCATGGTGGCAGAAAAGTGGTCTATGAAAGTGTGGGCTGCCCCAAGAAGTGGGAGAAAATCTGGGGTAGTTGGAATGTCTATAAGGGATGCCCCTGCATCTGCCTTGTCCAAGTGAACACCATGGCCACTATCCCGCGGAACGTCTCTCACAGGAGAGATGGGGATAGGGATCCTGACAAGTACAAGCTGAGGTTCATTCCTTACATTGGTTATGAATGTGTATACTTCGTGCTGGCACATGATCTGGAGTTTTTATCTGCATTGTATTTAATGAAAAGATGTGCTCGGTGCACTGGGTGAATCACACAATGCCAAATAAACATATAGTTGTATGTGAACAAAGAAGTACACTTGACAAATCAACATAAATGTTGAGACCACTGACTGGAATTCAAAAAATTTAATTCCATAATAATTTGTTATTACGGGTTCATACATGACAAAGTTGATGGCTTTTCAGCCTTATAATGAGCAGGTGAGTCATTATCATGGGTAAATAAAAATGGAAAATGTTTTAGGAGAGTGCTAAGTGGGCACTTGAAAGGTACGTGAAATTGGTGTACGATGGCGTACAATTCAGGTATTTTAGAGCCCAGGAGAAGATCTCAACGAGCAAGCACTGCAGTGAGTGGAGTTCAGCAGTGCAACGTATTACTGTCTGATGCTATGAACATCAAGCACTGAGTGTCTGCACGGCTGCAGTTTCAGTTGCAGTGTCTGCTCTTCGAGGTCTCTCCAAGACTCCAGGGTAATACCATAGCATCTAGTACTGGTGGCAAGCCCTGTTGTAGTAGATATTAAGCACCAGGACCCCCTTTTACAGTACTAGCAACCAACGTTATAGATATCTTTTCATCATCCTCAATTTGAGTGCTGATGCTGTACACACATGCATGTGCCACACATGGCCTTGCCCTCTTCACTGCACTTATGTGCATCTTCAACCCAAAGTGGTACATTTATCTTAATACTTCTTTGCTCTTTTTCATTTCCCACGTTCTGTAGATTCTAACAATTACGAATAAAAAAGGGAGTGGCAAAAGTGACTGTGACACCAGATTAGGTCTATGCAGACGGTTAGCGTAGAGTCCTTTGGTCAAATCGAGTAATTTCTCAGGGAAGCAACCTTGAGAGCATAGTCTTGGCAGAATGCAAGTTAGATAATGCATGTAGCAACTCACCACTTATCTCTGACTGGTAAATGCCTGGCAAATGTTACTGGCACTGCTTTGGCACTGGAGGTGTGTGCATAGAGACTGAATGAAGGTAGGGATCCATGCAGAGGACTGCAGTCTGTGATAAATGACCTTAGCCACTTTGCAGTGGTGGCTTTAGTAGCCACTCGACCTTCATCATTAACTTCAAAAGTCACAAATGGTTGACCAGTACAAGACAGGTCCATTTTGCGATCAAAATGAAAATGCAAGGTCTGTCTGATGTCCAGAAGATGCAATGTTACCTCAGCCAAAGAAAGCACTATTCCAAAAAGAAATCCCAGGAGAACAGTCTCAATCAGGTGTAACTTCTACAGTACTTTTAGAACAAAGGTGGAATGCATCCTCAAAACCATTTTGTTTCTCATGAACAAAAGCTTTCTTTTTAAATGAATGACTTGTACTTGATTTATGCACCTAGTTAATATTATGACTACCTAGAGAGAAGTCTTTCTCCTAGGTAACTTTAAGACATATCTGAAAAATAGCTCAAGAGATCAATGCATCAAAATAGGTTAGCTTCAGGTGTGTGTATCTGAGTAAATAGATGCTTAAGGGCTGTCAGATCTATTTAAGATACACTTGTTGACACTGAGAATATCATCCCAGGCTGTTCTGGTAAGGGCCAATCACTAGCAGGTAAGTCATCCAGTTGTCCACCTTAATCCAATCTCTGCCAAGTGAAGCCAGTAAAATATAGCTTCATCCACTTAGAGTATGTTGTCTGACGGCTAGAGCTGCCGACTTTGGTGCTGGAAACCAAGGTTCGATCCTCGGGGTCGCGTCCACATCCTGTGATTCTGGGCAAATCAATTAATCTCCCCGTGCCTACCAAAAAAAAAATCAATGTGTCCTTGTGTAACGTAACCGGCGCTCATGTAAAGCGCTCCAATACCTTCGGGGCGAGTTCGCGCTATATAAATCTGCAATAAAAAACTGAGCAGGTGAACGAGTTGATGTATTCACCTGCACCCTGAGGCAGAACCTCGCCCACTTTCTCTCGTTTTGAGACCTTGTTAAGAACTCCATGGCAGCCACCGATATTTGCTGAAGAGAGTCCTGAATGTGAAAAGACTATCTCCACAGGTGCCACGCTCTCCAGGTAAGGAATAGTAGCGAGGAATGCAGCACTCTCCATCCTTTCTCTTGGGGAGGAGGAGTTGTTCCATTTGAAGCAGATGAAACACATTCTGAACACCACCTTGGCAAGATGAAGCCAGAGCCATTAGCATGAGGGAGCATACTGGGCTCTAAGTTTACACAAGGGCCCAACCATTCAGAGGAGTTTGGGAAAAGGCAAATAGAATACCCTGTTCAGTCCAAAATAAGGTCGACCCCTAGGGAGCATGGCTCACTGCCCATCCAGGAAGTGAGCTGGTCCCACCTAGGCCCATATTTTGTAATGGCCGCACTGTTCCTGTTTGCATCACAGTCAGAGCATTTTTAAACAGGTACATCGGGAGCTAACAGTGCGCCCAATAAAATCAATGACCTGCCCCAGGGTAGCTGTTAACCCATGCTGGGCCTGAGGGCAGTGCATTAGCAAAAGACGGAGCAGCTTGAAGCATCCGTTCTGTCTGCCTTTAATTGTGCAGGCAAGATCCGGTCTGCAATAAATAGGGGGATGAAGCTCACCCTGCAGGAAAGTGCAGAGAGAAACTGCACCCACCTGCGGGGGGATGCTTTTGGGTACCATAGGACCACGTCACCCACTTCCAGAGGGGCGACCTCAGGGGACGTACTCACTGTGCACCACTTTTCTGTGGCACCACCTGATGGTCTATTTGCATCTGTAAACATGGCCTTAAGAGGACACTGTCACAGAGAAATGCAGAGAAGTGTTTGCCTCATCTTCACGGGGCCATGATCCCAAACAAATGAGGGAACGTCCCCTTGCACTATTTGTTAAAAGCCCCCTGGTGTTCGGATGAGTTGCAAAGACTTCTGCATTTGGATGAACCCATGCCTCAATTATAATGTTTAGGGCTTCCTGTAAAATTACCCATAGATGACACTTGCTCACCCTATCCACTCTGGTGATTTAGAGTCCCACAATGTGAGAGATTATCTACTTTGCTATGCTCTAAGGCCCATTCCCTAAGTGTCACTGGCAGCCAACATAGCTGTTGGGGGTGGTGATGGTCCTGTCAATATGAGTCATCACTCTTATGCATTTCACCACCTGAAAATAGCATTCAAAGCTAAAATGATTGCTTCTCCTCCAACATCTTTATGTGACAGAACAAATCTGACTTGTTCCACAAGCCACTGGTGTAGAGTTACCCACAACAGTCCCTCTACTCATACTCTGCGGACACGGGGCCTCGTTTATGAGGTTTTACCGTAGGGCAGTGCAGCAGGCTTTCCTGCTTTGCTGACCTACGGTAAAAGAAAAGGGCAGGAATGCACAGTATCTATCAGATACCGCACATTACTGTTCTTTTCCCCTGCGCCGGCACCCAATGGGCTGCTGTGCGCCAACGCAGGCACCTTTGCACCATGGTGCAAGGGTGCCTGGGTTGCGGGGATGCTTATTTTTATGCAGGAAAGGAAACGATCCTGCACAAAAACAATCAGAAGAGGCTTTTTCCTCTTTCTATGTGTGCTGCAGAAAGAAAAATGAGAAGGAATAAAGATATTTCTCCTCGTGGTGCCTCCCTTATGCCTCCCCTGGGGAGGGGTACGTTTTTGGCGCTACCTCAGATTTACGACTTCTCGTAAATCTGGGGCAGCATCAAAAAACCATGGATGTTGCTGGGAATGCCCCCAGCAACACTCATTGCATGCACCTTTAATGCAGAAAACTGTATTAAAGCAAACCATATTTACGAGGCAGCATTAAGCCAAAAAAAGTAGCTTAGTGCTGGCTCGTAAATATGGAGCAGGCTCCTGCGCTATGGAAAGTCACAAAAAGTGATGTTCCGACGGCGCAAGAGGCCCATGGTGCGGATGAGAGACAGCAGACTGAGTAAGCGAAAGAGGCATACTAACAAGATGTTAGGAGCTTGTGCCTGTCATTGCAAGGTTGTAATCAAGGATGAGCAGACTGGGATGTGCTCAGACTAGCCCCAGGGTTCCATCCAAGGTAATGGCAGGAAAAGCACAAGGACGTAGGTATAGAAAACCATCCCAATTAAGGTGTCATGAAGTCCCAGATGCCTCTGAATCCAAAAGGCTGACTTAGCTTGTTGTTCGTGAAATGATCCTCTATCTTACCGAGGCTGTTATCCACTCTGGAGGTGGGAAGGTCTTTACCAAGCTGAAGTTCAGTATTGCTACTGTGAAGTGGATCATCTTCAATAGCACTAACCAGTATTTGGGATGGTTCAGAGCTCACAATTTCATAGATCTTTAACAGCCAGAGCTAGCCCTGATGCTTTCAGGACCAGACAAACATCTAAACACGCACAGCGGTCAGACATCTACGGCTGAAGGGAGGCTGTCACAAGCATTAGTATCTTGTAAAGACCATAGGCCAGCAATAAGAGAGCCAGGAAATGTCCAGTATGGATTTCCACCCTAAAATGGAAGCACTTCCTTTGCTCCTCTTTCATAGGTGCATAGAAGTAGGCAGCCTGTGGGTTCACTGAACAGAATTAGTCCATGTTATGAGCATCTGCAAGGATTTGAGCTGAAGACCACATGTTGAACTTAGACAGTGGAAGAATATGACATGGTTCAGATTATAAGGGTCTAATATGTGGCAGAGCAGGTTTCTCTATTTTGTTGCAAGGAAAAACTAAGTCTAGGAGCGCAGGCCTCCTTCTATGGGAAGGACTGACTTTGGTGTTCCAAGAAGAGGAGTTTCTACCTCCTGCAGATGTTCTTCGGATGCAGACTGGGGCAGAGGTGGCCTGGAAGTAAACAGTCTTTACCATTCTAAGGACTCACACCTCAGTGGTTATATGGGTCACAAAGAGAAAGTTTCCCCCCAATAGAATGAGTGGAACTCCTGAAATAGCATTTAAGATGGTGATTGGTCCCTGGGAATATCACTGGGTATTCTTGGGCTGGGTTGAAGCCAGAGGAGTGGGATAATTCTTTGCTTTGATACGTCTCTCCATCTACTGATCGTTTTCTATAAGAAGGGGAAGTTCCTGTGAGGGGTTTGGAGTGGAAGAGCACCCCACCCTTTTAAGACCCACATGCCTTCTTTGTGGACTAGGCAATATTTCATGGAAGACACTCAGTGATTTAACTATGATTGTCTTCATAGTGTCCTTCTGGAGGATGTCAGAGGGATTGAGCAATTCTTCTTATTGAGGTGGAGGCCAAAGTTTTTGTTCTGGGCTCTTGACTTAGTTTTGAGGACCCAAGGCACAATTTGTGGTGTGTGGACAGCCAGCATACCTGGTCCTGGCAGTGGTATCAATTAGGCTCCTGGATATCAGCAATTATTGTTCAGTAGCTCTTTCCCCAGGTTGAACTTGACTTGGTACTCTTCCTGGGTGTAATCTGGGAGCAAGGAGGTGGGCCTGTGTTGCATGAGCCATAGTTGTGGCACATGGTGGGCCATGTTTGCAATGGCATTGGTCTGTCTCTAGAAAGAATGCCAGGCTGCTACATTTCCTTGTAATGTATCCTGAGAGTCTTAGCTTCTTTTCATGTGGCAGGCAGCTCTTTTTCCCTTCAGTGAAGAGGCACCAGCAGACTGAGCTGGGTGGTCGCAAAAGATAAAAAACTGCATTATCCATGGGAACCCAGAACTTGCTGTGTAAAAGTTTGACATCATATGCCTCGAAAAAAGATTTTTTCAAGACATTCTAACTCTGCTGGAGGAGTTTAGTCTAAAAAATCAGGGTAAGGTCCTTTGAAAGGGTTATCGCTGTCCCATCAGCACACACATGGTTTAATTCTCCAATAGGGCACGAGGGTCTCAATTGGCAGCGTTCCAAAAGCTTTGGCCATTGCAGCATGGTAGTGTGTGTGATTGGATGCAGTTCCTCCTGGTTGCCAATTCTGGTCTATTGATCAATTTCTGGTCTGGCCCTGGTGTCCTCAAGCTTGCCGTTTTGTGAGGGAGAGGCTTAAATGATGGATTGTCATAGATAATATACCATTGAGGGTCCAATCTGGAATGGTCGGGATTAGGACTGGAAGTTGAACGGGGATTACTGGGTCGGGTTGAGACACGTATATAAGTGCCTGAGAGTGGTCTTTTGGACCGCAACATAGGTAGGTAGAGTTAAAACAGCATGATGGCTGAGGAATCAGGGCAGACTATCTTGCTTTTATTTTTGCATTGAGGCAAATATTGCATGTGGAAGGTCTTGCTATCACCTGGTCCCAATGCTCCTAGTCTCATTGTTTATATAAGTGTCATCTGTCTGCCACTGCCTCTGAGGGGGGACAGACAAACAAGAGTCTACTTAGAGACTCTGTGGAATCTGTCAGCATATACTGTTCTTCCAAGGTCTTGATCAGCTGGGAAGGTGACATGGTCACATGCTTGCAAAAAGACTGCTACGGTTAGGCCTTCTATGAGGCTAATTCAGTGTGAATCGGTGCCTCTCACTGCCTCTGTTTCTTCTTGCGCATCTTGTGTTTTTGTAGAGACTGATGCTGCACCCTAATAATACGTCTGGCTGACCTCTTGCATTGTTGCATTAGGCAAGTCTCTCTTCTCACTAACTGGATGAATCTCTACCGCTCATCTGCCTTCTGCACAGGATGAGAACTGCCTCAACTGCATCAGGTTGATATTATGACAGAGACTGCTCACAGGAGGAGCTGGCTTCAACTCCCCATTGGAAATCTCCGGAGTCACTGTATGAACTGAGACCTGTTTCACAGATCATGCCCAGGGAAGAAGACCAGCTAGACCTCTCATCCCAGCGGGTTCCCAGCACCAAGTTCCAATGCAAAGTCTGGCTTGATCTTGGTGAAACAGCGGCTAGGACCTTCTGCTTCGACGAAGAGCAGGGCTGGACTTGCTTCAATGGAGTCACCTAAGCATGAGCCGCTGTGAGAACTGCATGCCACAGAAACAACTTGTCTGGGGCTGGGAAGAAAGCTGTTCTTGCTATCTGGTACTTTCAATGTCCCCCGGATTGCTTGCACCAAGTGTGTAGGGGTCATTGAGGGCCAACCCCACCATGCTGGGGGGGATGGACCCCTGGGAACTGTCTCGTTGCCTCACCAGAAAAAAGGATAATCAGCATTTTTCCTGGTGGAAGAATATCAAGTCTTCCCTTATTCTTGTTCCTAGTGATGAAATCCAATGCCTCGAATCTCCTCTATCAATCAATCAATCAGGGGGTTTAAAGTGCGCTACTCACCCGTGAGGGTCTTAAGGCGCTGGGGGGGGTGCAGCTCTGGATCAGTTGAAGAGCCAGGTCTTGAGGCTCTTTCTGAAGGTGTGCAGCGTAGGGGAGTGTCTGATGTTGACTGGGAGCTCGTTTCAGGCTTTGGCTGCGATGTAGGAGAAGGCTCTTCCACCAGCTCTGGTTCTGCGGATGCGCAGGGTTTCTGCCAGGGTGAGGTCGGTGGAGCGGAGGTTCCTTTTGGGTACATGGAAGGAGACTCTTTCGTTGAGGTATTTGGGTCCGATGTTGTGGAGGGATTTGTAGACGTGGGTGAGTAGTTTGAAGGTTACTCTCTTCTTGACGAGGAGCCAGTGGAGGTCTCGCAGTGGTTGGGTGATATGCTCATGCCGTGGGATGTCGAGGACGAGTCTGGCTGTGGTGTTTTGCATGGTCTGGAGTTTGCGAAGCAGGAATTTGTTGATTCCAGCATAGAGGGTGTTTCTGTAGTCCAGTCTGCTTGTTATGAGTGCGTGGGTGACGGTCTTTCTGGCTTCGGGGGGGGGGGATCCACTTGAAGGCCTTGCGGAGGATGCGGAGGGTATTGAAGCAGGTGGAAGTGATGGCGTTGATCTGTCGGGTCATGGTGAGGGAGGACTCGAGTATGATGCCGAGGTTCCGGGCATCGTCCGTGGGGGTGGGGGGATGCCAAGGGTGGAGGGCCACCAGGAGTTGTCCCACACAGAGTGGGAGGGCCCGAGGACTAGGACTTCTGTCTTCTCCGAGTTGAGTTTCAGACAGCTGCTGCTCATCCAGGCTGCGACGTCTTTCATTCCTTCGTGGAAGCTGAGTCTGGTGGTTTTGGGGCCCTTCGTGAGGGAGAGATGAGCTGAGTGTCGTCGGCATAGGATACAATTCTGAGTCCATGCTGTTGGATGATGGCAGCGAGGGGGGCCATGTAGATGTTGAATAGCGTGGGACTGAGCAAAGATCCTTGTGGTACTCCGCAGTTGATCTCTGTGGGTTCGGAGAGGAAAGGTGGGAGCCGGATCCTTTGGGTTCTGCCAGTGAGGAAGGAGCGGAACCAGTCGTGGGCGTTTTCATGTATTCTGGCATCGTGGAGTCTGGCTGCAAGGGTGCGGTGGGAGACAGTGTCGAAGGCTGTGGAGAGGTCGAGTAGGATGAGGGCTGCGGTGTGGCCTTGGTCGAGGAGTGTGCGGATGTCGTCTGTGGCGGCGACGAGGGCGGTCTCGGTGCTGTGGTTGCTGCGGAATCCGGATTGGGAAGGGTCGAAGATGGAGTTTTCTTCGATGAAGTGGTCAGCTGGGCGTTGACAATATTCTCGGTGACTTTGGCTGCGAAGGGAAGGAGAGAGATGGGCCGGTAGTTCTTCAGGTCAGTCGGGTATGCAGAGGGTTTCTTGAGTAGGGGCTTGACTTCTGCCTGTTTCCAGTCGTCAGGGAAGGTGCTGGATTTGAAGGTGGTGTTGATGGTGCGTTGTAGCTGGGGTGCTATGGCGGCGGCGGCTCTGTGGAAAATGTGCGGAGGGCATGGGTCCGTGGGGGCTCCTGAGTGGGTGCTCTTCATGGTTGTGGTGGTATCTTTGGTGGTGACCGGGGTTCAGGCGGTGATGGTGGGCCGGCTGTCGTCGCTGGAGGGAAGGGTGGATTCTGGAGTCCGCTCGCTTAAGTTGCCGTAAAGGGCTTTGATTTTCAGGTGGAAGTAGGAGCCGAGCTTGTTGCAGAGGTCGTGGGAGGGGGTGACATCTGTGGCTTCGATGAGGAGCTTGTTGAATTGCTGGATGATGTTGAAGAGTTCCTTTGAGTTGCTGGAGTTGGTGAGGATTTTGTCCCGGATGAATGTCTTCTTTGTGGATCTTATGCGTTGATGGTATTCTGTCATGGTGTTCTTGTAGGTGGTCCGTTCTTCCGTGGTTTTGATGTTTCTCCATCGTTCTTCGAGACGTCTGCAGGAGAGGTCAATGGTGAACCAGGTGGCCTTCAGAGGGTGTCATGTGTCTGTGGGGCGGAGGGCTGCAAGCTTGTCTGCGCAGTTGGTAATCCAGTGGTGTAGTTTCTTGGCTGCCGAGTTGGTGTCGGTCGAGGCTGGGGGGCCGAGGCTGAGGGTGGAGTTGAGGTGCTCCTCTGTGACCTTGCTCCAGTTCCTTTGTGAAGGGGGAGGGGAGGGTTTGAGAGCAGTGGCGATGTTGAAAGAGAAGTGTATGCAGTGGTGGCCCATCCAGAGGGGCTGTGTGGTGTGGCTGAAGCGGATGTTGTTCCCACTTGCAAAGATGGGGTCGAGGGTGTGTCCTGCCTTGTGGGTGTGGGTGGTGAAGACCTGCTTCAGTCTGATGTTGGTGAGGTTGTCCAGGAGGGCGGTGGAGTTGGGGTCGCTGAGGTTGTCGAGGTGGAAGTTCAGGTCTCCGATGAGTATGTAGTCCATGGAGGTGATGGCGTGGGATGCGATGAGGTCAGCAATAGTTGTGGCGAATGACGCGCGGGGTTCGGGGGGTCTGTTGGCAAGGGTGCCGCGAAGAGTGGTTCTAGAGCTGGTCTGGATCTGGAAGTGAAGGTGTTCGGTGTTGGCGGGCGAGTCGCTCGTGGTGGAGGTGGACAGTCGGAGGGAGCTCTTGTGTGTGATGGCGAGTCCACTTCCTGGGCGGTTGGGGCGGTTCTTCTTCTGGATCTTGTAGCCGTTGGGAATGGTGGTGGCGATGTTGGGGGCGGAGGAGGCGTTGGTCCAGGTTTCAGTGAGGAAGGCGACGTCTGGCAAGAGGGTGTCGGGGAGGTCCCAGATTTCTATGGCATGTCTGTGCAGGGAGCGCATTTTGAGGAGGATGCACTTCAGGGCTTCGGTGGTGTTGGTGACCAGTGTGGGGGCGGCGGCCGTGGCGGTGCAGAGGGTTGTGAAGGTTCGGCGGCAGTGATGGCAGGAGAACTGGCCGTGGGTGGTGTTCGGTGTGGACAGTTGGCAGTAGTTGTTTCTTCTGGGGTTGAGTGCAAGGAGGGCAGCTGAGTCATAGCGGTGGACGGGTGGAGATCCAGGGTCCCTGGCGCTGGTCGCGGTTGGGTTGCGAATGAGCGCAGATGGGCTTGCCTTTGGCACGCCATTGGCGCGGCCGCACAGCGGCCGCCATTACATAGGGAAGGGGGAGGGAAGCTCAGCTGGGAGGCGGGAGCGGGAATGGCAGGGAAGAGGGGCAGCTGGGGAGCAGCAGCGGGAAAAGGGCAGCGAGTAAACGGGCACGGAACAGGCACAGGCACAGGAATTAACAATAAATACAAGCACAGGCACAAAAAATAACAAAAAATACAATGAAGACAGAAGAAGACACAAGGCAAAAACTGGCACAACAAGGCAGACAGGCCACGAGCAGAGGCAGGCTCGAACACCTACCAGATCCCTAGCAGCGGCACAAGAGCGGAGCTGCTGGGGGAGAGAGCATGTCCCTGACCAGAGGTCAGAGGTCTTGCTTGCTCACCCTTGCAGCGGCTGCCTTTAAATAGGGAAGGGGAGGGAAGCTCAGCTGGGAGGCGGGAGTGGGAACGGCAGGGGGGAGGGGGTGTGGGGGAGCAGTGGCGGGAAAAGGGCGGCGAGTATAAGGGCACGGAACAGGCACAGAAATTAACAATAAATACAGGCACAGGCACAGAAAATAACAAAAAATACAATGAAGACAGAAGAAGACACAAGACAAAAATTGTACAACAAGGCAGACAGGCCATGAGCAGAGGCTGTCTCGAACACCTACCAGATCCCTATCAGCGGTAGCGGCACAATAGAGGAGCTGCTGGGGGAGAGAGCTGGTCCCTGACCAAAGGTCAGAGGTCTTGCTTGCTCACGCTCGCAGCGGCCGCCATTAAATAGGGAAGGGGAGGGAAGCTCAGATGGGAGGCGGGAGCGGGAACGGCAGGGGGAAGGGGCCGTGGGGGAGCAGCGGCAGGAAAAGGGCGGTGAGTAAACGGGCATGGAACAGGCACAGAAATTAACAATAAATACAGGCACAGGCACAGAAAATAACAAAAAATACAATGAAGACAGAAGAAGACACGAGGCAAAAACGGGCAGAACAAGGCAGACAGGCCACGAGCAGAGGCAGGCTTGAACACCTACCAGATCCCCATCAGCGGCAGCGGCACAACAGCGGAGCTGCTGGCAGAGAGAGCAGGTCCCTACTTTGCATAAACAGTAGCTGGTTTTTGAGAGACTGCTCATTGATATTGCAGAGTGAAGTTTTGCACTGGGTGAATGTTGCCCAAGAGGATGAAGACATTACGAGGGCCACCTGCTGCAAAATGCCGTGACATTAAGTGCGAAACGAAACGAAGGGAGCACACTTTTTTTCAGGAAAAGACGAGTGCTGCAGATTGTATTGTATTGTATTGTAATTGCATTTGTATAGCGCTTACTACCCCTGACGAGGCGTCGAAGCGCTTTTTCGGCGAGTAGCACGCTACTCCGGGACCCATAGAGGATTAGTGTTGAATTAGTATAGTGAAACATGCAAGTAAATTTTAAGTGGTGGATATGTTAGTCAGTTATTTGGATTCGGAAGGATAGCAGAAGGATAGAAGAGGAAAGAAGGTTTGTATTTATATAGCGCTTCTAACCCCTGATGGGGTGTTGAATCGCTTTTGTTTTGGTGAGTAGCACGCTACTCTGGAAACCCATAAAGGATTAGTGGTGAATTAGTATGGTGAAATATGAAAGTAATTTGAGTGGTGGATATTAGTCAGTTATTTGGAGTATGAAGGATAGCGGAGGGATAGAAGGGAAGGAAAGGTTTGCATTCATATAGCGCCTGTTACCCCTGATGGGTGTTGAAGCGCTTTTCTGGCGAGTAGCAGGCTACTCCGGAACCCATAAAGCATTAGTGTTGAAAATTAGTATAGTGAAATTTGAAGTAATTTGAGTGGTGGATATGTTAGTCAGTTATTTGGATTGAGAAGGGTTAGGGAGGGGTAAAAAAAGAAAAAAGGTTTGCATTTATATAGCGCTTGTAACCCTGATGAGGTGTTGAAACGCTTTGTTGGCGAGTAGCACGCTACTCTGGAACCCATAAAGGATTAGTGGTGAATTAGTATAGTGGAATGTGGAATTAGAGAAGTGAACATGCTAGTCTGTTATTTTGATTGAAAAGGATAGTGGAGGGATAGAAGAGTGAAGGATTTCTTTTTTATAGCAGTAGGAGGAGGCTTTTGGATGAGTAAAAAGGGTTTTTGGAGGGGAAGAGTCAGAGGGAAGAGTTTAGAAAGGTTTGTTTTGGGGGATCGGTACAGTAAAGGAGGTGTCAGAAGATGCAAGGAGGGGTAGAGTAGGAGAGAGTCAAGAAAGGGTTATTTTGGGGAACATAGTAGTGGTATGGCGTTTGGGATAAATGAGAGAGTGGGTGTAGAGGATATAATGATAGCTGTATAGGGTGAGATAGGGTAGTGAATTGGAAAGAGTAGTAGAAAGAAGTTTGAGATGAGTCAGAAAGTTGGGCTAGAAGATATATTGAGGGAAGTATAGGCTGAGAAATAGGGTAGTGCATTGGAAATGCTAAATTAGAAGAAAGTGATAAATATATAGATCCATAAGTACATTGAGAGTATATAGATGCATAAAGGAGGTAAGTATATGCAGATTAAAGATATTGATAGAGGTAGTGGATGAGAAATAGGGTAGTGCATTGGATATGCTTTTTCAGGAGAAAAGTAACCGACACACCGATCAAGTACATGGAGGTACATAGATGCCCAATGCCCAATGGAAGCAAGTACATGTAGACCAAAGAAGATTTTTTTTTTTTCTTTTTATAACAACATAATTATTGTACATGTTTATACAAAGCAATACACGAAGATAGGCACATATCTATAGTGAAAATCAATGCTTATGTACAGAGGGACAAATACATAGGGTGGGTATTAATGAATGGGAAAATGGGCAGCATTCCTGGCCCTGGTCCCGACCATTTTCGGACAGGCTCCAACAGGCACTCACCCTTGTCCTCTCCACCCTTAGCTGAGACGCCCTAGGCCTCTGAGTTTTATAGCCCTAGTAATCAGGTGACCCCTTCAGCCAATGGGAACCATAGCCCTAACCCTATCCAATCACAACACTAGCCCTAAAATCTAGAGACAATAGGAGACAAGGACCTTACAGCCAATCTCTGCCCTAGTCCAAGCACCCAATAACTTTCAAAAACCCTGATCTCTACGTCCAATAGAGGCCCTAGCCCTACCAGTAGTCCCAACCCAAGTCCAAGCAACCAATGGCACAGGAAGCCCTAGTCCCTACTTCCAATAGAAAGCCTAACCCTACCCTCAGTACCACACCTAGTCCAGTAACCAATGACACCAAAAGCCCTAATCGCTACTTCCAATTAAAGGCCTAACCCTAGCCCTAGTCCCGCCCTTGTCCCGCCCTAGTCCCAACAACCAATAACACAGGAAGCCCTAGTCCCTACTTCCAATAGAAATCCTAACCCTAGCCCTAGTCCCAACCCTACATTGATTGAATCACAGACCCAGAAACCAATCAGAACCCTCAAATACCCAACAAATGAGGACACTAAACCTAATCCAATAGAAACATCAGATACAACCTCCAATCAGTGTATACATGTACCTACCACTAGCAGACTATATAAGGTCCCAGCAACCTCAGACAAGGTTTGCTGGCCAGGGAGTTGGGAGCTGCTTCTCTTGTTCAGAATCTCCTAGGAGACAGACAGGCTCAATCCACACTTTGGACTTCTGCAGGTAAAGGCCTAACTTGTCCTCTGAAAATAGTGTTTGTATAAAACTTTACTCCCTCTCCTGGACAAAAAACGAAGTGCACAGTCCCTATTAAACACAGTTTAAACAGCACACAGAAGATCACTGCTGCCTCAGGGCACACTCTGATGTAGAATATCCCTGCTGCTCTGGGGGGGGGGAAGAGGGGCTGGTTTCACTGACTTGTTAACACAAAATGGTGGCTGGGGGTGCACTGTTTAACATACAGGTCTTTGCACAGAGACAAGGGGAAATTTGGAGGGAAAACTGATAGTCACCGGGAATGAGAGGGAAAAACTACAGAGATTTAGGACTGCAAATCCCACAATTCAACACGTTAAATGGAAGCAATCATGGGCAGGAAAAACCACAAGTTTGAACACAAAACAGGTAATTAAATATGCAATTACGGGTAGGTTTAAACTACAATTTTAAACTGTAACAACCACAGGCAAAGACAGTAATCACAGATAGGGAAAATCATTTTTTAACTCTTTTAGGAAAGAGACAGCACTAGTCTGCCTCCTTACCACTTCCTGGACTCTACTCACTGCAATCTGGGGCACAGGTAGGCTGCAACTCACAAGATGGAGGAGAATGATTTGGGGTGCACCCAGCAAAGCCTTAAGGGGCCTGGGCAGGTGTGAGCGGAGGGCTCAGAGTTGCCTGGGAGCTGAATAGCCAATCCCCAGTCCTAGGTCTGCTGGCCTGTGGGTGGGGACTGGGACTGGGGAGCTGCTTCTCTTGTTCAAAATCTCCTAGGAGACAGACAGGCTCAATCTACACTTTGGACTTCTGCAGGTAAAGGCCTAACTTGTCCTCTGAAAATAGTGTTTGTATAAAACTTTACTCCCTCTCCTGGACAAAAAACGAAGTGCACAGTCCCTATTAAACACAGTTTAAACAGCACACAGAAGATCACTGCTGCCTCAGGGCACACTCTGATGTAGAATATCCCTGTTGCTGGGGGGGGGAGGAGGGGCTGGTTTCACTGACTTGTTAACACAAAATGGTGGCTGGGGGTGCACTGTTTAACATACAGGTCTTTGCACAGAGACAAGGGGAAATTTGGAGGGAAAACTGATAGTCACCGGGAATGAGAGGGAAAAACTACAGAGATTTAGGACTGCAAATCCCACAATTCAACACGGTAAATGGAAGTAATCATGGGCAGGAAAAACCACAAGTTTGAACACAACACAGGTAATTAAATATGCAATCACGGGTAGGTTTAAACTACAATTTTAAACTGTAACAACCACAGGCAAAGACAGTAATCACAGATAGGGAAAGTCGTTTTTTAACTCTTTTAGGAAAGAGACAGCACTAGTCTGCCTCCTTACCACTTCCTGGACTCTACTCACTGCAATCTGGGGCACAGGTAGGCTGCAACTCACAAGATGGAGGAGAATGATTTGGGGTGCACCCAGCAAAGCCTTAAGGGGCCTGGGCAGGTGTGAGGGGAGGGCTCAGAGTTGCCTGGGAGCTGAATAGCCAATCCCCAGTCCTAGGTCTGCTGGCATGGGGGTGGGGACTTGGACTGGGGAGCTGCTTCTCTTGTTCAAAATCTCCTAGGAGACAGACAGGCTCAATCCACACTTTGGACTTCTACAGGTAAAGGCCTAACTTGTCCTCTGAAAATAGTGTTTGTATAAAACTTTACTCCCTCTCCTGGACAAAAAACGAAGTGCACAGTCCCTATTAAACACAGTTTAAACAGCACACAGAAGATCACTGCTCCCTCAGGGCACACTCTGATGTAGAATACCCCTGTTGCTGGGGGGAGGAGGGGCTGGTTTCACTGACTTGTTAACTCAAAATGGTGGCTGGGGGTGCACTGTTTAACATACAGGTCTTTGCACAGAGACAAGGGGAAATTTGGAGGTAAAACTGATAGTCACCGGGAATGAGAGGGAAAAACTACAGAGATTTAGGACTGCAAATCCCACAATTCAACACGTTAAATGGAAGCAATCATGGGCAGGAAAAACCACAAGTTTGAACACAAAACAGGTAATTAAATATGCAATCACGGGTAGGTTTAAGCTACAATTTTAAACTGTAACAACAGATGACGGCATGGGTTCTATCAGTGCCCAAAAACTTTGAATTAGCAGCTATACAGTCAATTTTTTATTTCTGCTACTAGGTGGTAGGTGTAGGAAGGTGGAATCTGACTATATGGTTGCCCCCACTTTTTTTTATGGTGTTTTGCTGGTTTATGACTTAGTTGGACTGGGATCCTGCTATTCAGGGCCCCAGCCTATCTGCTTTCTCTGTAAAATGGTTTCCATGTGCCTTAGGCACATCTCTGATTCGAATCTGGAGTGCCCTTATAAGTCCCTAGTATAT
This sequence comes from Calotriton arnoldi, assembly GCA_963921515.1. NCBI lineage: Eukaryota > Metazoa > Chordata > Amphibia > Caudata > Salamandridae > Calotriton > Calotriton arnoldi. The sequence continues at coordinate 371,850 of CAWUFW010013950.1, forward strand.
GGTATACTATGTACCAAGGGCATAGGTACCTCAGAGGCCTGCCAGGGGCTGCAGCATGTATTATGCCACCCCTGGAAGGCCATCCAAACTGACACCACAGGTCTGCTACTGCAGCCTGGGTAAGGTGGTGCATGCACCCCTTACTGTGATATAGGTTACCTATATCACGAAATACATACACACATATAAACCTATAAGTCACTCCTAAGGCAGGCCTTATCAATCCTAAAGGCAGAGTGTGTGGTTCCTATGTGAGAGGGTGCCCCTGCATGAGCAGGGCCCCTCTGCAGCGTTCGGAGACCATCTCTGATGCTGTTTGTAGGGCAGCCTGACCATATACTCTTAAGCGCATTATATCCTCGCGGTAAAATGCTAACTTTGGAATGGCTGCACCTAAACATGTCGTGTTTGGTGTCAAACATCTTGGAATACTACCCCCACCAATCCTGGCGGCGGGGGTAGCATTCCACCCTTCTAGAGGGAAAGACATGTTAACTCTGACGAGTCCGGTAACTTCTTTCCAGAGCCCTGGCATCACAAAATGGATGCTGCTGCCACAGACACGAGTCTGGCCTCCTGCTGCTGGATGAAACTCCGGCAGGGGAGGCCTGGACAATAGGTTTCCTGTCCCAGGGAGGTGTGACCACCTCCCCAGACAGGATAATGTGTATTGGGGCTGGGCGGGAGCACTTTCGGGTGCTTTGAAGTCCTGCACTGGGGGCACATTTGGTGTCCCTGTGCATACCCCAGTTCAAACCGGATCAGGGGCTTGCAGCCCCTGCTTTGGCGCAAACTGGACAAAGGGAAAGGGGTGTAGCCACCCCTCTGCCCTGACCCACCCATAGGTGGGGCCACAGAGTAGTCCAACCCCTATTTTTAGAATAAAGGTAGGAACCCAGTCCTTAGGACTTTAGATTATACCTGGACGAAACTCTGAAACTGAATCCTGGACCTTCGACGCTCTACGACAAGATTAGAGGACTGAAGAATCTCCCTTGGGGTCAAGGAGTGACTCCCCTGCTTGGCAGGCACCAAAGAAGCATCTGTCCGGTTTGCATTTCTGAAGCTCCCGTCGGACGCCGAAGTCATCGCATCACCAGAGGTGGATTTTCAGACTTCCCCGAGGCTACCCTGAGTCCCCAGCAAAGCTGAGGCCCGTGGCTATCGTGGGTGACTTGAGACCGTGACCCCTGGACACCGAGCACATTTGCAAGTGCATCATCTTCTGGGTCTCCCAAGAAGTCATGCTTTGGGCTCCGAGTAGCCCTAGCCTCCAGCACCACCTGCACCGAAGATCACTGGCCCCCACTCCACGAGTGTTCTGTAAGCCAGCTCCACGTGCGGCGTCACGAGGCTCCTTCGCGGTCGCTAGCCCATTGGCTAGTAGCCCTTAACGAAGGCCAATCCTTTTCTTACTTGGCATCCTGGTTGCTCCAGGCCTGCCCTCACTTACCCTCGCTGGGTGAGTTCCACAGACCTTGCTGGTCTGCACCATCGACGATCTACATCTTAATCAAGACTTGCCGTTGCCAAGGCTTGTTGGGTCCAATCCGGTCGCCGGCACCTCAGCACTCGACAGCCCGAATCCTGCTCCTGGTCGCCGACAACGCCTCCCGGACCTCGTGGCTGAAGAGTCAAGATGACCGTCAATGCACCTGAAGCACTCGACATCGGTGGGCATCTGTCCATCGCCTTCCTGGTCACTGGCTAGTGACCCAGACTCTGTCCCCTCTGCTTTCAGGTTCACCAGAACTCCGATCCACCCTTGGATCCACCCGGACACTTTTCTCTTGGCCGCCAGCAGCACTTTGCAGCAGATCGCCATTCGAATCGACGACGAAACCCGACCCCGAAAGGCACCTATGCACCCGGCTTCCCTGGGTGAGGTAACACGAGTACTCCGGTGCTCCCGTGGGTAGAGACTCTTCAAAGTCCTAGATCTCAAAGGGTTTTGTCCTAGTCCTCTTTTAAGTGTCCCTTTCCTCTATTTTCCCGATCCCGACTTTCTCCATAGAAGTTAACGGCGTATCGCGGTTGTGTATTTACACTGCACGCGTCTCCCGTGGGTCCCCTGTGTCACTACCTTGGGTGGTTCCTTGTGGTCCAAGCACTTCTAGAGGCTCTAGGCCTAGTGTCTAGTTCAGTCGTGGTTCGCATACCACTTTATTGGTATATGGTTTGGTACGCCCCTAGGGCCCAAACGTGTATTTGTGCTATTACTGTGATTTAATATCTTATAACTTATGTACTTCGAACTCTAGCCTCATAAAGAGACTAGAGGGGTGTGTTTAGCAATAAATACATATATTTTGAATATATACCTGGTGTGGTGCTCTTTCATTTGGTCACTCAAGAGATTATAGACTGGTAAAACAAGCTGCTTTACATTCCTTCAAGACTTAGCCTGAAGGCTGCTCTCCATAGCTACCACTAGGATAGCTTTCAATAAGGTTGTCTTTAACCTATCTCCAATAAGGGGTTGTTTGGACTGGTGCAAGGTGCCCACTACAATTAGTGGACAGCATATGCCAGGCCAACTTCTCACATTGGTGTGCAGCGTGTGGGATTCCAGCTTGCTATTGTTTTACCAGATAATCTCAATTGAATTGATCAACTGAAAACCACTAAAGGTACCAAAGGTACATATAATTTAAGCTTAGAATAACAGTAAGTTCTACTGAACTTAGAGTTGTGTGTTAAGGGATAGCACAACCCTTTCTACAACTCAAGAGAGTTTAGTAGGCCACACTAGAGTAGGTAGTGCATACACCACACCACACTAGTAATGTCTTTAAGGGGAGGATCCAAAGAATCCTTGCAGGAAGCCATTGAGCTTCCACCCTCCAAGTATGATACACTCCCATTCTTGGAATTGAGAGCTTTATGTAACTTGAGAAAAATAAGGACAGGCCAAAGCCCCACCACCCAACACCTCAAGGAGTTGTTGGTGGCTTATGACCTTAGTAAGCCTGTAGGGACTGAAGGGGTAGGAGCTGAGGGTGGGGCAGGAGAAGAGGAGGAGGCCAGGGGTACCAATACCCCCAGCCCCCCCTCTGAAACTGGCCAGGAGGGTGACAATGACCCTGACCTGGATAACCCAATCCCTCCTGTGGACGATGATGAGGATGATCAAGATGACACCCTCTTTGTCCCCCCAGGAAGGATTAAGAGTGTGCCCAGAAGGTCTAGGTCTCCTTCTCAGGAGTCTAACCACTCTGGCACCTCCATAGGGAGCTCTGTCTCATCTCATAGGAGGGAATCCTCTCATGAGAGAAGAAAGAGGCTGGTCCAGTATGAGGAAACTCAGCTGGAAATCAGAAAAAAGCAATTGGCTTTAGATAGGGAATCCCTAGATCTCCTTAGAGAGAGAAGAAAGTTGGGACTAGAGTCCCATGGTGGCAACAATATCCCTAGAGATAGGGAAAGGTCTTATGACCATAGAAACCTAAACAAGATTGTCCCTCCCTACCAGAGTGGGGATGACATCCACAAATGGATAACTGCACTGGAGAGGGCCTGTAAAGTTCAGAAGGTCCCCCAGAGGCAGTGGGCAGCAATCTTGTGGCTCTCCTTTGCAGACAAAGGTAGAGACAAGCTCCTCACTGTAAGAGAAGAGGATGCTGACAATTACACAGTCTTGAAGAGTGCTCTGATAGATGGGTTTGGCCTAACCACTGAACAGTATAGGTTGAAGTTCAGAGACAACCAAAAAGCTCAGACTCAAGACTGGGTTGATTTTGTAGATTGTGCTACAAAGGCTCTGGAAGGTTGGATACATGGCAACAAAGTGCATGACTTTTTAGGATTGTACAATTTGATTATGAGGGAGCAGATCCTTAATAATTGTCAAAACCAGCTTTTGCACCAGTATCTGGTGGACTCTGATCTGACCTCTCCCCAAGAATTGGGAAAGAAGGCAGACAAATGGGTCAGAACCAGAGTAAAAACTAGAAATCAGGGTGGCGACCAGAAGAAAGATTCTACTAAGTCCCAAGAGAAAGGTGGGGATAAATCTAAGGATAAGTCCCCTACAGGGCCCCACAATTCCTCTTCTGGGGGTGGGTCCCAAACTCCTTCCTCTCCTGAAAAGAAACCATATTGCCATGTCTGTAAAAAGCCTGGGCACTGGAAAACTGATCCCAGTTGCCCCAGGATTGGCAATAAAGAAAATGTTCCTCCCACAACTACTACCACCCCTCCTGGTACTACCAGTAGTAATCCTCCAGTTGGGAGTAGTGCACCCAAAAAGTTAGGTGCTTTTGCAAGAGGAACAGAGGTGGGCCCTAGTTTAGACAGGGACCCCTCAACAGACTCCTCTGACTCTGATGGTGGTATAGGATTTGCCACCTTTACCATGGGTCCCATAGCATTGGGCAGGTACAGATTGGAGCCAATAATTAATGGTCAGAAAGCTGTGGCATTTAGGGACACAGGGGCTAGTGTCACCATGGTGGCAGGGAAACTAGTCCCCCCTCACCAGCTTTTACCTGAGTTTAAATACCAGGTGACCAACATTGATGGTGTCAGAACAGATCACCCCATGGCCATAGTCAATCTCAGCTGGGAGGGGGTCACAGGCCCAAAGAGAGTGGCAGTGTCCCCAACCCTACCTGTAGATTGCCTGATGGGCAATGATCTGGAAATTTCAGCCTGGGCTGAAGTTGAACACCAAACCCATCTTAGGATGCTGGGCGTCCCTGTAAAGGTTAGTGGGGCTGTAATGGCCACAGCCCCAGCCCAAGAATTTGGAGAGATGGAGCCTGAAAGAATGGCCCACTCTCCCCCAAAAGAGAGCACAAGGGTTGAAGAAAAGTCTTCTTCCCTCCAGACAGTAGGTCAGGGTCAGCCTCCTCAGGGAACTGACCCTACCCCTAGTGAAGGAACTGCCCCAGAGGTAGTCAGGCCTGGCCTGGCCACACCCCTGATGGCAGAGGACCCTTCCAAGGTGGTACCCAGTCTGGAGCAGGTAACCTGCCCCTCTCTACCCTGCCTCAGTCAGCCCAGGGCTGCAGAGGTCAGGGAGGCCAGTGGACCCCCCAGGGCCCCCTGTCCAGAGGAAGCCCCCCATCAGCAGGTTAGGGGCACCCAGGCTAGTAGCCCTAGCCAGGTGAAAATTCCTCTACACACTGAGGGATCCCCCAAACCTTTATGTAGGGACCTCCCCCAGAAGGACTCTGGTAGGCAAGGGCAAACCTAGGACCAGAAGGTTCCAAACCTGCCATGTCCCTCCAGTAGTCCATCCAAAGGGACCCAACCCCCAGCTGTAGGCAGCCAAAGGTTGACCCTTAGAGCAAAGTGCAACTCAGTCATGGAAAGACAGGCATACATGGTGACCAGTGATCTGAGGAAGCTGAGGCCAACATTCCTAGGGCCTCATTTCTCTACTCAGACACCGCACCAGCCTTGTACTTTACCTAAGCACACCACAGGTAGTGATTCCCCATGGTGGAGACCCTCTCATACCCTTAGGGTGAGGGATTGCTTAGTGGACCATAAGACAAGGGGCAACCATGCTAGTGCAGGTGCTTCCTTATATGACCACTTAGTCAATGAAGGCTCAACTGGCCAAGGTTAGCCTCATCTCCTTTCGTTTGGGGGGGGTTATGTAGGAAGGTGGAATCTGACTATATGGTTGCCCCCACTTTTTTTTATGGTGTGTTGCTGGTTTATGACTTAGTTGGACTGGGACCCTGCTATTCAGGGCCCCAGCCTATCTGCTTTCTCTGTAAAATGGTTTCCATGTGCCTTAGGCACATCTCTGATTGGAATCTGGAGTGCCCTTATAAGTCCCTAGTATATGGTATAATATGTACCAAGGGCATAGGTACCTCAGAGGGCCTGCCAGGGGCTGCAGCATGTATTATGCCACCCCTGGAAGGCCATCCAAACTGACACCACAGGTCTGCTACTGCAGCCTGGGTAAGGTGGTGCATGCACCCCTTACTGTGATATAGGTTACCTATATCACGAAATACATACACACATATAAACCTATAAGTCACTCCTAAGGCAGGCCTTATCAATCCTAAAGGCAGAGTGCGTGGTTCCTATGTGAGAGGGTGCCCCTGCATGAGCAGGGCCCCTCTGCAGCGTTCGGAGACCATCTCTGATGCTGTTTGTAGGGCAGCCTGACCATATACTCTTAAGCGCATTATATCCTCGCGGTAAAATGCTAACTTTGGAATGGCTGCACCTAAACATGTCGTGTTTGGTGTCAAACATCTTGGAATACTACCCCCCGCCAATCCTGGCGGCGGGGGTAGCATTCCACCCTTCTAGAGGAAAGACATGTTAACTCTGACGAGTCCGGTAACTTCTTTCCAGAGCCCTGGCATCACAAAATGGATGCTGCTGCCACAGACACGAGTCTGGCCTCCTGCTGCTGGACGAAACTCCGGCAGGGGAGGCCTGGACAATAGGTTTCCTGTCCCAGGGAGGTGTGACCACCTCCCCAGACAGGATAATGTGTATTGGGGCTGGGCGGGAGCACTTTCGGGTGCTTTGAAGTCCTGCACTGGGGGCACATTTGGTGTCCCTGTGCATACCCCAGTTCAAACCGGATCAGGGGCTTGCAGCCCCTGCTTTGGCGCGAACTGGACAAAGGGAAAGGGGTGTAGCCACCCCTCTGCCCTGACCCACCCATAGGTGGGGCCACAGAGTAGTCCAACCCCTATTTTTAGAATAAAGGTAGGAACCCAGTCCTTAGGACTTTAGATTATACCTGGACGAAACTCTGAAACTGAATCCTGGACCTTCGACGCTCTACGACAAGATTAGAGGACTGAAGAATCTCCCTTGGGGTCAAGGAGTGACTCCCCTGCTTGGCAGGCACCAAAGAAGCATCTGTCCAGTTCGCCTTTCTGAAGCTCCCGTCGGACGCCGAAGTCATCGCATCACCAGAGGTGGATTCTCAGACTTCCCCGAGGCTACCCTGAGTCCCCAGCAAAGCTGAGGCCCGTGGCTATCGTGGGTGACTTGAGACCGTGACCCCTGGACACCGAGCACATTTGCAAGTGCATCATCTTCTGGGTCTCCCAAGAAGTCGTGCTTTGGGCTCCCAGTAGCCCTAGCCTCCAGCACCACCTGCACCGAAGATCACTGGCCCCCACTCCACGAGTGTTCTGCAAGCCAGCTCCACGTGCGGCGTCACGAGGCTCCTTCGCGGTCGCTAGCCCGTTGGCTAGTAGCCCTTAACGAAGGCCAATCCTTTTCTTACTTGGCATCCTGGTTGCTCCAGGCCTGCTCTCACTTACCCTTGCTGGGTGAGTTCCATAGACCTTGCTGGTCTGCACCATCGACGATCTACATCTTAATCGAGACTTGCCGTTGCCAAGGCTTGTTGGGTCCAATCCGGTCGCCGACACCTCAGCACTCGACAGACATTGTGTACCAGCCCGAATCCTGCTCCTGGTCACCGACAATGCCTCCCGGACCTCGTGGCTAAAGAGTCAAGATGACCGTCAACGCACCTGAAGCACTCGACATCGGTGGGCATCTGTCCATCGCCTTCCTGGTCACTGGCTAGTGACCCAACCTCTGTCCCCTCTGCTTTCAGGTTCACCAGAACTCCGATCCACCCTTGGATCCACCGGACACTTTTCTCTTGGCCGCCAGCAGCACTTTGCAGCAGATCGCCATTCGAATCGACGACGAAACCCGACCCCGAAAGGCACCTATGCACCCGGCTTCCCTGGGTGAGGTAACACGAGTACTCCGGTGCTCCCGTGGGTAGAGACTCTTCAAAGTCCTAGATCTCAAAGGGTTTTGTCCTAGTCCTCTTTTAAGTGTCCCTTTCCTCTATTTTCCCGATCCCGACTTTCTCCATAGAAGTTAACGGCGTATCGCGGTTGTGTATTTACACTGCACGCGTCTCCCGTGGGTCCCCTGTGTCACTACCTTGGGTGGTTCCTTGTGGTCCAAGCACTTCTAGAGGCTCTACGCCTAGTGTCTAGTTCAGTCGTGGTTCGCATACCACTTTACTGGTATATGGTATATGGTTTGGTACGCCCCTAGGGCCCAAACGTGTATTTGTGCTATTACTGTGATTTAATATCTTATAACTTATGTACTTCGAACTCTAGCCTCATAAAGAGACTAGAGGGGTGTGTTTAGCAATAAATACATATATTTTGAATATATACCTGGTGTGGTGCTCTTTCATTTGGTCACTCAAGAGATTATAGACTGGTAAAACAAGCTGCTTTACATTCCTTCAAGACTTAGCCTGAAGGCTGCTCTCCATAGCTACCACTAGGATAGCTTTCAATAAGGTTGTCTTTAACCTATCTCCAATAAGGGGTTGTTTGGACTGGTGCAAGGTGCCCACTACAATTAGTGGACAGCATATGCCAGGCCAACTTCTCACAGTAGGGAACCAACAAGTTGGTAACAGGATAAACAAGCATTTAATACCATGATATATTTAACAAGTCTATCATTTTCTAAACCCATTTATGCATATTTCCCACAATGCAGAGTCGTCACACAGAATGAGGAAAAACAGTCCTACACCTGAAATGTATGTAAATGAAAAAGATCCCTCAGCTTTTCAGAGATACACTCTTCACTCAATGTTTTCCTCTGCTTTCCCGATGTCCTATTAAGGGTTAGGTAGGGCCGTTTTGCCACACAAAAAGTCTTTCAACTTTCATATGTATTGGATAAAACTTGAGGCTGCGTGCGTCGTTGTTCTGCCTCTACAGGTTATGTGGCTCTTTAATGATTAGCAGAACTGGGCAGCACTGCATGTCATTGCAGTGTACAATAATTTGTTTTTATGCCTCTGTATCCATGCACATACATTGCACATGCACTGCACTCTTTCTGGGGCCCAAGCCCCTCTGTTTCTCTGAATCTTTATCCCTGCCTGAACTTCAAGTGCCCCTCCTCCAGTGAAGCCCATATCTTTCCTTTCTTCTTCCTGCTCTTTCCTATCTTCTGTTCTTCCCCAACTCTGATCTATCTCCTAGGATCACCATGCTGGCCTCTTATACCTGACAAAATGAGCAATCAATCATCAATCCATCAGCATTTTTATAGCGCAGCACTGTCATCTCTTGGGTATCTGGGGGCTGAGGGGGCTGAGGGTGCTGTGTCTCAGTTGAAAAGCCATGTCTTGAGCTTCTTTCTGAAATCTGCCAGGGAGGGTGCTATTCGGAGGTGAAGGGCCAGGTCATTTTGGGGGCTTTGTGACAGGTTTGGGGTGTGTGTGTGAGGATGACTGAGGATGAGCACAGGTGTCTTGCAGGCAGATGGAAATTCGGCTGATGGTTGATGAAAGACAGTCCTTGATTGTGTAGAGCTTTGTAGCCATGGGTGAGGATCTTGAACTGCCATCTCTTGTGGATGGGGAGCCAGTGGAGGTTTCTGAGGTGGGGGTGATGTGGGTCCGTTTGAGGAGGTCCAGGATGAAACTGGCTCCCGTGTGCCATATGGTCTGGAGTCTTTTGATGAGGTGGGTGGAAATTTTGATATAGAGACCGTTGCCGTAGTCGAGGTGGCTAGTGACAAGGGCCTGTGTGATGGTCTTTCTGGTGTTCTTTGGGATCCATCTGAAGATTCTGCGGTGCATGCAAAAGGTGTGGAAGCAGGAGAAGGCAACTGCATTGACTTGGTATTTCATAGTCAGTTGGCTGTCGAGGATGATGCCAAGGTTGGGTGGATGGTCTGTAGGTCTGGGTGTTGGTCCGAGTTTCAGTGGCCAACAGCTGTGGTCCCACATGGAGGTGTTATTCCTGAAGATCAGTACTTCTATTTGATTGGAGTTGAGTTTGAAGTAGTTGTTTATCATCCATTTGGCTAAGTTGGTCATGGGGTCACATAACTTGGTTTTGGCGTTGGAGGGGTCCTCGGTGAGCGAGAGGATTAATTGAGTGTCTTCCGCGTAAGAGATTATGTTGAGTCAGTGAGATCCGTGGACGTCTGAGAGGGGGGTAATGTTGATGTTGAACAGGGTGGGGCTGAGGGATGATTTTTGGGGTACGCCACATATGATGTCCTTGAGTGCAGTGGTGAAGGGAGGCAGTCAGATGCTCTGTGAGTATACTGTAAGGAAAGAGGCAATCCACTTGATGGTGTTTATCTGTATGCCAAAGTTGTAGAGACTGTCGATGAGGGTGTAGTGGGAAACAGTGTTGAACACAGAAGAGAGGTCAAGGAAGATCGGTGGCACAGTTTCTTCATGGTCAAGGAGGGTTCTGATGTCATCTGTGGAAGCAATCAGCACAGTCTCAGTGCTGTGGTTGGCATGGAATCCTGATTGTGAGGTGTTGAGTAGGTTGTTTTGTTACAGGTATTTGGTGAGCTGTTGGTTAATTGCTTTCTTGAGAACTTTGGCTTGGTAGGGGAGAAGGGAGATCGGTTGGAAATTATTGAGATGGCTGCGGTCGTCTGAGGGTTTCTTCCGTAGGGGTCGGACCTCTGAGTGTTTCCATCTGTCAGGGAAGGTTGCTGTGGAGATGGAGGTGTTGAGGATGCTGGTGAGTTCTGTACTGATTGGGTTGGTTCCAAGGTTGAAGAGGTGGTGGGGGCAGGGGGCAGTGGATGCCCCGGAGTGGATGGATGACAAGATGGCTGTAGTGGTCAGGATGGTGAGCAGTGAAAAGGTGGTGATCTTTTGGCTGCTGTTGGCTGAATGAACGAGGCTGAGAGTGGTGGGTTGGGGGCCGAAGTTGTTGTAGATGGTGGCGATCTTGCTGTGGAAGTAGTCGAAGAGGGTGTTGCAGAGTTGTTGGGAGGGGTGGATGGTATTCTCTGTGGCTTTGGGGTTGGAGAATTCATTAACTATTTTGAAGAGTTCCTTTGTGTGGTTGGCCGCGGTGTCAATGCAGTGGCTGCTCTCCTGACTTCCCAGATGCATAGGTGGTAGTTGCTGAGGGATGCTTTGTAAGCGGCTCTGTCTGAGGGGTTCTTAGTGGTGCGCCATCGCTTCTAGAATTGGTAAAAGTTGTGCTTGGTGGTTCTAAGCCCTGGGGTGTACTAGCTGGCTTGTTTTGAATTTTTGTTCTCTTTTGCAGGTTACAGCAAGGTGGCTCTGTCCGCGCAAATGGTGATCCAGGCGGAGAAGTTCTGGATGGCCTGGTCAAGGTTTGCTGAAGCCTTGTTTTGGGTGATGCTTAAGGACTGTGTCCACTGGGTCCCTGCTACCTTTCCACAGCTGTGGATGGGCGAGCTGTGGTGCTTGGTGATGGTATGCTGGGCTTCGGATATTGCCTAGTGAACGATGGCATGGTCGGTCCAGGTGACTTCTGTGACATGGCTGAATTTGGTTCTGTCACTGGAGGTAAAGAAGGACTTGAGTGTGTGTCTGGTATTTTGGGTTTGGTGACCAGTTGAGTGAGGCCTATGCTGCTCAGGTTCTCCTGGAGGGTGATGGAGTTGATGCGGAAATTGAGATCACCGAGTAGGACATAGTGGTTGGAGTCGATGGCTATAGGGGCAATGAGGTTGGAGATGGAGTCACAGAAAGGTGGTTGGGGTCCAAGTGGTCTGTACGCAAGGGTGCCTCTTATTGTGGTCTTGGCGTTTGTCTGTAGTCGGAAGTTGGGGTGTTACATTAGAGGCGTTTGGTCGTTGTTGGTGGCGGTGCATCGGATGGTTTCCTTGAAGATGATGGAGATTCCACCACCTTGTTTGTTGGTGCAGTCTCAGTGTATCATCTTGTAGCCGTCAGGAGTAGCAATGGCAATGTCAGGGTTCGAGGAGGGGTTGAGCAACGTTCCGTGATGAAGGCAACATCCAGGAAGATGGTGGTGATGGGGTCCCAGATTTCAGTGACATGTTTACAGAGGAAGCGGGCATTGAGCAGTGGAGCAGTTGTGGGCTGTTTGTTGTCTTCTTGGCGGAAGCAGAGAGGGATCTGGAGCAGGCTAGAAGACCTGTGATGCAGGAAAAATGGCAGTGGTGGCATGGGTCCTTTGGCCGTTCGTGGGAGGACGTGCAGCAGCTGTTGTTCCGGTGTACAGGGTCCAGGGCCAGGAACTCCTCTGCAGTGTAGAGTTGGGGGCCAGGGGTCTTGGCGCTGGGCACGGTCCAGGTGCGGACGGGTGCAGATGGGCTTGCCTTTGGCATGCCTTCAGCGCACCAGCAGGGCACCCCCTTCACGTGCCCGCACAGCAGCCTCCATAATTTGCGCTGGGAGGTGGTAGGGGATGGCAAGGAGGAGTGAGGGTGGGAGCCAGCAGGAAAGCGGGAGAAAATGGCGGGAGCTGGTAGGGCCAAAAAACCGGCACAGAAATGGGCCAAGTGGCCTGAGCCACAAATAGAATAAGAGAAAGTAAATAAAGCACTAGAATGCACTAGAACTATGCCACAATAGCAACAATAAAATTTAAATCAGCCAAACATGTACCAAATAACTAAAATTAAAATTAGCCAAAAATAAACCAGGAAAATGAGCCCACGGCAGGTGGGACTGTACCAGAGGGTCGATGAGGGCAGGAGCCGAAGCTACCACCTAGAGCTTATGGAGCTAAGCAGTGGCCACGGGGAGTGCAGCACAGTACCAGGGGTCAAGGGCTACTGATGATCTTGTAGACACTCTGGGCCAGGTTTACTAAGGGCTTGTGTTGACCTTGCGTGACACAAGTCGTCGCAAGGTAACGCAAGTCCTTTAATAGGATTTACTAAGCTGCGCAAGTTTATTAAGCCATGCATAGCCACCTTGCGTGGCTCTGTGTGGTTTATTAAATCCAAAGTAACTCAAGGCAGCGCATTTCACTGCCTTCCATTATCTTGCGATAGGGAGGTCTTCCATGGGTGGGGTATGGGCCCTCCCACTCATCCACCCAAGTATTTTGGCACAGTCCCAGATTTACAAACAGTTGTAAACATGAGAATACATCAAAATGGTACGCCTCCCAGACCCAGTCATAACGAGGAGAAATATCTTTATTTCTCCTTGTTACTTCCTTTTTCTATGTGTGATGCATTCCACATTACACATAGAAAAAGGTGAATGCCTTTAAGGATGATTGTTTTTGTGCAGGAAGGTGTCCCTTCCTACCCAAATCAATACTGCCTGTAATGCAGACACCCTTGAAAATGTACCTCCGTTAGCGCTAGGCAGCATACAGTGTGCCAGCACAAGAAGACAGTAGAAATGCACCATATCTTTGTAAATATGGCACATTTCTCATGTGCCCCTTTCTTGCAAAGCAGTACAGCAAGTTGCCTTGCTGTGCTGCTTTCTATGGAATTTTAGTAAATATGACCCCTCTGTTTTTTTTACTGCAATCTACATGTCCATCTATGTGTTCAGTAAGACAATTTTACTCCACCAAAACTGTTGGTTAATATTGCTGGCCAGTGCTACATGACTTCATTGTGCTATAACTCATTTTTTGTTTGTGTCATCTGTGCCTCTTTATCCTTACACCTGCAGCAAACATGTCTAGTACCAGATTTTGGATATATTGCAGACCTGTTTCTTAGGCCCAAGCCTCTCTCCCTCTCTTTGTCTTTATCCCTGATCAAATATATGGTGTCCTTCCTTCAGTACAGTCTAGAATTTCCTTTCCTCCTCCTTGCCCTTCCCTCTCTTCTGCCCCCCTCTTTTCTTCATCTCCTTCTCACCTTTGTCAGGACATCTAGTCCAGAAATCCACGTGAATGCTGAAAAGATAAGGGAGTCTTCCTGTGGTGCTTTTCCTGCTTAGACCAGTTAAAGCCTGGAAATGGTTTAGGGCTAGCGCCCTGGCTCTCATATGCTGCATATATTACTTGACACCAAAAAAGACAAAAATCCAATCAGTAGAAATGGAGATATGCAGCTTTAAATATTTAGGGAAAATAGTGCTTAAAAGCACAAAATGGAAACTGTGGGTATCTGGTCACACCTGACCAGGAGAAAGGCAGCAAGCTAAGGCTGAAAACAGTATAAATTATTTGGATGTGTTGTGCACTCCTGCATCCAAACTTAATAAATTCTGGCAAACTACTCCTCTGCATGCTACGCTGAATCGGACACAGCCTTGCATAAGTAACTATTGAACAGTAATAAGCCAAGCATACCTAGAAACTTGGACTCAGTGAGCACAGCCAATGAATTTATCAGAAACAATAAAACATTGCTGTCAAACTGAAAGCTCTTAACCGCTTAACCGCGGCGGCAATTCCGCCGCGGTGCGGCGGTTTAGCGGAGTAGGCGGGGCCGCGTCGGCCAACGGACGTTCGCAGCACTACAGAGGTAGTGCTCGCGACGGCCGTTGGCCGACGGACGCACGCAACGGGTTAACATGAATCTTGTTTATATTGTATGATTAAACAATTATCAACTTTAGCCTGATGATAATACATTCCATTTTTCTTGGTTGCTCAGACAACAATTTTTGAATTTATACAAGATGAATATTATACATGAACATAAATCTTAACGAAGGTGTGAACGTCCAAAGCATTTGGGGACATCATCCCTTCTTCAGGAACCAATCTCTAAAAAAGAAACAATAATAAAGGAATAGTGTAATCACGTAAGATTACAATCAACATACAAATGTGTTAACTGCGCGGTTATGAAGGTGATGAACATGTGATTATAAACAACTACTGCTGATGTCAAATATCCTATACCAAGAGTAGAGACCTATTAAGTAATAAAGTCTCACCAAAAGAGTGATAAAGATCTACTATGTGAATACTCCAAAAATCGTGCAAAATAAATTAATAAAAGCATCACCAAAAGAGTGATAAAAATCTACTGTGTGAATACTCCAACAATTGTGCAAATATAGCTCCTCATGCCTGTCTCAAATGTGTGTAAATAAAAAAGCCAGCACTTACTCAGATATAGATCCCCATAAAATAAATTATCTAGTAGTAATGTTGTCCTCCTCTTAATATGCCTCAAACTGCAACAATAATAAAAGAGAATATCTAAGTATGGCAAAAACGCAAACAAAAATATCCAAAATGAAAAGAAAACCTGAGCATACCTATTGAAGCTTGTACGTGCACACAGAGCATCTGAGTGTACCGAAAACCACCGGTATCATAACTTTTACCAAAACTGTCAAGAAATATACATACACATAACAAATTCTGAGAATTTCAGGGGATGATGACCCCTTCTGCCAAAATAGCGCTATTGTACATACCAGTGAGATAGAAACCCGAACGCGGGCTCCAACACCAAAACTGCAGTGATTTCCGGATTACTGTGATTGAGTCGGCATCAAATTTACTTGCTTGTTGTCGTAGTGTACATATATATCTTGTAAGTTTATTAACTGTATAATTAATTAAAATCATTACAGTAAAAACAATCATTATATAAAAGCTAAAAACAGTGATTTCAACTTCTGTTCTGGGTAAAATTTAACACCCCTCCCCGAGTCCAGCGTAGTCAGCCTTTCCCCAGCAGTTGTGGACATGATCTTAAGGCCTCCGTTTTGTGCCTTGAAATTGAACTACATTACAGAGCTCTTGAGCTGCCCTCTGTGGCGCTCTAAGCGTCTCTCTGGTAGAAATGCTCTCTTGGGGGGCGTGCAAGAGGGGCACAGTCCTTGGTGCATCGTTAAGTGGTCCCATCAGCATTCGATCGCAGAGTTTGCCATACATTTCCCCTGGGTTGTGCTGCTTTCGTAGGCAGCTTTTAGAGCTATCCTGATTTGATGGATAAATTTCGCCAGTCTCGCTAGAGCCATTGTGTTAGTGGTTGAAAAACACAAGGCTGATGCTTCGCTGCACGACTTTATACCCTTGTTGATGCAGATCGGGCGCAGAAGTCGCCGGCGTTCGTTATTGAGGTTGGGACAGCAGCATAAGAGATGCAGCCAGGATTCCCTCCTGTAGGGGCACAATCTACAAGTTGTGGATTCCCCTCTTCGGGCCCATGCCGGATTGAAATCCACAATCCCAAGCGTGGTCAGCCTCATGAATAGGATTTTACTTCAGGCCTGTATGGAGAGAGCCTCGCTTAGGTAGGGTTGTGCTTTTCCTGCCATGTAGGATTTGTTCAACGGATCTAGATGAGAGCTTCGACGGAGCGTTTTGAGATCGAGGTCGAAGGAAATTTCGCGCACTTGTTTGTTAACAGCTCTCTTCCAGGCATTCAGGGGGATCTCAAGCCGCGGTATGCTTTCTTCCTCGATCTTCAATAATTTAATTGCGTTTTCTAGCCTAGTGTGCCATGCTGAGCCTGGCCCCTCAAAAATAGGTCTCAGATGATTTTTTAGGGAGTTAGCGGGTGCCCTTAATATCCTTAGAAATAGCTTCATGATCTCCCCCTGGCAGATCAGGTCTGGCCTCGCCAGGCCTAGCTCCAGTCTTAGCCTTGCTTTTCTTGCTGTCCTCAGTATGTGTAGCACTGACTTGTATGCCTTGACTTGGGCTGAATTAAGGAGGGCGTCCAGTTTCCCGGGGAATGCAAGGTGGCCGTAGCTAATTGCTGGGAGGAGCTTCGCTCTTAGAACTGTCAGAATTGGGCTGGCGGACGGGATGATCAAATGCTGGCTTAGTTGTTTTAATAGGTGTGTAACCTTGCTGGCCTTGGACCTCTGCTGTTTTAGGTGTACATTCGCCTTGGCCCGTTCCATCAACCAAACCCCTAGGTAGTTGTATGAGGCCACCGTATTGATTTGCGCGTTTCCCAGTTGCCACAGTGCATTCTTTTTCAGATGGTAGGACCCAAAAATGATGACCTTGATTTTTCCTTGATTAACTATCAAGTTGTTAGTGATGTTAAAGCTATTTAGGGCGTTTAGGGCTCTTTGTAGGCCCACCTTCGTATGGTCCATTATAACTGTTTCATCAGCGTACTGTAGAACTGGCAGCCTCACACTTCCTAATCTTGGGGCTACTAAACAGGCTCCTTTTAGGGCCTCCCCTAAATCCGCCGTGTATAAGTTGAAGAGGATGGGGGCCAGCAGGCATCCTTGCTTCAACCCGTTCTCCGTGGTTATTTTAGGGGAAACTGTGCGGGCACTTGTTTTGACCCGCACCCAGGTGTCCTCGTATAATGATCTTATTGCCTTCAGGAGATTTGATGGAATGCCCCAGTTTTCTAACTTCCGCCATAAGCTTTTCTGACTACTTTATCAAAGGCTGTGCTATAGTCCACGAAGAAGCAGAAGAGTGGGGGATGGTTCTTCAGGATTGCCTGGGCTGAAAGGTGTGCTAGCACCAGAACATTATCCATGGTTGATGCCTGTGACCTAAAGCCAGTCTGGTGCAAGGGTATTATGTTTCTCTCTTCGACCCACTTCTCCAGATCTTTCAGTAGTAGGCGGGCATATGCCTTGGCTTCCAGATCAAGCAGGGCAATAAGCCTGTAGTTCGACGGCTTTAGGCGGTCTCCTTTTTTAAAAATAGGGACCAGTATGGAACCCCTCCAAGACTCGGGGGTTGTGGCAGTCGCGAAGGTGTGATTGAAGAGCGGGGTTAGGAGTGATGCCCAGAACTCTGGTGCCAGTTTAAAGACAGGTGCTGGAATCCCATTAGGCCCAGGTGCCCCGTCATTCTTCATACTCTTAATGATTTTGATAACCTGTTGGGTGTTTGTCCAGGCTGGTGAAGTGCCATGGGCGACGGCCGGAGGTCTGTTGCCCATGGGGGCCTTGCCTGGGCTTGGGATCATGACTCCTGGCTTTGTGCTAACTTGATCGACTTGCTCTGCTGTATCCACCCTACCACTTGTTGGGTCTTCGTTAATGGATGCTGTTACATATAGCTGCTTCACATATAGCATCCAATCTTTTTCAGCAACTCCATATATATATAGATGTAGGACTGAAAAGGTAGTCGAAAAACCGTACCCCTCGGACTCGTCATATTGAGCAAAACACAAAATTGATGCTAAAAAAAGCTCACTACATGTAATGTAGTGGTCTCGCCACTTACTGACGTACAATGCTATCAGAACCAAACAACAACTGTAAACCAGAGACACATAAAATACCCCAAACCCTCCAATTACGTAAACAACCATGTGTCCGCCAGAGAAATAAAAACTAAAAAAACTCTTATAAAATTATATAATCTCTCTTTTTAAAACAGGAGCGACAATATACACAAAGTGCAAAATGCGGTAATAGGTTTAAAACATGCTTGCACAACAAGTGCCAACCAGAAAGCTAAGGCAAATCTTCATATTTGCTAAATAAGCTGATAGCAAATGGAGATGCTGAATAGAGTGAAACATGCAATAACCATAGTCAATAATGTTCAGATAAACAGAAAAAACGTGAGTTAACAATAATGTCATGAGAAAAAGTATTAGTGCTTGACAGTAAGAAAAGAATATATGGAACTTAAACAGGATAAGAACGCAGCAGCTAACATTATGAACATGATTATCACGAGAAAGCCTAATGTTTATTCGGAATACCTTCAATAACATGAATCTATCAAGTCCTATCTGTGGGCTGTAATAGTACCTTGAGTGAAAATTATTCTAAAGGTCACAGTCTATATATATCACATACTAAAGTGTATTAAATGGTATAATCCTTCTATGATGTAGTTAAATCAACATGATGCTGTAAATAATGTGTTCCATGTGTTTGACTGTGTTTCTATGAAGCAGCTCATGTCGATTTTGTCATTCAGACCCTTTAGTGTCATGGTGTAACATCGTTTAATCCTATAAATCTCTCCCTGTAGTAAAAATTTTGTGATGTTGCTTCCAGGTAAATTCTTTAATACTTCGATGAACTGGGAACGAAGTTGAGAGATCATATGTCTAGATTCCATCCAGTGGACCGCTAAACCAGAATTCGTATTCTTAGTTCGAATAATGCTCTTGTGTTCAGTGATGCGGGTCTTAATTTTTCTCTCTGTTTTCCAAATGTACAGGAGCCCACAGGGGCATTTGATGCTGTAGATCAAATTGTTCAAATTGCAGTCCACTGAATGGGTTAACTTGATAGCTTCCCCCGTCCTTGGGTGCGTGAGGATGAACCTGAAATTATGCTGTTACAGTGGATACAATTGTGACACTTCTTGGTGCCTTCTACTAATTTGGGAACAAGTTGCTTAGATGATTACAATAATTCCTTTAGATTCTTGTATCTTGTGTAGGCATGCAGGGGCTATACTTAAATATTCCCTGGTAATCAGGCTCACTTTGAAGTGGCTCCCATCTTGTGTTGATGATACTTTTGATTCTTTAAGAGCTTGTTGAATATTTTGATACAAAGACAACTCATTCTGCTTTAGGTTTTTCTTGTTTCTTCAACAAACTGTTGTGATCAGTAGTCAAAGTTCTTGTTTCTGCATCTTCCAGAATCTGTATGGGATATCCCCTGGAAAAAAATCTTTGTTTCTGTTCTTGCAAAGTGCATTTACAAGTGTCTAGATCTGAACAAATTCTTTTAATTCTCAGAAATTGTGAATACATTAAATTCCAAATTAAACTGACTGGATGAAAGCTTTGATGCATCAATGCATTATTCCTCTTTGTGGGTTTACTGTACAATCATGTCATTATCTCCGCTGTAGTCTTTTTCACCCAGACATCCAGAAAGCAAATCTGGGTCTCACTGATAGAATGAGTAAATTGAACCATGGGGTTATGTGTGTTGGAATCCCGAATCTGATGTTCCAAATTTTCTTTAGTGTTCTGCCAAATGAGAAAGATATCGTCAATGTAGCGACAACCGAATATTAAGTTCTTTTGCCACGTAGAAGATTGAAGGATGTAGTCATCCTCTAACTTCGCCATGAAAGTGTTGGCGTACGCTGGAGCGCCCCCAAACCCCATTGATGTCCCTGTAAGTTGAAGGAAAAATTCTTCTTGCCATTTAAAATAACTGTGGTGAAGGCAGAAATGTAAAATCTCTAATATGAAAACTTTGTGTACTCTGACATCTGTTTGCTGGAGTAAAGCCCATTCAATGGCTTCTAAGCCTTCTTGATGTGGAATTGAGGTGTACAATGATGGGATGTCTATTGTACAAATCCACCTTTGATTCATACCCCTTTGTGGAAGGGCCTGTAATTTGAGTCCAAAATCAGTGGTATCTTTTACATAAGACCTCCAGCTTTGAACAAAAGTTTGCAAAAAAACATCCAACTATTTTCCCAAGGGTTCAAAGAGTGAATTGAAGCCCAATATCTGAATCAGAACATGATCTGCATGCAAGTGAGGTTTTCAATAAGACAGCTGTGTGCAAAGTCATCAAATCTGTCAGAATAAGTGGGGCTCTGGGTCCCCATGTAGTACCAGGCTCACTTTTTAAATCAGATGTTGATTTTTGGGTGGACTTACTAACCCCCTCTATACTGCTTGCTTTCAATCAGCCAAATTTCCTTCCTCTTGGAAAGAGCCAATCCTTCATCCTATACACAAAAAGGGGACCCTGTGACCCCGCATAATTACAGCCTGATCGCACTACTGGATGTGGAGGTCAAAGCCTATGCCAAAATTCACTAAGGGCGTTGGAGCCTTGGGCGCTTAGCGCCACGATTATCCCTTTCTATCAAACGGGATTTAGAAGGCACTCGTACATACTGGATAACATGGTAGCCCTGTCTTATTTGTTTGACCATGTCCTTCGACTGTCCAGGCTGCCCTTATTTGCATGTTTTGGGGATTACTTGGCAGCCTTTGACAGTGTCAATTGTAATATACTGTGGCCTAAATGAGATGACTGGGGAATTTCTTCCACCTTACTGAGAGCAATTATCTCACTTTAAACAAACATATAGATCCGCATCAATACTGGAAGGGAAAACTTAACCACACATCAAATTGCAACCAATCAGGCCTTAAAACAAGGCTGCCTCCTAGCCCCTACATTGTTGAAAATTTACACTGCTGATTTAGGACGATCAATTGATAAGGATAAGACCTCCCCCCTTAGGATTGGCTCAATTAACCTCCCAATAATTCAATATGCATACAACTTGCTAATTCTTGGCCATAATAAAGTAGGCATGCAACATGCTATTGATGAATTAAATAGATACAATGAAGGCAACAAGCTGGTGGTCAATGTCAATAAAACTAAGGTAATGACCGATGGGAGGGATAAGAATAAAGCGAAGTGCCGATGGAAGGTAGAAAGTTTAACCATCTCGCAGACGACAACCTATAATTACCTAGGTGTATGGTTTTCAGACACTGGCAAGGCCAGTGTTCAGGTAAAACATACAGCTAGGAAGTCTGCTGGGGTCAATTCACCTTATCTAAACTAAACTCTAATTTTTTTGCACCTTCTACTTAATGGGCTGAACTGTGTCCAACATGTGACATCTCCCACTCACATTAAAGGACATATCCTTGATCTGATCTGGACCTCCAATCTCACGGTGTCCACTTTGACGGTGTCCCCATGCACCTGGTCCGATCATTTCTTAATAAAGTTTTCCCTTAATAATTTGAATATATCTAAAACCCCAGCTAAGGCGGGTCTAATGGCAAGGAACTGGAATCATACCAACATCATTGCCTTCTGTAACTCGTTGGCGACTACGGTACCCACAAATCAGTTTTCTGTTAACCAAAGCGAAGGAAATATCAAATCATGGCTAGCGGCCACTAGCAATATCCATGCCCCTCTCAGGAAATTCAAAACAGCCAGGCACCAGGATGCTCAGAGATGGTTCTCAGAAGACTCAAAACTTTAAAAATTAGCCCTGCGCAGCACTGAACGTATCTGGAGATGGAACTACTCTCCAGATAAAAAAGATACTTATCAAGCTCAACTTAAACAATATAAAAAATCTATCCTATAAACTAAGGCAACTTACTTCTCTAACAAGATCCTAAACTCTACAAATAAATCCAAAGACATATTTGCGATTGTTATTGAGCTATCCAATCCACATAGAGTTACAGTAAAATGAGTCCCTACTCAGTCATTATGTAATTCTTTGAACACCTTTTTTATCGATAAAATCATTACTATTAAAACCAGCATACCTGTTAATCCCTCCCCTGGTGCCCAGCCAGCGGCCCCCAGGAACCCTCATTCTCTGCACCAGTTCCCCTCAATTAGCAGAGAAGTCTTCCTGAACCTGCTGACCAAAGTCAAATCTGGATCTCTTGTTGTCAGCTGCCCCCTCATATTTTGAGGTAAGTCACCTATGCATGCCCTGATCCTACCCTCTCTCTACTGAATGATTCATTAATTCAGGGCTCTGTTCACAGAGCCTTTAAAGAAGAAGTAATAGTTCCACTTATCAAGAAAACAGGTGCAGACCCTTTGGTCCTCATGAACTGTCTCCCCATCTCACTGCTCACCTTTTTGGCAAAGGCATTGGAAGCCCATGTTGCCAACTGTCTCTGCTCTTTTATCGAACAGGCACAATTCCATGAGTCTCACCAAGCAGACCTTCGCCCCTCTCACTCAACTCAGGCAGTAATCCTGACTGTACTAGATAAAATGAGGAAAGAAGCAGACAAGGGCACTACTCAGGCTTTAGTGCTCCTTGATCTATCAGTGACTTTCGACACGGTCACCCATGAAATTCTGGTGGACCGTGTCAGGGACGCTGGGATTCAGGGATCTGCCCTCAGATGGCTTACGTCATTTTTAGATGGTTGATCCCAATCAGTTCGCCTTTCCCAAATCACTGCTCCCAGAGTTAAATTGACCTGCGGCGTGCAGCAGGGATCTTCCTTGTCCCCGCACTTGTTCAATTTTACCTTCTTCCACTAATTCAGTCTCTAGGTGAAAGAAATGTGTGCACTTTCAACTATGCAGATGACTTGCAATTGATCTTCACCATCAACAACACCTCTGACTCCATCCTGAATTTCCAGACAACTATGTTACATATACGTAACTGGATGAATATTAATCACTTAAAATTTAACCCAGACAAAACAGAACTGATCTTAGTCGGTGGATCTCGAAATCCTTGGAACTCAAATTTCTGGCCTGCCGAGTTGGAAACGCCACCATTATCATCTTCTTCTGCCAATAGCCTTGGTGTCACAATCAATAGCGACCATTCTTTGAAGTCCCAGATCGGGACTGAAGTCTCCACATGCTTTTACCAGCTTCTGAAGATCAGGAAAATTAGTAGATTCCTTACCATGGAAGCCCTTATTCAGGTCGTACTATCTTTGGTCATCTCTCATACTGATTATGTCAATTCACTCTACTTCGGCCTCTCTGTGTATTTAACAGAAAGATTGCAGTTGGTGCAAAATCAGGCAGCTAGACTGATTTATTATCAGCCAAGATGGTACAACATCACTCCTCTAATGTGGAAGCTACATTGGCTCCCAGTAACACAACGCTGTGCATTTAAGATTGGATGCCTCATCTTTAAATCCCTCATTGGCACATGCCCGGAATTTGTTTCTACCCTTACCCAGAGGTATATCCCCACCCGGAACCTGAAGTCATCCCATCTGAACCTCCTGGCTATTCCTACCTTCAGACAGAAGAGATTTGGTGGATCTAGATTTGCGGTCCTGGCCCCTCATTATGGGAACTCTCTCCCCTCCAACATCAGATCTTCCACAAGTTACCCTCAATTCAGGAGACTCTTAAAAACTTGGTTGTTCTCCCAGGCATATGAATGATCCAACGAGCAGCAGGCTTCCCCCTGTATTTAGCGCCAAGAAACCATATGGTGTGCGTGCAGTCTATAAATATTTTTAACATAACATAACACCTTCAGCTGAAGCGATCACCCGAGTTACACGGGACAAGCTAATACCGACACATTGACATGGCCTTCAAGCTTATCCAGGGAAGCTCAATGCTCTCCTTATAGAAGAATATTCCATCTTCCAAAATACACCGATCGTTCACTACTTCACCTGAAATTTGGCCTAACTGAGCAAGATCTCAAATGCAAGACGTCCTTTCTTAAGTATTATTATTCCATGCAGCAAGCCAAACTGGCTCTAAGAAGACTACCTTACAAGATGGCCTCTCTAAGTCAGGCAATCCTTGGTCACAGTAATTAAAGCAGGTGATCACCGATTTAAACGTAGAAGTGGACATCTTAGCCACCGCCTTAATTCCGCATTCAGGTGTAAAAACCATCCTGATTATACAGGCCCCATCTCTCTCTCGAGGCGAGCAGACCTCAATTCAGTTGAGGTGTGCAGCTAAGAAAGACAGTAAGAAAGACACGCCAAGGTAGTCGGGCGGTCCTCCTGGTTTGCTATAAATGTACTCTATGTAATTAGTTGTTTTGCCCTTGCTGCTATCGCTGCTAAATCGCTTTGCACTGTTGTGAAAATGATGTGTTAACTGGTCTTAAAGAGACATTTTACTGCTGGTTTTAAAGAGACATTTTACTGTTTTACTGCCGATTTTATGGGAATTAATTCGCCTTTTGGACAGTAACGTCATTTTTAAAATAAAAACAAGCCTTTTGCACATCTGGGGGAAGCCCGTCTGCGCCCGTCCGCGTCCAGCCGGGTCCAGGGGCCAGAAGCCCTGGCCTGATTAAACAATACTCTGCAAGGGAATTGCAGTCCCTTGCCACAGGCAACCACAGGCTGAACCCCTATGCCACCGCAAAACTGAGATCAGAACACCTCCTGAGACATACCGGGACAGACACCCACACGATCCCGGGGCTAACACCTCACTCCATGATCCTGCCAGTGAACCCCTCTGGTTTAAAAGTGGCTGTTTTAAACACAAGATCACTACAGAAACATCATTTAGAGATCTTTGCGCTCCTCCAGGAGGGGATATTGACATACTGGCACTCACAGAAACCTGGATAGGTGATGCATCGGCCCCCGATATTATCGCTGCACTGCCATGCAACTTTGATGCCTTCTGGCACAATAGGCAAGATGACAGGAGAGGGAGGGGAGTGGCGATTCTTTTTAACACCAGGCTCATGGCCACCAAGATAATAGCAGAGAGCATGGATAAGACGGATATTTTGGGAGTTAAAATTATCTCTAAATCGTCCTGCCTCATCCTCCTGGCAGTCTACCGCCCCCGGATGCAACCCCTGGTTTCAATGACCACTTTGCCGAGACCATGTCTGACCTCAGTACACGATATCAAAGACTCATGGTGGTTGGAGATTTTAATTTCCACTGGGAGAAGGAACCACGGGAGCCACAGGCCAAGCAGGTTGATATGGTAATGTCTAATCTGGGACTCCATCAACTGGTGGATCGCTCCACTCATATTAAAGGTCACACTTTAGATTTAGTCTGGTCCTCTAACCAACTTGACAGGCTAATAAGTATCCACCCGTGTGCCTGGTCTGACCATTTCTTAATCTCTTGCTGGGTCCCGCTGGATAGTCCTCCTGCGCAACATCCACCAGAGTGGAGGAGAGTTCGAAGCTGGCACAAAATTCAGGCAGACAATTTAGTAGCCATACTACAGACGCTTCCCGCATCTAAATTTCAGGAGGGCAACATTAACATTGACTTTGAAAACCAAACCCTCAGTAATACTCTGCAATTAGCCATCGATCAAATAACACCGGAACACAGAGAAAGAATTAGACCTAAAAACAAGGTGGCCCCCTGGTTTAATGAGGCACTCAGGGAGAGTAAACAGAGCCTTCGCAAAGCCGAGAGACGGTGGCGGAAAGCTTATGATCCTATTGAGTTAATTTCTTATGAAGCCACACTAACTCTCTATAAAAAATCCATTACAAATAGGAAAGCTGAGTATTATGAGGCACGCATAATAGATGCTCCAAATAAACAAAAGGAAACTTTTAGGATCCTAAATGAACTTAGTAAAAAATCTG
Source organism: Calotriton arnoldi (assembly GCA_963921515.1). Taxonomy (NCBI): domain Eukaryota; kingdom Metazoa; phylum Chordata; class Amphibia; order Caudata; family Salamandridae; genus Calotriton; species Calotriton arnoldi. Next base: position 397,481 of record CAWUFW010013950.1, read on the forward strand.
ACGTAAAATCTGCAGCATCACCTTCAGACTGTAATGCACTACAGACTTTCTTTCTCCAGAAGGTAACAGATATCACTCTGGAGATTGGAAAAACTCCTATTACCCTGAGCCCTATGGAGCTGTCTACACCCCTGCTCCCTCCCGGCCAGTTCCTGACCAGTCTCCCTCTACTAGACCTAGAATCTCTGACGTCCCTGATGAATAGTACCAAATCAGGCTCCCCGGCCGACCCGTGTCCGCCAAGGATCTTTCGAATGGCCCTTCCGGCCCTGGACTGCCAGATTCTTACCCTCCTCAACAACTCTTTGGCGACTGGTCAAGTCCCCTCCAATTTGAAGGAGGCTAGAGTTACTCCTCTACTAAAGAAACTAGGAGCGGACAAGGCCGAGCTTAAAAATTATAGACCTATCTCTCAGCTCCCGTTTCTGGCGAAGGTTGTGGAGCGACATGTCCTGCAAACAACCTCGGTGTTCTTGGAAGAACACAAGCTACTCCAACCCCGCCAGGCTGGGTTTAGAGCCCACCATAGTACGGAGCTAGTAATGCTATCAGTACTCGACGATCTCAGGATAAAAGCCGATAATAAAGAGTCGAGCGCCCTGATTCTTTTAGATCTTTCGGCGGCGTTCGATACGGTCAGCCACACAATACTACTGACCCGGCTATCGGACCTGGGCATCCGGGGGCACGCCTATAATTGGTTAGAATCCTTCCTATCAGGACGTTCGCAGAGGGTTCAACTTGGCGATCAGGTATCGGAAAAGGGTAACATCTCTTGCGGGGTCCCCCAGGGCTCCGCATTGTCCCCGCTCCTTTTCAATATATACCTGCAGCCCCTGGTGGCCGCACTATCCAAAATGGAATGCCGGGTCTTCAATTACGCAGACGATACCCAGCTTATCCTGAAGATCGATAATTCGGTCTGCGCCCAAGAGTCTGCCCAGAACATCCTCAGGTTCACAATAAACTGGATGACTGCAAACTCCCTAAAAATTTATCCTGATAAAACCGAAGTCCTAGCAATTCCGGCAAAAAATAACCCATGGAGCGGCTTGTTTTGGCCCCAAGAGCTGGGGGCCTGTCCCAGCCCAGCACCAGTGGTAAAAAGCTTGGGAATCAAGATCGACTCCGAGCTCTCCATGATTAACCAAGTCAACTCGGTAGTGGGCACTTGCACTGGTCTTCTAAGACAGCTGAGGAAGCTGGTCCCACTGCTCTCAGTTTCATCTCTGAAAACCATTGTATTAGCAACTATCGTCTCGCGACTCGACTATGGCAATGCGCTTTATGTCGGGCTCCCCCAGAAACTTATGAATAAGCTACAGGTGGTACAGAATGATGCTGCCAGGCTGATTTTCAGGCTGCCCAGAAGAACTCATGCCACTCCTTTGCTGTGCAAATTGCACTGGCTGCCGGTTAGGCAAAGAGCGAAGTTCAAGGGACTCTGTATTGCCCATAAAGCCTTTTATGGACACGCCCCAGGGTACATAAGGGAACGCCTAATCAAATATGTGCCTGGGCGGGCACTTCGCTCAACAGAAGCCGCCCAGATGGTCTGCCCGCGGGGTAATCTCGCTTCTAAGGGAGGACGAGCCTTCTCGGTCCTCCTGCCACAACTCTGGAACCGGCTGCCCGACACCCTCCGTAAAGAACCTGGTCTGCTCCCCTTCCGGAAACAGCTTAAAACCATTCTCCTCAGGGAAGCTCTAGACACGACCTAATTCTTCTTAGTAACATGGTGACCACCCTGCCCTGATGCTGTTTTTCTTCTTCCGAAGCGCTAAGAGACCTGTCGGTATACATGCGCTATATAAGAACAAAATAACATAACATAACATAACTATGCCGCGTCAATTGTAAATTCTTACGAAGGAATGGGCATGCAATCCTGTTTAAAAACTGCACTCAACAGGGGGATGGGCTTAAAATTCTCTGCACCAGACTGATGGTCTTACCAATTATAGAATTTCGCTCCAGCTGTGGATCGGACTTTAGGATTGGTCCTTGTACATTTTGTAGCAATAAGAGAGAGTCAATGTGTGAACTACTTTGCTGCTGCCTGGAATTTCTTCATGCATGACGCATTTTACTGAAGTCAATGTTCTTAAAATTTTAGATTTCCACTTGTAAAGACGCTTGGAACTTTTGTTTGACAACTGACATTCTGATGAACTTGCCCCTCTTTGGCAAGTTTATGGATTTAATTTCCATCTCCAACAATCTGTGGGTGCAGGCCGCAGGCGTATCTTGATAAAGATGCCGGCCGCATTGAGTATCACATGCTTCTTTTATGGTTTTTGTTTGCAAACACCTCTTGCTACGTACTACGTGAAATTCTGAGTATTTCACTTCATATTTATTAAGGGATTAACTGTCCCAGGCAATCAGATTGCTTGTGATTCTATCAGTCTTTTATATATATATATATACATATATATATATATATATATATATATATATATATATATATATATATGTATCAATTTTAAATAATTTACGAATTAAATGATTCATTCATTCATTCACTTCTGTTTTCAGACATCATTTTGCTCTCATTGTGCAAACATTGTAGCAGCCAACCCTTTATTTTTCTGATTGCAGCCTCGCATACTAAGAACTTTGGACAGGTATACCACAGTTTTAATGCTTGAGGCCTTACTGCCACAGAATTCTTTTAATAAGTTGTCTCATTAACTTTGTTGGTTCTGTTTTGATGAGATAAGGGCACTTATCTTCCTTTCTCATATAATGATATTCATATTATTTGTGTATTCTGGGATTGTTAATAAGCTGTGGTCGGGCTGGCCGGGTTGCTGTAGCTAAGCACATTGCTGTGCTTCAGCATTATGGGAAGGATGACACTGATGCTGCCCTCTTGTATTCATTTGGTTGCAGGCATCAGCTAAAGTTCTATCACCTTTGCTGAGTAAGACTTCAGGGCCAGATGTACAAAATGTTTCTGTGGTCACAAGCACTTCCATTTGTTATTTTAGATGGCAAAAACAGCTATTTCAAATGTAAGAAACCAATTTTAGGAGTCAATAACCTTCTACCGACTTCTTAAATAGGTTTCACAATGGAAGTTGATTTGCAATTTGGAAGAGGTTTGTTATAGATGCCCCTTCCAAATTGTAATTTAGTAACTTATGTATTAATTGTTTAGAACTGGAATTTCAGTTGCAAACCATTGAAAAGTTACTGATTCCCAAGTTGAAGTGGTAACCTAGTTGTTAAAGGAAAGGGATCTACTTTGAACCATTTGCGCATTGTATTAATTGGGATAAAACTTTCAGGAGGAATAGGAAGTGTCCTTCAGTAAAATTAAAATAAATAAAATAAATAAATTAAAAAAATCAACTTTTTTTCTTAATAGCAGATCTTTTGCCATCATGGAAATCAGGCTGATAAAAAAAAGTTAACTTTATTTAAAAATCAGTGACATATATGATGGTCTGCTGACTCTTGCAGGCCTCTATAGCTATGATCATGACCAACAGGAGTGAGTCACAAATTCTGACATGCTTAATGAATTAGGTAGGTGAGATTCCGACTCACTCCGAATCCTTATTTTGCTAAACTATGGGGCCTCATTTGCAAAGAAATGGCATAGGGCAGTGCCGCAAGTCATTTTGCTGCGCTGCCCTACACCAATTCGAAAGGGCAGGAATGCACCATATCTCCGAGATACAGTGCATTCCTGTCCTTTCAGCCAGCGCTTGTGCACAGTTTGCAGCCGGGTGCAAATGCCTGTTGTTAGACCTGGCATCCTTGGCGTAGTTTCCCCAGTCGTTTTGACTCTACCTCTTGCATTTTGTATGTTATGCTGGATTTAGTTATTGCTGGTTTATGTACTCTGGGCACTTTACCACTGCAGATCAGTGCTAAAGTGTAAATGCTTCCTTTGTAAATTTTAATTCTGATTGGTTCTCCAAAAATGGCATATTTGATTTACTGGAAAGTCCCTAGTAAAGTACACTATGTGTGCCCAGGGCTTGTAAATCAAATACTACCAGTGGGCCTGCAGCACCTCTTGGGCCACCCACATGAGTAGCCCTGTAAACTTGTCTCAGGCCTGCCATTGAAGTGTCTGTGAGTGCAGTTTTAAACTGCCATGTCGACCTGGCAAGGGCACCCCATGCCAGTCCCTAACCTTCCCTTTTACTACATGTAAGGCACCCCTAAGGTAGGCCCTAGGTAACCCAATTGGCAGGGTGCAATGTATGTGAAAGGTAGGACACGCACTGGTGTGTCTTACATGTCCTGATAGTGAAAGACTGACAAATTTGTTTTTCACTATTGCAAGGACTAGCTCCCCCATTGGCTATCATTGGAGCTGCCTTATAACATCTTACAAGTGTAACTTTCAATTGGAAACAGCTAGATATTTGGAGTTTGGGCTCTCTGAGCTCAGGATTTAAAAGCAAATTTTTTACTAAAGGTGGCTTTTAAATTATGTTTGAAAATGCCACTTTTAGAAAGTGGTAATTGTCTTGTTTAAGCACCCTGTGCCTCTGCCTGCCTGTGGAATCAACATCTGGTTTAGACTGACAGGGGCCTGTTTCTGCATCACTCTAGAGAGTCACACAAAAGGAGTTGAGGTGTGCCCTGCATATGCTGATGGCCCATCACCAGGCTGATGGGCCTTCCTGAGCTAGAGTGGTGGGCGGAGCTGTCACCTGCACCTGAATGGGGCTGTGCCTGGCATTTCACGATGCTGTCTTCACCCCCCTGAAGTATGCCTGGAGCCAAGACGACCAGGCAGAACAGAACTTGTGCACTACAAACACAATTCTTTGATGAATGCCTACTTCAAAGGCCAAAAGGGGTATAAGTATTGGACCTAAAACCCCAGACTTTTAGAACACTTCTGGATCAAGAGGAACCTCCGCCAAAGAAAAGAACTGAAGAGCTGTGAGGAGTAGTACGGCCCCTTTGCTGTGTGTTGCTTTGCTGGGTTGGCCTGCAGTTGCTGCTTCTGCTTTGGAGAGGAAAAGGACTGGACTTTGCTTTCCATCCTGCTTGTGAAGTTTCCCCAAGGACTTGTGTGTGCTTGCCTCCTGTTAAGAGGTCTTATGGCCAGCAAAGACTTCACCTGCAGCATCGCTGAACTCCACTGCTGGGAGTTCTGACCTGACAACTGGTACCAATTCCAGTTGGAGTTTGTTCCTGCTGCAAGGATCTACTTAAAACCATCAAAACTGATGCATTGCCCTTCCAGCGCCTGTTTTTCCGATGCAGCACTGCCGTGTTGGAGAATATTCTACACACCGCTGCCGTGTGGTTGAAGAAATCGATGTAGCGCCTGCCCACAGCTGAAAAACCACTGCAGCCTGAGTTCAGCACACTGTGTCTCTGAGGTCTGAGACCACCGCACTGACTCCGATGCAGGTCTTGCTGTGCGGCTGACAAGATTGACGCATCGTGGGACTGCGGCTGAAAAAACGATGCAACGCCTGTTTGCAACTGCCACCGCAATTGATCTCCAGTGCGTCCAGATTTCCACGCATCGCAACTGGCGAAATGTTTCCTGACACATCACCCACAAACCAGAACTGTCTTGGATTTCGACGAATAGCTTCCCCCTACAGTCCAGATTCAACGCAACACTTCTCCTGTGTGCAGCAGAACTGACACATCACCTCCCCAAGGACTCAGGAACCGATGCATCGCTCTGTTTTTCCGATGCTTCCCTTTTCTGAAGCTGTTTTGCCTTGTGGATTTTGAAGCATTTGAGGTACTTTGTGTAAAATCACCTAATCCACAGAGTTCTATAGACAGAATTGCTTGCAATCTTTTAAAAGTCATATTTTGAATTGTGTATGTTGGATTTTTGTCGCTTTGGTCTTGTTTGGTTTAGGTAAAGATACTTTATTTATCTAAACTGGCGTGGTGTCCATTTGTAGTGTTTTCACTGTGTTACTGTGTGTTATGTACAAATTCTTTCCACATTGCCCCTGAGATAAGCCTGCCTGCTCATGCCAAGCTACCACGGGAATGAGCAGGGCTTATCTGGGTGTGTAACTCTGTTATCCAGACTAGAAGGAAGGGTCCCTACTTGGACAGGGTGCAAGCCACTGCCAACTAGAGACACTCATTTCTGACATCTGTGTTGTTGGCATGATTGTTTTTGTGCAGGAAGGGGCAACTTCCTGCACAAAAACAAGCACAAGGGCGTTTTACTCGTTCTACATTCTGCAGCACACATTGAAAGAGGAGAAAACGAGGAGAAAGGTAAACATTTCACCTCGTTGCGCCTGCACTGGGGAGGCGTACTTTTGTGGCGCTGCCCCAGACTTACGTGATGTTGTAAATCTGGGGCAGTGTCGAAGTCCATCGGTGTTGAATGGAAACACCGACAGCAATGGCCATGGAATGCCTCCTTGAAGTAGAGTAAGTCGCTGCCTTGCCTTACTCCTTATCTATGAAGCCCAGCAAAGCCACGCAGGGTGGCTTTGCGTTGCCTCATAGATATGATTGAGAGGACTGAGCCACCGGATCGTCATATAAAGTGACTGTTCGGGGGTGCAGGCCTCTTTTAAATGAGGGCCGCCGTACATACCCTTGTTCACAATGCATTTCTAGTTGCAAATTGCAACAACTTTTTGTGACCAGAGCCTTTATACAATGGATTTGGAAGGGATTTTAAGATGTTCTGAAGAGAGAATTGCTCACTTATTTCAACCATCGTCATTATTTAGCTGTGTTATTCTCTTGCCATCGGCTGCACAATAGACAGATACTGAGCAATCACCAGGATAAAAAAGACAGACTAGGAACAAACTGTATTGACAAATATAGTTGTAACATTTAAAAGCAAAAACCACCCTTCAGGGTTGACAGGCAGAACATTTCGATCATCTTTTTGGATGATCAAAAGGAAAATTGAACTCGAGTTTTATAGAGGCAAACTCACGTTAGGAAAGCTTTATTGATTGAGACTGTACAGGTGCAGAACTTTAAAAAGCTTGACAAACTGGCTGAGACTGAAGAGGCACTTATTGAAAATAAGAATATCACAGACGCTATGTCATTGCTGGAAAATCGAGAAAGTCAGATTTTAGGATCCAAACAATACGCCTATTCTCTGAAGTTTTCAAAATTCAAAAAGGATCTCAGAGCTTTAATCTGATTTGTATATACCCACTTTACAATCTACACAATTTCTTCACAAATATTAAGAGAGATCAAAAAAGGATGTATTCGTTTTTCTAAGACATCCTCTTCCTATTCCAGCGCTGACAGACACAACACTGGTAGCAATAGAACTGATCAGACTTTAAAAAGCGCGAGGGAAAATTCCACACAATTTCTGTTTTGTAGGTTGAGGCTGAGGCATATTAACGGCATCAGTTAGGCCAAATTTCAATCTAGCGGCAAATTGGTCTAGAGGCAGGTCTACAGATGGTGAATGAAATTAGGGTGTCCATAATTGATGTAACATCTGCTAGAGTAATTACTCGAAATGCTAAAAATATTACACATATGTATGCATATTTACACGAAAGGCACGAGCATCTTGTGAAAAAAAAATATATAATAATGCGAGGATGCATTTTGTGCTTAAAAAATCAAAAGCATGCCTATATGTGACATGCGATGCATGGGAGTGCCCATTTTTTTTAAGGGGTGTCTCTCCACACTCCAGCCTGCTCCGGCCTAGATGTTCCCCTGTGCTTCTTTGGCCATTGCAGCCCAGATTGACCGTCTTTCTGCCCACTTCTCCCATTTTTACAACTCTATTTTTTTACAGTTTTTGTATACTTTCCATAAACCCCACTATTTAGAAAGTTACGGCAGACGGGGGCAGTGTCATGCCCTTTCCCACAACATTTTTCCAAAGGATGTGGTAGCAGCGCTTGTTTTTTTGGTGCAGCACCACCTCCCCCTCATATTGGTGGAAGGCACAGGAAGGGATATAGGGGCATATTTACAAGCCCCTATCGCCACCACAACGTCACTTTCAGTGATGTTGTGATGGCAATGAAGGCTTTGTCTTATTTACAAGGTAGCGTTAAGTCACTTAACGTGGCTTAACGCTGCCTTGTAGATAAGGCACCCTTTCACGCTGTACTTAGCGTGAAAGGGGAGAGAAAAGGGTGTTGCGGTGGGCGTTCCACCGCAACACCCATTGATGTTGACGCTGCCCCCTATTTACAAGGGTGGTGTAAATACGAGGCAGCTCCAAAATTAAGACCAGGGAAAACCTGGTCTTAAACAGGCGAAATGAAGAGAAATGCTTTATTTCTCCTCGTTTTTGCTGTTTCCATGTGTGCTGCGTTGTGCAGCACACATAGAAACAGCAAATTGCCATTGATTGTTTATGTGCAGGAAGGTCTCCCTTCCTGCACATAAACAATCAAAAAAAGAAATGACAGTTTGCAACTTCTATGTGTGCTGCATTAAACAGCACACATAAAAGTTACAAAACGTCATTTAAAGAGTGTTTATGTGTAGGAAGGGAGACCTTCCTGCACATAAACAATCTTCCCCTCAGTGCATACACCCTTGCACTATGGTGCAAGGGTGCCTGTGTTGGCGCTAGGCTGCTAAGTTTAGTGCTAGCATAGGGGGAAACACAGGGCTGTACCATATTGTTGTAAATATGGTGCAGCCCTGCGTTTCTGAAGTGGCGGAGTGCAGCATTAAGCCAGGAAGGCTAACGCCGCACTCCGTCACTTCATTGTAAATATGCCCCATAGATTCCCTGAGAAGAATATGCAATGGGCGCAAGTGCGGTGCAGCATGCACTGCCTCAAGGGCGCTGCATGCACCCAGCAACAGGTGATGCACTACTGGGCTCAGATCATTAATCGTTACCAGGACCTCCTGGACCTGTTTGGCATTGAGGTGAGGCCTCAGACAGGTAAGTTAAGTTTAACATTTATTAATGTTATTTTGCAGGAAACATTATATAGTTGTAGGTTTGATTGTGTATATGCACCAAATAAAAAGGACTTTGGTATTTTGTCACTTTCCTAACTCAGTGTAGGTGGCACTATGCTAATCCTATGCTTAAAAATTCTGCTATAAAAACAGACATTTGTAGTGAGCAGTTTTAGAATGTTGGTGGTGTTGAAGAGCGTGCCATATAGAGGAGCTGCTGTCCACCTAAAATGTGAGAACTACCCAGAGTTCCCTACTTCCTTTTTTGCATAACTTCTGGGGCACTCTAAACCTCAAAGGATATTGCTTTGACTTATACAGGTTGCTGCCTTGTGTTTGGGCAAAACTATATCTCACTAACGAGCTCTAATAAGCATGAAACAAAGTGTCAGGGACTGCTTTTATTCATTCCAGGTTGGCTTGGATGGTATTTTACCAATCCAAAGATGTATTACTTTGCCTGGAGTGGTAAAAGGCTTTTGTCATTTTCCAGCTCAGTGTGGACAGCACTAGTTAGTCCTATGCTTAAACACTTTGCTGAAAAAATGTCAAAGGGCTTTGTCACTTTTCTAGCTTGCCCTAAATGGCTAATCCTATGCTTAAAACCCTGCTAGAAAAACAGACATTTTAGGTGAGCAGTCAGAGTTAGAGTTAGAGTGTTGCTGGTGTTGTAGAGTGCTCTATATAAAGAAGCTACTCTGCACCTAAAACGCTACTCAGAGTTCTCTACTTCCTTTTTGCATAATTTAAGCAGCAATCTAAGTCTGAATGGGTACTGTTTTGACATGTATGTATGGTTTGTGTATATATATATTATATATTACCTACTGGCGGTTGCCAGTAGGTAGTTATAGTTAGGACTTAGTTTCCATAGGAAAAGCGTTTTTTCTTTTGCCAATATCTTTGGCGCCGTTTAACGAATCTTCGCGACATTTTCAAAACTAATGGCCCGCTCAGGTCAGCTCCTGTCTTGAAAGTTTTGGGGTGATTCGTCAAGCGGGGGCTGAGAAAAAAGGGGGTCCCAAAACACGTTTTCCCATGTTAATTTCCATAGGAAATATTGGAACAGGCTACAGCCCGAACTGCTGAACGGAATTACACCAAATTTGGCAAAAAGGTAGCCCTTGGTTCAGAACGAGACCTTTTTTAAATGGTGTAAATCCGTTCAGTAGTTCCTGAGAAATTAAAAAAAGAAAAATATCGATATCTGAGCACCGAGTAGGGTTTGCAAACCTTCCCGGGCACGTGCTTCACTCTGATTGGCTGCCAACACTCTAATCCAGAATGTGTTGGCAGCCATATTGTGACTCGGTAATCGAGTGACAAGAAAACAGTGAAAAAAACATTAAAAAACAAGAAAAGGGGGCAGGGTAGAAACATCCTGACCCCCTATGTTTGCTGAGGGGGTCCCACAGGGATCCCCATGGCCAAAAAAGGATTTTTTTTTTTAAACGGCAGAAGTCGCGCTGTGTTTGCGAATCCAAACGAAAAAAAAAAAGAAAGGAGCGTGCTTCGTTTTCTATAAGCCCCCGGGTGGGCCAGGTCCCGGGGGTAATCAGTTTTTAATTTGCAGGGGCCCGCTGGGGGCCTCCACATACCCGGGGACCGCCACCTCCCCGGGGCATTTGTAATTGAAAGGGGGGGCTCGCTAGCCCCCCAAAGCCCCGGGGACCACCACCTCCCCAGGGCTTTATTAAATAATGAGGGGGCCTCACGGGCCCCACAAGCCCAGGGACCACCACCTCCCGGGGCTAAGTAAATGAAGTGAAGGGGCCGCGTGGCCCCCTCGTGGAGCCATCGATGGCCCTGGGGACCGCCACCCCCAGGGTCGGCTCCTGTAATGTCCCGGGTGCCCACCTCGGGACATTAATGTTTGCAATGACAGGGCAGGAGCTGTGTGGCTCCCGCCCTGTCATTGCAAACACTGCTTTGCTTCTTGGAAGTGAGAGCAGGAAACCTGCTCTCGCTTCAACGAAGCAAAGCAGTATTGGTTTTGGGCAAGGGGAGCTGCATGTTAGCAGCTCCCCTTGCCCAAAAGCAATGCCGGCTCCCGTAGGAGGCGGGGAGCCGGCTGGAACCGTGGGCACATTGGGCCTGCCCCCACGGTACCCAAGGGCATGCCTCGGGCGATGGGGTCCCCGAGGCAGAATTAAACAATATAGAATAGAGGGCATTTTTTTTTTTATTGCGCGCGCTTGGAGTCGCGATTCCATCGCGTCCTCCAGTGTAAACGAGATGGGTTCGCGAATTCAGACGAAAAAAAAGGAGCGCTTTGTTTTCTATAAGCCCCTGGGTGGGCCAGGTCCCAGGGGTAATCAGTGTTTAATTTGCGGGGCATTTGTAATTGAAAGGGGGGAGGGGGGCTCGCTGCCCCCCTAAGCCCCAGGGACCACCACCTCCCCGGGGCTTTATTAAATAATGAGGGGGGCCTCACGGGCCCCCCCAAGCCCCGGGGACCAGCACCTCCCCGGGGCTTTGTAAATGAACTGAGGGGGGCCGCGTGGCCCCCCTTGTGGAGCCGTCGATGGCCCTGGGGACCGCCACCCCCCAGGGCCGGCTCCTGTAATGTCCCGGGGTGCCCACCCCCAGGACATTAATGTTTGCAATGACAGGGCGGGAGCCATGTATACAAGACAGTTTGAGGTAAAAGCAACATCAATTGTGCAAAGGTGTCCTTCATTAGCATTTCCAGACCTACCTAAGTCAATGTGCCTAGGTCATTGCCACCGCAGTGCACAATCATGAGGTCAGGGTGTTGGAGATGCAAAAAGGTTTTAACCAAAGGCATCAATTGGTGCTACTTTAATCCTCTCTGTGCAATCCATTCAATAGTTTTAAATCACAAGGGGGGAGGGAGGAAGAAGCGGTGATCCATTCAGCTTCCAATTAAAGCACAAAGATCAAAAAATGAAGGGGGCTGTTTCCAGAGCAAGAACAAGCAAATACTCCCGCAGCTGCAGAAGGCGGGGAGAATCTTGCTGGTCCCCCGAGGAAGCCCACACACGGGTTCCCTAGGTACTACTGACCTACCTATCAGAGTGGACAGACACAGAAACCCACTCCTAATTGCTGCACAAATAGTGTTAGCTCATTTTCACTGGTCCTGACGAAAGCCCCCTAGACCCGGCTGGGCATAATGGGGCTGAAACATGTCGACCTTATAAACAGACTTTACTAGTAATACGATCCATATACGCACACTCACTGTTTCTAACTTCTTCAACATCCCCTTCTCAATAAATAATTGTTTTCTAAAGAGGATGTAGAAAGAATTTTAACCTCACTTCACACTGAGCACTTAATTTTTGGTCTCTGGACACTACTGCAATACCAGTGGTTGACCTCCAGGTGGAGGTCAACATACCAAAAAGTAAACCCTATGATGATGCTGTCACGGTACGAATAGGCAGAGAACCAAGATATACTGCCCTTCCACCTACGTACGTGTATGAGAGTTTTTTACAAAAGGCACCACTAATGACCCTGGTTATGTAGGTACAAGTGATCCATTCCCCCCCTTCATTTTTTGATCTTTGCATCCATTTAATATCCACATTTTGCAAAACTAGGTCTTTGTCAATACCTCTGCATTCAGCATACCTTTTGCACCAGAAAACATAGCTGTGTCCAACAATCCACACTGTAAGCATTTTGAAGGGATGTCTGGAAGTAATGAAAAGATGTCTGTAGCTGATGTACTCAGTTGGTTGAATGAGAGGTATCTAAAATGGTGGACAAGATGCTGTTTTTTAAAAAGTAGAGAATTGATTGGGTGTTTAAGAACATTGTACATTCAAAGTAGGGTGCATTTAACTTTTTTTTAAAAGCATATTTCTTATTGGTTAGTAAGAAATGTTGGAAAGGTACAGTAGAAAGGATAAGATCATATTTTGGAAATGTCAACCACACCTGCTGTTTGCATTTGCAACATTGTGTGGTGTACTTGAAAATATGGTGAACTTGTGACCTGTCAGTTCAGTTGAGTGTTCCATGAACTGTTACTATGGAAACTGGGATTAAGCAGCATGGGGGTAGGGTTAAAAGTTAACTGTGGCATTAAAATGTGATTTTATAATTTATATAAAAGTAATATGTTAATACAGTGACATTTCCCAAGTCAGTGCTATCTTTAAAAGTGGTGTATTATTAAAAAATAGTGGTAAATGTATGTGTGATATATTTTTGAACTCCCGTGTAGATTCGCGGTTCCATTGCTTTGCTGCACGGTGGAGTCGCGACTCCCAAAAAAATCCAGAAGCAGTCTGGGTACTTTTAGAAGTCAGTTGGTAAGGGTTGATATGTCTAACCAATAGAAATGTGTTTTACAATTTGAAATAATCTGGGAAGCAATGTGATTTGTTACTTACATGTATATGTGTGGAGAAAGAGAGGGCAACTTTGCCATTACTGGTTTTGCCTTGCGGAGAGCAGTGCATTACATTGATTGTGTGCATAAGAAAATCCATTCTGAGTTTCTGATATTTCATATTCTACAAATCAATTTGGAAGGTAAGTTATAAATTTGTAAGGTGTATTATGTGTTACCTTTATTTTTAAAGGTAAAAAAATATTCATGAACTTTGATGTTTGAAATATATTATTAAATGTAGAGATGTTTATTATAGTTTGTTGTAATGTAGTTAAATGTTGTTTGAAATAGATTTTGTATAGTATTATGTGTATATTGGAATATGGATTACTGACTATGGTAGTTTGTTTTAGTGTGTGGATATATATATTTGTACTATACCGCATAATTTTAGCTGTTTCTTTAAGTTTGGAGGTGGACTATGTCAAATATTAAGGTGTGCATGGAGTTCTGTCTCATGTATGTTTCTACTTCTATATGTATTTTCATATGTCTTATACATTTTATGGTGCATGATGTATAAGAAAGAGCTGTTGTTGCTTTTTATGTGGTAGGGTCAAGAGTGTGAGTACTAGTAGAATGGTGAAGATGCAGCACAAAACTGTGCTTTGAAGGATGTACACATAAGGTATTATTAATTAGGCTTCTTTTTTGTAGTTTGTACAAAGGTATAGTTGAATGATGCCGCATAATTTTAGATAGAATGGTGAAGATGCTGCACAAATGTGTGCTTTGAAAGATGCTTATATAAGGTGTTATTAATTAGGCTTCTTTTTTCTAGTCTGTAGAAAGGTATAGTTGAATGATGCCGCATAATTTTAGAAAGAAAGGTGAAGATGCAGTATAAAAGTGTGGGTTCAAAGATGCTCATATAAAGTGTTATTAATTAGGCTTCTTTTTTTTTAGTCTGTTGAAAGGTATAGTTGATAGATGCCGCATATTTTTAGATGTTTGGTTGAAATTGTAAGTTTGTTCTTTGAATTTTTAAGGTTTGGATAGTGTTATGATTCAGATATATTTATGCATGCTTTTAGTAAGATGGTGACACCACTTTTGTACTCTTGTAATCACTCAGCCAGTAGTCATGCTGTTATCAAATCACACAGGCACTACTTTTGCAGTCTTTTATTTAGTCAGGCTCTACCTCAGTAGTCCTGCAATCACCCAAGAAGTACCCATGCACTTATAAAATCACCCAGTCACTTGCTATGTAGTCATGTAAATCCCCAGACATTATCCCTGAAGTCATGCAATCGCTGACGTGTTACCCATGTAGTCCTTTAATCCCCTTGTACTGTTTCAACCACATACGCACTTTTCTTGTACTTATGTGATCACTCAGCCACTAGTCATGTACTTTTAAATTCATCCAGTCACTTCCTTTCCACACCAGTAATCACTCAGGCAGTATCTTACTAGTTCGGTAATCACCCAGGAGGTTCTGATGAACTTATAAAATCACCCAATCACTTGCTATCTACTTCAGTAATCCCCCAGATATTACCCTTGCATGCTAGGAATCACTTGGGGTCTAGTTACGTACTACCCCTACAGTTATGAAATGATTCAGGCTGTTGCTGTGTAGTCATCTCATTACCTATACACTATCCTTGCAGTCGTCAAATCACCCATGCCTTTCTGTTGCATTCATGTATTCACCTAGTCAGTACTCAATGATTGATGAATCCCTTCAACTGCTATTTATACAGTTATCCATGCACTGAATGTGTATGTTTGCACTCATGAAATTAGCCAGTCACTTTTCATGTTGTCCTGTACTTACCCGGTGACTTATAGTTGACTTATGTAATAGTGTGCTGCTTTATTTTTGAGTCGGCCGAACTGTCATGCACTTATAAAAACACCCAAATACTCACCATTCAGTCTTACAATGATGCAGGTGCTACATATGCAGTGCTGTAATCACTCAGGCATTAATTCAGCACTGATGCAATCATTTAGGCACTATCTATGCACTTATGCAATCACTAAGGTATAACTTATGTAGTTATATAATCACCCAGGCACTACTGTTGCACTCCTTGAATCACGGAGGCACCACTTTTGTACTCTTGTAATCACTCAGCCAGTAGTCATGCTGTTATGAAATCATCCCGGCACTACTTTTGCAGTCTTTTATTTACTCAGGCTCCACCTCAGTAGTCCTGCAATCACCCAAGAAGTACCCATGCACTTATAAAATCACTCAGTCACTTGCTATGTAGTCATGTAAATTCCCAGACATTATCCCTGCAGTCAATGCAATCGCTGATGTGTTACCTATGTAGTCCTTTAATTCCCTTGTACTGTTTCAATCACATACGCACTTTTCTTGTACTTATGTAATCACTCAGCCACTAGTCATGTACTTTTAAATTCATCCAGTCACTTCCTTTCCACACCAGTAATCACTCAGGCAGTATCTTACTAGTTCGGTAATCACCCAGGAGGTTCTGATGAACTTATAAAATCACCC
Organism: Calotriton arnoldi; assembly: GCA_963921515.1. Taxonomy (NCBI): domain Eukaryota; kingdom Metazoa; phylum Chordata; class Amphibia; order Caudata; family Salamandridae; genus Calotriton; species Calotriton arnoldi. The sequence continues at coordinate 413,209 of CAWUFW010013950.1, forward strand.
ACTCACTTGCTATCTACTTCAGTAATCCCCCAGATATTACCCTTGCAGGCTAGGAATCACTCGGGGTCTAGTTACGTACTACCCCTACAGTTATGCAATGATGCAGGCTGTTGCTGTGGAGTCATCTCATTACCTACACACTATCCTTGCAGTCGTCAAATCATTCACGCCTTTCTGTCGCATTCATGTATTCACATAGGCAGTACTCAATGACTCATGAATCCCTTCAACTGCTATTTATACACTTATCCATGTACTGAATGTGTATGTTTGCACTCATGAAATTAGCCAGTTACTTTTCATGTTGTCCTGTACTTACCCAGAGAGTACCCTTGCAGTCATACAATTACACAAGGACTACCCATTGAGTGTTGGAATTACTTAGTGAGGTCTATTACGTGTCTTAGTTTCTAGGTTTCAACATGTTTCAGAAATATTGTATACATATTTCTTTTACATATTATCATGGTTTGATACCATAGAGAGATATGTATGCGTGCTTTTAACAATTTGGAGACACTTATAGTTGAGTTATGTAATAGTGTGCTGCTTCATTTTTGACTAGGCTCAACTCTCATGCAGTTATAAAAACACCCAAATACTCACCATGCAGTACCTTACTTGCCTTTTTTCCATCTATATTGTCTGTTTCTGCAGTTCTCTTGTATCTTGCTACACTTTACTTGCCTGTTTCTGTAACTGTGTTGCCTTTTTCGGCACCTCTCCTACCCCTTTCTGTAGTGCTGTTTCCTATTTTCCACCTCTGATACTTCTTTCTGCACCTCTTTTGCTTCATTCTGCTCTTCACTTGCCTTTTTCTGTACCGCTCTTGCCTATTTGTGCACCTATGTTGGTTCTTTTTGCACTGCTCTATCTTCTTCCTGCACCTCTGATTCAAATTTCTTCAGTTCTTTTTCCTTTTTTCTGCACTTGTCTTCCCTCTTTCTGCACCTCTCTTGCCTCACTCTGCCCACCTGTTCCTCCTTTCTGTACATCTTTTGCCTGCTATCTGCAACTCTCTTCCCTCTTTCTGCACCTCCGTTGGTTCTTTCTGCACTGATCTGCCTTCTTCCTGCACCTCTGTTTCAAATGTCTTTATTTCTCTTGCCTTTTTTTGCACCCCTCTTCCCTCTTTCTGCACCTCTCTTGCCTTACTCTGCTCACCTGTTTCCTCTTTCTGTACCTTATTTGCCTCTTTTTGCACCTCTGTTGATTCTTTTGCACTACTGTTGCTTCTTTCTATGACCTCTCTTGCAAATTTCTGCACGCCTCTCATACAGTTATAAAAACACCAAAGTAGTTGCCATGCAGTCTTACAATGATCCATGCACTAGATATGTAATGCTGTAATCATTCAGATATTACTGTTGTATTTTTTTTCTGCACCTCTTTTCACTTATTGTGCAGCTCAGGCTGTAATTGTTACCATATTCAGAAAACCATATATGCATTTCTTTGTAGCTTTTAAAATAGAAAGTGTTTCTTTAGTAATAGATAAGTATATATGTATATAATTATTTTAATAATATCAAATTATTTTTAAAATTCTTTTTTCAGATATTCTGCATTATTATTATGAAAGAATAACCATGACAAAAAAAGCGCAAAGGAAGAAACAACAAAGAAAACAGTACTATTTAAAGGAGAAAGAAACGCACTAATTAGATAAACTACAACATGTGGCAAAAAAGAAAAAGTCTTGTGGTAAGAGAACAAAGGAATTTATTAAAAGAATTTCAAGGAGAGGAAAGGATTTTGGAAATGATGAAAATAGAAAGAATACTTGTAGAATGAAAAAGAATGAAATGAAAAAAAGACAAATTAATAGAAATTCAGGAAATGAGAAAAATATCTATGTTGAAAGAAGAAAGAAACAATTTTATGAAATTAGGAAACGTATGTATAAAAGTAGAGTACTAAAAAAATGTGTTGAAACATGGCAAGAAATATAAAAAAAGATCTGCATTTTATAAAAAGAAATAAAAGATTGAAAGTATAGTCGAAAAGGCTTTTGAATTGAAAAGAAAATTGTTCATTTTAGTTTTAAAGAGAATGCGAACATTAGATAAACCAATGCATTCTATGAAGAACGAAACTAAAAGGAAAAGACTAATCAACAGAACTAACTTTTGTAAAAAAAAATTGGGTGAATGGAAGCATACTTCTAGTTCAGAACCTTTTTTTAATGAAGAGAGCTATTTTCAAAACAATACATTAGTTCACGCAGTTGATACCAGTGGTCGTGCTTATGAAGTGAAGAACGGTTGTGCAATTGACAAAGAAAAGATGGTTCCTAGAAATGTGGAAGAAGTGATAGCTGAAGAAGTTCAAGGGAGACGTACACAAGCTCCAGTGTATATATGGGATTGTAGTAGTATTTGTAGTATACGACAGGAGTCTATTGATATTTTACGAAATTTCTTACGAGGTTATACTAAAAAAGTATTAAACAAAAGATTAAGATGTTGCAAGGAAAAAGAAAGAAGAGAAAGCAGCTGGGTCATAGATGACTGCACCACCAGGACTAGTCACAGATTGTATATAATATTGCCCACCTCAAATGATCTGCTGCTTATAGACCATAAATATAGCTATGTAAGTTGGTTGGATGAGAGGCAATATATAGACACAGACAATTAAGTACACACAAACACGTCAATAAAAGTTATTTGAAAATCAACGTTTCTGGTCTATTTTATTCTCAGTTGTGCTTCGTATAATAGAACCAGCCAACGCGTTTCGCCCAAAAATGGGCTTCTTCAGGGCTGTAATGGCATACAACATGAGTATATTTTAGAATAATGATGTTAGACCACGAAAAACATTGTAAACATGTGAAAAAGATAAATTTATAGAAGAAAAGGATAATAGAGAGGAAAGAAAAAAAGAGCCAAGAGAGAAGTGAAAAGTGTTAGATAGAAGTGAAAAATGACATGGGGGTGAGATCTAGTGAGAAAAGTAATTACCCGTGAACAAAAAAAGTGTGTGATATGTAGAGCCAAGCAAAAATTAACGAAAGATGAATAAACCCCATTTAAAAAGTAACACCATATGTAAGACTGCCTTATAGACCAGTGCCAATGTGCCAAAAGATCTAATTTGCCTAGATAAAACTAGCTTACCAAAAGGATATAGAAATGAAATGTATCCTCAGACGCGCATATCAAAGAGGATTGAAGCAAATCCTAAAAAATGCCAGAAAAATAAGTAAAATGAGCATGTCTAAAACCAATCTGGCAAGAATGAGCAAAAGCTTGGTAAAGAAATAAAGGCTAGACATACCTAGGACGCATAGGTGAGGCTCATGGTAGAGCGAAGTCCTATGAGTATATATAGTATGGTGTACCTGCAAAGAAATTAATTATTGAATTAAGTTTGTAGAGAAGCTCCAGCGCTTCTACTAAACCACGTAACCTCGATGTATTCAAGTGTACACAAGCCCAGTATCCTCTATAGCCATGAGTCAGTTAAAGGTGATAGAGGCTAACGCGCATATGAACAGCAGAATTCATAAAGAGTAATTTAAGCCAGGAAAAAAATCTTTTTTTATAGAAACGCAAGAGGAGCTCGAAGGCCCATAGATAACGTGATATCAAACACAATAAAGTTTAAAAGTGTAAAAACTCCGACACCCCATACAATGTAGAATCCAAATGATAGCAGATTAAATGTAAAGTAATACGCAAGCTCCGCGCAAGAGGAGAAACATAATTATGTCTCAGGTCAGTAGCGGTCAGTAGCGTTAATGCCGCTCATGGAGATAAGACACATGGGTAAAGGCATAGCGTTAAACCAAAACAACAATATGGGAAAGGAATGTTTTAAATGGCGTGCAATATGTGTAAAAATACACTGTTACTATAATCAGTAACTTGGCAGGCTACACACGCAAGGGGCTGAGGTAAAAGGTGAGCTGTCAGCGCGGGAAACCTGGGTGAACAGCGGGCATACAGAAGCTCGTAAAGAAATATAAACGATACGCTGGAACAAAAGCTCCGCGGTGCGTTGGAACATGGGGGGACCGGGGTGAGGTCTAAACACGCAGAATCATAAAATGAAAGTGAAAAGTGCGCTGAGAAGAACAGTGCGCTGGGACCTGAACTACACTGGGAAAAAGAGAACTTATGACTCGCTGGAACCTAAATTTCCAATGCGAAGCCAAATCGAGCCAGTTGCGCCGAAAATTTAAGCAACAAACAAACTGTTCATAAAAAAGGGGGTCATGACTTACTTCAATCGGTATTAGCCGCATAAGTATATTGGAGCCGTGTCCGTGAAAACCGTCTTAAACCAGCACGAGAGTTGAAAAATGCTAGAGCCCGCCAATGCTTTTATGAGGCATCCATCAATTACTGGCGAGCTCAGGACTAGATCCTTGCAAAGTGAGGAAAAAATACTGGCTTGCAAGGTCATTCTCTGGCTTGTCTTTCTAGAAAAGTGTGTCAATGTGTTTTTCATCATTTGAGAATGTTAGCAGTATATCATTCTGTAATGCGGAAGTTAGTAAGAAGATTATACTATGTAAAAAGTCCTGCAATAATTTTAAGTGACTTAAACACTGCTCTTTTGCATGGGTCAGTATCAGATGTAAAAAAGTTTGTGATGATATAGAGTTTTGTTTCTTTGGTCCTGAACAGGAGTGTATAGAAAGTGAGAGTTTGATAAGTGTAGGTGTTGAAGAAGAGGTGGAAGATAGTAGTACTGAGAAGTTTGAAGAAGAAATTACGAAGTTTAAGGTAATTTGTTGTGAAAGACCAAACTATGTTTGTGTTTGTTGTCGACGTACTCACTATAGAAATCAAACTAGGAATGTTGATCTGTATTTAAAAAGTAAAAAAGAAAACAGTGATAAGTGGAAGGAATTTGGAGCTTATTTGTTGGTGGAAGATTGATTTGAGTTGGGTAGTGATCAACGTATTTGTAAATATTGTTATACCAAATTAGAGGAGAACAAAATGCCAGCTAGAGCTGTACAGAATAACCTAGAGGTGGTAGCTATTCCTCCAGAACTGGTAGATTTAAATACGCATGAGTCCATTCTGATTCAATCTGTGCACCCGTTTCAGGCTATTGTTCGTATGAAGCCTAAAACAGGTAATCTGCCTCCATCAGATTTACAAAGTGGCTTAAAAGGAAGAGTTGTGTATTTACCTTTAAATTTAAAGAAAAATATTGAAACTATTGGTGTAGAGAAAGAGGAAACTGAACCTGTAGTTATTCTAGTTAATCGTGTTCCTACGAAGAGTAGGAAAATATGGAAAGAATTAGTAGATGTCAGCAAAGTGCAAAAGGCTACGTTATAGCTCATAAAAAACAATGTTTATTACAAAAATGTGTATGTGGAAGAAGAAGAAATAGTTTTAGGAGATGATAGCGAAATTTCAAGTGGCCAAATTGAAAAAGTGGACATCTCCAAAAGTGAAGAAATTTATGAACATTATAGTGTACATCCTTTACATTCAAAGGAAGTGATTGGGAATACTATTGAATTATTCCAAATGAAGAAAGCGAAGGGAACTTCTATGAGTGTTTGGGAAAGAAGTTTGGAAGCTCATTGTTTTCCACAGCTCTTCCGAACTGGAAAAGGTGGACGATATGATGAACGACCAGTACAGATTCCAGCGTCAGAATATCGTACAACAAGATTGTACTCAGAAGATCCAAGATTTCGACAATGTATTCCATATATATTTCATCTTTTGTTTGAAAGTGACTTGTCTGGACTTTCATATGCAGTGAACCACATATTAAAAACAGGAGTTCATCTTCAACATGTTTCTGCAAAGGAATTCATGGACAAAGTACAACAGAGAGACGATCATTTAGAATCTCAATTGATTAATTTGATGGCATGTCAACGTGGTACTAATGAGTATTGGTATCGTCGTCATGGAGAACTTAAATGTATGTTAAGGAACTTAGAAACCCCTACATGGTTTGTTACGCTAAGCTGTGCTGAATACGCATTGGACGATTTACTTTAATTTCTTCGTGAAGCAAATTCAAATATTAAAAACATTCAATTCAAGACAACTGGAGAACTGTGTTCCTTGGATCCTGTAAATGTGTGCAGACATTTTAATCATAGGTTTCAAGCTATGATGTCTTTTATCTGCAATAAAAACAACCCACCTCTTTGAGAAGTTATTGATTTCTTTTGGAGAAAGGAGTACCAAGCTAGAGGTGCTCCTCATATACATATGCTTTTATGGATCAAGGATGCACCTAAATTTGGAACTGATTCAGATGAGACTGTTTTATCTTTCATTAAAGACTATGTTACATGTGGTATTCTAAAAACAGGAGAAGAAAATACCTTAAGACAACAAGTTTTACGGCTTCAAACTCATCGATGTGGCAAATACTGTCGATGGAAATACAAGTCAAAAGAAAAGTTTTATACAAAATGTCGTTTTGGATTTCCACGTCCAGTAATTTCCAAAGGAAGAGTCAACAGTTTCATGTCAGCAGTGAGGCATACTATAACTCGAAAATCTCCAAAAAATACTTACAATTTAAAAAGAAGTGAACATTCAAAGTATATTAATGATTACAATCCAGTGATTTTGTCGATGTGGAATGCAAATATGGATATCCAGTATTTTGCAGATAATTCCATTGCTGTTGCTCGCTATGTTACGTCATACATAACAAAATCTGAAAAGACGGAGTTGAATGAAATGTGGGAAGAAATTTCACAAGAGAAGACTCTTAGTAACAAATTGTACAACTTTAGTTTGAAGATGCTGTCCCATCGAGAGATTGGATCCTACGAATGTTCGGATGGGTTGACCTCTGCAAGTTTATATTCAAAGTCAAGAGGAATCATTTGGGTTAGTCTAGGTCTTGCTGCAACACGAAATCGAGTATTGAAATCTGTACAAGAAATTGAATATTTAGCATTAAATGATCCGGAAAGCACAGATATTGTTAAAACAAAAATGTTGGATACGTACTATCCTAAAAGAAGTTCACATCTTGAAAACATATGTCTCTATGAAGTACTGCAATATTATAGCTTTAAGAGAAATATTATAGAGAATATAAATGAACAAAAATATGAAGTCATTGGATGTGATGGATGTTTGGTGAAACATACTAAAGGAAATCTCATTAATCACAGGAAACTCAGTTGCGAAACTCCAGATAAAAGGGAATTTTTCTATTTAGCACTTCTGCAACTGTTCAAGCCTTGGCGTACTGAAATGGAATTACTTGGAGATTTTCAGTGCTATGAAGATTCTTTTAATGCATGTAAAGATAGCATTGAATGCACAGTTTTTCCAAATTATCTACAAATGTTGAATGAAGAGATTCAACAAGAAGCTACTATTGCAGCTGAAATTGCTAGGACAGTTCTCAAGATAGTCAAAGTTCTGCTCCACTGAGTCAAGACCCACTAGGAGAACCTATTGTTGAAAATGAAGCAGCAATCGCCATGAGTGAAGTAGAAACGGCAATGCATCAAGCTCAACAGAATATTATGGAGTTGGGAAACTTGGAAGAACAACTAAATATTGAACAGAAAGAAATATATCAGCAAGTTACACAACAGATAGGCCATGGTTTACTTCATGAAGAAAAAAGAATGCAACTGCACATCATTTAAACCTATTGGAATGTATATCAGTGGTCAAGCTGGTACAGGAAAAGGTTTCTTAATTAAAGTTTTGACCAGTTATCTACAGAAAACCACTGATTCACATTTATCTTGTGTTGTAACCGCTCCAACTGGGTTAGTAGCACACAACATTAAAGGGATTACATTACATTGTTTACTGATGCTACCTGTTGAACATGAAAACAAGTTGGAATATCACAAGCTATCTGGAGAAGCTTGTTATGAAGTTTCAAGAGTACTAAAGAAAATGAAACTTCTGATAATTGATGAGGTGAGCATGGTCTCAAACTTAATGCTTGCCTTTGTACATTTAAGAATGCAGCAACATTTTAAAAACAGATTATGATGTCTTATTTGGAGGAAAACATGTGATTGTTTTCGGCGATCTACTGCAACTTACTCCTGTAAAAGGGCAACCAGTTTTTAAAACACTTGTGCATGAAGACACCAGGAAATGTTTGGGAAGTATTGGAAATGTCAACATTTGGTCACTATTTTGAATATAAAGAACTTATTAAGAATATGCGACAGGCAAGTGATGAAGATTATGGAAGCATTCTTCAAGATATAAGAATTGGTGTATTGACAGAACATGGTAAAGAAGCTTTGCAAAGTCGGCTACTTACAAACTTGTTTCCAAATGAAAATGTTGCTCCAGAAATAACATACAAAAAAATTGAAAGAAAATAAATCTATAATGTGTCTAATGCCAACACTGCAAGAGTGTTCTACATTCAATCAAGAACATTTGAAGTTGGAAAAACAACAAATAATTAAAATGTAAGCCATTGATAAAATAGAACACGAAGGAATTACTATTATTTTGTCAGAAAAATTAAAATCAAAATTGGATTCTTTGGAAAAATCTATATCTAAGACTGCTGGTTTAGAAAAGAATTTATATGTATGTGAAAACTGTCGGGTAATTTTACGGCTTAATTTGGATGTAGAAAAAGGTTTAGTAAATGTAGCAATGGGAAAAGTTGTTGATTTTGTTAATTATCCAAATAGAGATGGAATTTAATTTTTGAAGATTAAATTTGATCAGATTGAAGACGTAAAACAGATTGGACGATGTGCTGTTCGTTTTTGCTTGTTAAAGACTTGTATGTTCGTAGAAAACAGTTTCCTCTTTCTTTAGCATATGCGGTGACCATACATAAATCACAAGGTTTAAGTGTAGACAGTGCTTTGGTAAACATTGGAAGTACCGTGTTTAAAGAGGGTATGGCATATGTTGCATTATCCCAAGTCAGAACTTTATCTGGATTGTATTTGATTGATTTTGATGAAAGAATGATTAGTGCAGATGTAAATTGTGTAAGAGAGTATAATCGGTTAAAGAAGAACGTATGCTCCCAACTTAGGTGAATATCCTGTATATGAAAAGCGTGTATGATGTCAAAAACAAACATGAGACACTCTGTAGTAATGTTGGAAATAAGAAAAAAAATCAAAAGAATGTTGAGGCTCCAAACAAAAGGAAACAGACAGTGTTGATGATATTGTAGTATATCAGTTAGAAAATAGTTCAGGTATCAACTGCTATGCTAATGTAGTTGTGAACGTGATATTTTTTCTAGAAAATCTTCAACAACAAATTATGGAGAATCGAGGAAAAAGGTTTTGTTCTTTGTTGCATTCTATGTTTGAAAACTTGACAACCGATAAAACTAAAATCCAAAGTGCTTCTGGCATTCGGCATCTTCTGGATATATGTTCTGGTTCTTCACAATTTACACTTAATGTACAGCAAGATGTTCAAGAATTTCTTATGTTTATGCTTGCAGTATTGGAAGATGAAGGAATACAAATTGAAAATCTGTTTGGTCTTCGTTACAGATGGGATCATAAATGTGAAGATTGTTCATTTTCTTCTACCACTGAAATAGACACTGAACGATTCATATATTTGACAATACCAGATTGAAAAACAGTGTCTTTTAACAAATTAGTAAAATCAGCTAATCAAAATATGGAATGTACTCACTGCAAATCTGAAATGTTATCAACATTATTTATAGAAAGATTTGGAGAATATGGCATTTAATGCTACAACGTTGTAGAGCAGATGGAAGAAAATTGGAAACTAAAATTAAAATCTTTGTGGGAAGTCAACTGTCAATTTCAGTAAAAACTTTCAAAGCAGTGGCAATTATTTTCCACGATGGACCTTCTACAACATCTGGACACTATACTGTGTATTTAAAGTGCAATAAAGGATGGACACATTGTAATGATGCCCATTTGGAATTCAAATGTTGCTTGCCTTATGAATTACCAAATTCATATCTAATATTTTGATGCCAAAGTTCTGAAAACATCATTCGGCCTATTGGAAAGATGTCAACATGAATTAATGAGTTTTATTTTGGATATTTTCAATACAAACGATTACAGAAACATCATTCAGCCTATTGGGAAGATGTCAATATGAATTAAGAAGTTTGTTTTGGATATTTTCAATGCAAATGATTTCGGAAACATCATTCGGCCTATAGGGAAGATATCAACAATTGCTGTTTTAATTATTGTTTCTGTTCTTTGATATCATTTTTAGAAAATTGTTTTTCAAAGAAGCAATTCATATATTTGATCTTTGTATTATATGCAATGTTATTGAGGGTATTTTTTTTGAAAATGTAAACAGATAGTTGAGTATGTTGTAAATATTTTGAACACTGATTTGGTTTTTTTAACAATCTTATTGATTGTATTTTTTGCCCGCTGATACATGATGATCAACATTGAAATCACTGTGTATGGTGAAATTCAATAGAATCTGAAAACAGCAAAAAGGCAAACTGAATATGTTATGTAATTGTAAAATTATGTTGTGTTCTTAAAACTATAATATTATATGCAATAACAGTATTTTTCTTCTCTTTTACAGAAACTTATTCTAAAGTTTGAGAATATTTTAAATTTAGATTATAATAAAGAACTGAAAAAATAGTTTCAATGAGTTTCATATCTACTTCAAAAAAGGTAAGATTAAGTAACCCAAGCACTACCCATGTTCTGCTCCAATCACCTGTGTACTACCCAATCAACTCTTACAATCACCCTGCCTCTACCATGTACTAACCCAATCTCTCTGCCAATACCCAAGCACTTATAAAGTCACTATGCACTATCCTTGCTTTCCTCTAATCATCCAGTCAGTACTCATGTACTCATACAATGACACATGCACTATCCATGTATTCAACCAATCATCCAGACCTTACCTATAAACTCATGTAATTACCCAGGCATTAGGCATGCAGTTGTAAAATCAACCAAGCAATACCCATGCACTTAGAAAATCATGTAGGCACTACACATGTAGTCCTGGTATCATCCAGGCACTAGTCATACACTTATGCAATAACCGAAGCACTACCCATGCACTGCTACAATCACCCAGACACTACTATGTACTAATCCAATCTCTCCGCCAATACGCAAGCACTTATAAATTCACCATGCAGTATCCTTGCAGTATTCTAATCATCCAGTCAGTACCCATGTACTCATGTAATGACCCAGGCACTAACCATGCACTGCTACAATCACCTGTGCACTACCCATGCAGTCCTCTAATCACCTACACACTACTCATTCACTGTTTCAATTACCCAGGTAGTATCCATGCATTCCACAAATCATCCTCTCACTACCCATGCAGTCCTCTAATCACCTACACACTATTCATTCAGTCCTTCAATTACCCAGGTAGTACCCATCCATTCCGCAAATCACCATGTCAATACCCATGCACTCCTCCAATCACCCAGCCAGTATCATGTACTTATTCAATCACTCTGCCAATACCCAAGCACTTATAAATTCACCATGCACTATCCTTGCAGTACGTTAATCATCCAGTCAGTACCCATATACTAATGCAATGATCCAGGCACTAACCATGCACTGGTACAATCACATGTGCACTACCCATGCAGTCCTCTAATGACCTACACACTATTCATTCAGTCCTTTATTTACCCAGGTAGCACCCATGCATTCCACAAATCATCCTGTCACTACCCATGCACTCCTCCAATCATCCAGCCACTATCATGTACTTATCCAATCACTCCGCCAATACCCAAGCACTTATAAATACACCATGCAGTATCCTTGCAGTACTGTAATCATCCAATCAATACCCATGTACTCATGCAATTTCCCAGGCACTAACAATGCACTGCTACAATCACCTGTGCACTACACATGCAGTCCTCTAATCACCTACACACTATTCATTCAGTCCTTCAATTACCCAGGTAGTACTCATCCATTCCACAAATCACCATGTCAATATCCATGCACTCCTCCATTCACCCAGCCAGTAGCATGTACTTATTCAATCACTTTGCCAATACCCAAGCACTTATAAATTCACCATGCACTATCCTTGCAGTACGTTAATCATCCAGTCAGTACCCATATACTAATGCAATGACCCAGGCACTAACCATGCACTGGTACAATCACCTGTGCACTACCCATGCAGTTCTCTAATGACCTACACACTATTCATTCAGTCCTTTATTTACCCAGGTAGTACCCATGCATTCCACAAATCATCCTGTCACTACCCATGCACTCCTCCAATCATCCGGCCACTATCATGTACTTATCCAATCACTCCGCAAATACCCAAGCACTTATAAATTCACCATGCAGTATCCTTGCAGTACTGAAATCATCCAATCAATACCCATGTACTCATGTAATTTCCCAGGCACTAACAATGCACTGCTACAATCACCTGTTCACTACACATGCAGTCCTCTAATCACCTACACACTATTCATTCAGTCCTTCAATTACCCAGGTAGTACCCATCCATTCCACAAATCACCATGTCAATATCCATGCACTCTTCCAATCACCCAGCCAGTAGCTTATTCAATCACTCTGCCAATACCCAAGCACTTATAAATTCACCATGCACTACCCTTGTAGTACCTTAATCATCCAGTCAGTACCCATATACTAATGCAATTACCCAGGCACTAACCATGCACTGCTACAATCACCTGTGTACTACCCATGCAGTCCTCTAATCACCTACACACTATTCATTCAGTCCTCCAATTACCCAGGTAGTACCCATGCATTCCACAAATCACCATGTCAATACCCATGCACTCCTTTAATCACCCAGCCAGTATCATGTACTTATCCAATTACTCTGCCAATACCCAAGCACTTATAAATTCACCATGCACTACCCTTGCACTCCTCCAATCACCCAGGCACTACCCATGCTCTCATGCAATGATCCAGGCATTACCGAAAAATGTATGCAATCACTCAGGCATTATCCATGCACTCTTCCAATCACCCATACATTACCTCTGCACTCATGCAATCTTCCAGCAATTAGCCATGCACTTACAAAATAATCCAAGCAATACGCATGCAGTTACAAAATTACTCAGGCATTACCAATGCACTCCTCTAATCACCCAGGCACAATTCATCCACTCATGCAATAACCCAGATTCTCCTCCATCTTGTGAGTTGCAGCCTACCTGTGCCCCAGATTGCAGTGAGCAGAGTCCAGGAAGTGGTAAGGAGGCAGACTAGTGCTGTCTCTTTCCTAAAGAGAGTTAAAAAACGATTTTCCCTATCTGTGATTACTGTCTTTGCCTGTGGTTGTTACAGTTTAAAATTGTAGTTTAAACCTACCCGTGATTGCATATTTAATTACCTCTTTTGTGTTCAAACTTGTGGTTTTTCCTGCCCATGATTGCTTCCATTTAACGTGTTGAATTGTGGGATTTGCAGTCCTAAATCTCTGTAGTTTTTCCCTCTCATTCCCGGTGACTATCAGTTTTCCCTCTAAATTTCCCCTTGTCTCTGTGCAAAGACCTGTATGTTAAACAGTGCACCCCCAGCCACCATTTTGTGTTAACAAGTCAGTGAAACCAGCCCCTCCTCCCCCAGCAACAGGGATATTCTACATCAGAGTGTGCCCTGAGGCAGCAGTGATCTTCTGTGTGCTGTTTAAACTGTGTTTAATAGGGACTGTGCACTTCGTTTTTGTCCAGGAGAGGGAGTAACGTTTTATACAAACACTATTTTCAGAGGACAAGTTAGGCCTTTACCTGCAGAAGTCCAAAGTGTGGATTGAGCCTGCCTGTCTCCTAGGAGATTCTGAACAAGAGAAGCAGCTCCCAACTCCTGGCCAGCAAACCTTGTCTGAGGTTGCTGGGACCATATATAGTCTGCTAGTGGTAGGTACACGTATACATTGATTGGAGGTTGTATCTGATGTTTCTATTGGATTAGGTTTAGTGTCCTCATTTGTTGGGTATTTGAGGGTTCTGATTGGTTTCTGGGTCTGTGATTCAATCAATGTAGGGTTGGGACTAGGGCTAGGGTTAGGATTTCTATTGGAAGTAGGGACTAGGGCTTCCTGTGTTATTGGTTGTTGGGACTAGGGTGGGACTAGGGCTAGGGTTAGGCCTTTAATTGGAAGTAGCGATTAGGGCTTTTGGTGTCATTGGTTGCTGGACTAGGTGTGGTACTGAGGGTAGGGTTAGGCTTTCTATTGGAAGTAGGGACTAGGGCTTCCTGTGCCATTGGTTGCTTGGACTTCGGTTGGGACTACTGGTAGGGCTAGGGCCTCTATTGGACGTAGAGATCAGGGTTTTTGAAAGTTATTGGGTGCTTTGACTAGGGCAGAGATTGGCTGTAAGGTCCTTGTCTCCTATTGTCTCTAGATTTTAGGGCTAGTGTTGTGATTGGATAGGGTTGGGGCTAGGGTTTCCATTGACTGAAGGGGTCACCTGATTACTAGGGCTATAAAACTCCTAGGGCGTCTCAGCTAAGGGTGGAGAGGACAAGGGTGAGTGCCTGTTTGAGCCTGTTCAAAACTGGTCAGGACCAGGGCCAGGAATGCTGCCCATTTTCCCATTCATTAATACCCACCCTATGTATTTGTCCCTCTGTACATAAGCATTGATTTTCACTATAGATATGTGCCTATCTTCGTGTATTGCTTTTTATAAACATGTACAATAATTATGTTGTTACAAAAACAAAAGAAAAAAAAAATCTTCTTTGGTCTACATGTACTTGCTTCCATTGGGCATCTATGTACCTCCATGTACTTGGATCTGTGTGTCTGTTACTTTTCTCCTGAAAAAGCATATCCAATGCACTACCCTATTTCTCATCCGCTACCTCTATCAATATCTTTAATCTGCATATACTTACCTCCTTTATGCATCTATATACTCTCAATGTACTTATGGATCTATATATTTATCACTTTCTTCTAATTTAGCATTTCCAATGCACTACCCTATTCTCAGCCTATACTTCCCTCAATATATCTTCTAGCCCAACTTTCTGACTCATCTCAAACTTCTTTCTACTACTCTTTCCAATTCACTACCCTATCTCACCCTATACATCTATCATTATATCCTCTACACCCACTCTCTCATTTATCCCAAACGCCATACCACTACTATGTTTCCCAAAATAACCCTTTCTTGACTCTCTCCTACTCCACCCCTCCTTGCATCTTCTGACACCTCCTTTACTGTACCGATCCCCCAAAACAAACCTTTCTAAACTCTTCCTTTGACTCTTCCCTCCAAAAACCCTTTTACTCATCCAAAAGCCTCCTCCTACTGCTATGACCTTAAAAAAGAAATCCTTCACTCTTCTATCCCTCCACTATCCTTTTCAATCAAAATAACAGACTAGCATGTTCACTTCTCTAATTCCACATTCCACTATACTAATTCACCACCAATCCTTTATGGGTTCCAGAGTAGCGTGCTACTCGCCAACAAAGCATTTCAACACCTCATCAGGGTTACAAGCGCTATATAAATGCAAACCTTTTTCTTTTTTACCCCTCCCTAACCCTTCTCAATCCAAATAACTGACTAACATATCCACCACTCAAATTACTTCATATTTCACTATACTAATTTTCAACACTAATGCTTTATGGGTTCCGGAGTAGCCTGCTACTCGCCAGAAAAGCGCTTCAACACCCATCAGGGGTAACAGGCGCTATATGAATGCAAACCTTTCCTTCCCTTCTATCCCTCCGCTATCCTTCTCACTCCAAATAACTGACTAATATCCACCACTCAAATTACTTTCATATTTCACCATACTAATTCACCACTAATCCTTTATGGGTTTCCGGAGTAGCGTGCTACTCGCGAAAACAAAAGCGAATCAACACCCCATCATGGGTTAGAAGCGCTATATAAATACAAACCTTCTTTCCTCTTCTATCCTTCTGCTATCCTTCCGAATCCAAATAACTGACTAACATATCCACCACTTAAAATGTACTTGCATGTTTCACTATACTAATTCAACACTAATCCTCTATGGGTCCCGGAGTAGCGTGCTACTTGCCGAAAAAGCGCTTTGACGCCTCGTCAGGGGTAGTAAGCCCTATACAAATGCAATTACAATGCAATTACAATACAATACTTATGCACTGCTGCAATCACC
Source organism: Calotriton arnoldi (assembly GCA_963921515.1). Lineage (NCBI taxonomy): Eukaryota > Metazoa > Chordata > Amphibia > Caudata > Salamandridae > Calotriton > Calotriton arnoldi. The sequence continues at coordinate 429,317 of CAWUFW010013950.1, forward strand.
CATGCACTACCTATGCACTTATAAAATCACCATGCACTATCCTTGCACTTCTCCAATCACCCAGGCACTACCCATACACTCATGCAATAACTCAGGCACTACCCATGCACTCATGCAATCACTTATGCACTACCCATGCACTCATGCAATTACCCAGACATTACCCATGTACTTGTCCAATCATGCAGGCACTACCCATGCACTCATGCAAGCACCTGCGTACTACTAATACACTCATGCAATCACCCAGGTACTACCCATGTACTCATGCAATCACTCATGCACTACATATGCAATCTTGCAACCACCTACTCAGTACCCAAGCACTCATCCAATCACTCTTCTATTACCCAAGCAATTATCTACTCATCCAGGCAGTATTCATGCACCCATGTAATCATGCAGATGTTATCCGTACATTTCATACAGCATATACAAATTTCTCTTTTTTAACCAGAATAGGTGGTTCTAACAAGAACCATTTTTTTCCTTCTTTTTGTATTTTATATTTTTGGGTGATTTTCTATCTTTTTTACATTTTTTTGCTGTTTTTTAAAAAATGTAACAAAAATAAACAGAATGAACTGTGAAAACTTTCACAACATTTTGCAATTAGTAACAGATTAACAAAAGTGGTTTGTGATTGCAAACACAATAGCACCCACGGATTGTTCTCCATGGCAGAGAACTTTGTTGCATTTAATACAACTCTGCTTAATTCTTGCGAATTCAGGTTTAATGTTTGTTGTCATGCCAGTTGGAGAACCAGATGATGTGCTCGGTCCTCCAGATTGCTCATGTTCTGCAGCCTGCTTCTCCAATGCATGACGGTGTTGCTTCCGTGCAAGGGCCTGTGGGTGAATAGTCTGTCGATGCTTAAGCATCGACGATGTGCCGCATGAATATTTTTTTCAGACCCACGCTGCAGGAAACTTTGGCACAGAGTGCACGTAACTTTGCGTGCATTCACCTTCTTTTGGCCTTCAGGGATGGAAAAGAAGGCCCAGACAACACTCTCAAATCTTTTTTTGACTGGTTCTGGTTCGTCATCTTCTTCCTCTGGATGAACCTGCTGTTGGATGCTGGAAGAAGCCATTTCTTCTTGCTGTTTTTGAAAAACACCAAAAAAATGCACAAAATGTAGAGAGAAATCCCAACTGCTGTCTCTCTGCTGAGGTTCTGGAAAGAAGAACAAAATTGGGTGGGGTCTTGTAACTTCTAGAATGAAAGAGTTATGAACCAATTAAATTCTTCCTTTAAAAAAAAGTCACCTGGAGTCGCGCACGCTGCATGCACCCAGCGTGCACCCATCGCGAGTTCTAAAAATATATTCACGAGTAATTTATCTTTATTCTACTTACAAAAATATGATTTTTATTAAAAAAGTAAATAATCTCTTGCTTTAATATACATGTAAAAGTTATATATATATAGATTTAAAAGTTAAAAATTGATGGCGGATTCGCGCACCCAGCGCGAGCGCCGCAACTCCATGCATAACTTTACGTGGGGTTGAATTCGCGCACCCGTCGCTTACGAAGTGCGCATCCTACACGACTTTACCAATATGGCGGCTTAAATTCGTGCACCGATCGAGACACGTACACGATGGGTGTGCGACTCCAATTTGTTATTAAAATAAATGAATATTTATCTTTTACAAAGTACAAAATAATACAAAATTTTTATAACAAGTATAAAAATAAGAAAAAATATTTTTGCAACATTATAGTAAGAAAATACCATTTAAAAACCTTTGAAATTCAATGAAAAAACCATAGGTTTCAGGGACGTTATAGTTTGAAATTAGCATTTAAAAACCTTTAAAATTCACTGAAAAACCATAGGTTTCAGGGACGTTATAGTTAGAAATTAGCATTTAAAAACCTTAGAAATTCACTGAAAAAACCATAGGTTTCAGGGACGTTATAGTTAGTTGGACATTTCACTCATACAAAACTAGAGAAATTCGGCCGTTATAGTTAGGTCAGCTAACTATAACTCGCGCCCCCACAATGCACTGCTGATGACGTCACATATTACATCATTCATGACATGGTCAGTGACATCACTGATGACATCATTGATGAGATCTCAGATGACATCACTGATGACATCATCCATGTTATAATCTGATGCACCTCATCACACCCTAATATAACCTTTGATACACCCACTCTAAAATACAGTGTACCATTTTCGAAACCATAGACACACCAATACCAGTTACTACATACCCTCTCACTGATTCCTAGGTCTCCACACACATCCACTCATTCACCCATACAGTCACTCATACATGCAGTCACTCATCAATACAGCACTATCATATGCACTCATACACCTACACAGGCACTCACACACCGCCACTCATCCATACAGTTACTCACACACATAGTCAGTCATGCAAAGAATCAATCACACTTCCATTTACTCACCTATACAGTTATATACACACCACCTCACTTATTCATACAGATACTAATGCATACTTACTCTCTTATACAATCACTGATACAAGTACACACTCATCCATACAGCCACTCTCACAATCACTGACTCTCACGTATAGTCATTTATATACTCCAACTCTCACATACACTGCCTTTTACATATGTAGTTACTTGGACATGTACCACTGAGACATCCATTCACTCACCAACACACCCATACACACACTCACCCACCCATACAGCTGTTTCCACATGCACTCTTGAACCCATACACCCAGTGAATCAACCACTCACACATCTATGCACAGTCACACACCTCCCACCCACCCACACAGACACTCAGGCACCCATACAAATACTCAGGCAACCAATCAATAACCCATATAGACACTCATGTAGCTACTCACCAACCCATGCAGCAGCTTACACAACAACAGGCAGACTGATACACACATTCACACAGTTTAGTCACTAACCCATGCATTCACCAAGACACATTTAATCACTCACTTATACAGTCAGTCACGCACCTACTAAATCCTCCATCCAGACACTTATACACCCACTCATTCTTCAATACACCGTGGCATATATATAAAACATATTTAAACTTTATAGAAACACACAGTCACTGGATGATGTCATCAGTGATGTCATCAGTGATGTAATTTGAGATGTCATCAGTGATGTCATCAGTGATGTCACTGACCATGTCATGAATGATGTAATATGTGACGTCATCAGCAGTGCATTGCGGGGCGCGAGTTATAGTTAGCTGAACTAACTATAATGGCGAATTTCTCTGGTTTTGTACAAGTGAAATGTCCAACTAACTATAATGTCCCTGAAACCCATGGTTTTTTCAGTGAATTTCTAAGGTTTTTTAAATGCTAATTTCTATCTATAACGTCCCTGAAACCTATGTTTTTCAGTGAATATATATATATATATATATTATCTACTGGCGGTCGCCAGTAGATAGTTATAGTTAGAACCTATTTTCCATAGGAAATCCGCGACATTCTATTTGAAATAACTCTCTTGCCGGTTGACGTATCTTCGCAAAATTTTCAAACTTTGTGGGGCGCTCCGGTCCGCTCCTACCCTGAAAGTCTCGGGGTGATTCGTCAAGCGGGGCCGAGAAAAAGGGGGTCCCAAACGCGTTTTCCCCATTCATTTTTCCATAGGAAACTTTAGACACGGCTACAGCCCGAACTGCTGAACGGAATTACACCAAATTTGGCAAAGAGGTAGTTCTTGGTTCAGAAAGAACCCTTTTGTTAAATGGTGTAAATCCGTTCAGTAGTTGCTGAGAAAATCAAAAGTAAAAGTACATATATATCTATGGCCGCGTCGGATTCGCCCACCCTCCCGATCCACGAGCTGCATGCTAATTGGCTGTCAACACTCCAAATCAGGAAGTGTTGGCAGCCATTTATCCCTCGGTAGAACCGAGGGACAGAAACAAGTGCGCAAAGCACAAAGGGGGCAGGGTAGAAACACCCTGACCCCTAGGTCTGCTCAGGGGTCCCACAAGGACCCCCTGGGCAAAATATTTTTTTTTTTTAAATCGGGCAGGATGCGCTCAGGGAGCGCGGATCCTGCCGAAAAAAAATCAAAGCGCGGTCTCCGCGCTTCGATGTTAATTGGCCCCGGGTGGCCCAAGTCCCGGGGGCATGGTGGGGGTTTTAATTTATGTAGGGGGCCTCTAAGGCCCCAAGCCCCGAGGACCGCCACCCCCGGGGCTTTATTTAAAATGATGGCGGGAGGGCTCTGAGCCCTCCCGCAGCCCCAGGGACCGCCACCTCCCGGGGCTTCTTTTTTTTTTTTTTTAAACCTGTGTGGGGGCTCCAGCCCCACATGCCCGAGGACCGCCACCTCCCAGGGCACTAAACATTTAAATATGGGGGTCCGTTACGGACCCAAGCCCGAGGACCACCACCTCCCGGGGCTGTGCACTGAATGGGAGGGGGCCGCGCGGCCCCCTCCTGGAAACCCTTGATGGCCCTGGGGACCACCACCCCCAGGGCCGGCTCCTCGCAGTGTCCCGGGGTGCCTACCCCGGGACACTGCTGATTGCTATGACAGGACGGGAGCCTCGCGGCTCCCGTCCTGTCATAGCTAAACTTGGTTTGCATTTTGAAAGAGAGAGCAGGAAACCTGCTCTCTCTTTCAAAATGCAAATCAATTGCTTTTCCACATGGGGAGCAGCATGTTAGCTGCTCCCCATGTGAAAAGCAATGCCGGCTCTCGCGCAGGATGCGGGGAGCCGGCTGGGACTGTGGGGGATTGGGGACCCCCACAGTCTCCAACGTGAGGCCAGGCCCCGGGGATGGGGTCCCCGGGGCCATAAGTGGCCCGGGAGGGGGCCACGCAGCCCCCCTCCCAAAGTTCAAAAAAAAAAAATTTTTAAATAAGGGAAAGGCCGGCCCCGGGGATGGGGTCCCGGGGCCTTAAATGGCCTGAGGAGGGGGCCACGCAGCACCCTCCAAAGAAAAGAAATAAAAATCGAGGCCATGCCCCGGGGATGGGGTCCCGGGGCCAATACAGGCCCAGGGAAAGGGGGCCACGCGGCCCCCTTCCCGTTTTTTTAAATTTAAAAAAAAAAAAATGCTCAGGCCCGGGGGATGGGGTCCCCGGGGCCAAGAGTGGGCAAGGAAGGGGGCCATGCAGCCCCCTCCCATTAAAAAAAAAAAAAAAAAAACGTCCGGCATCGTGCCGAGGCCCCGCCCCTCCCTGCAGTACTCTGCAAACGCGCCCCTGGCGCGTTTGCAGAGAGGAACGAATTCTCCTTGAATACTGGGGGTCCCTGGGAGCCAACTAGCCCACCAGGAACCTCCAGTATGCGCCAGAGGGCTGCCTTGCAGAGACGTGTACATAGGCCACGCCCCTTTACACCTCTCTGCAACGCAGCTCTGTGGCGCTTTTGGAGGTATATGGTGGGCTAGTTGGACTCCAGGGACCCTCAGGATTCAAGGGGACTTAATCCCCCAACTTAAAACGCGCCACAGGGCGCGTTTGCACAGTGGTGAAGGGAGGGGGCGGGGCTTCATGTGACATGTGTGCAAACAGGCCCCGTGGCGCGTTTTAAGATGGGAGTTAAATCCCCTTCAATCCTGAGGGTCCCTGAGGGCCAACTAGCCCAACAGGTACATCCAGAAAGCGCCACAGAGCTGCGTTGCAGAGAGGTGTAAAGGGGTGTGGCCTCTCTACACGTCTCTGCAACGCAGCCCTGGCGCATACTGGTTCATGGTGGGCTAGTTGGCCCCTAGGGAACCTCATGATTCAAGGGGACTTAATCCCCCAACTTAAAACGCGCCACGGGCGCGCTTGCACAGATGTCACCTCAGGCCCCGCCCCTCCCTTCACCATTGTGCAAATATTCCTCTAAAATCTGCCTTACTACGAATTCCGATTTACTCACCTGTTATCAGGAGAGACCTCAGTGCTGCATCTTTCAGCCCAGTACTGGTCCTGAAAAGTAATTTTAACCGTACTTACCGGTAACTTGAATTTCCTTCATAGGCTAACATTGACTGGTTTCACTTGGAAATTCTTCTAAGTGTGGAGTTTTGGAACTTTAAAATATTCCTCTAAAATCAGCCGAAATACGAATTCCGATTTACTCACCTGTTATCAGGAGAGACCTCAGTGCTGTATCTTTCAGCCCAGTACTGGTCCTGAAAAGTAATTTTAACCGTACTTACCAGTAACTTGAATTTCCTTCCATAATCTAACATTGACTGGTTTCACTTGGAAATTCTTCTAAGTGTTGAGTTTTGGAACTTTAAAATATTCCTCTAAAATCAGCCGAAATACGAATTCCGATTTACTCACCTGTTATCAGGAGAGACCTCAGTGCTGTATCTTTCAGCCCAGTACTGATCCTCAAAAGTAATTTTAACCGTACTTACCAGTAACTTGAATTTCCTTCCATAGGATATCATTGCCTGCTTTTTGCTGAAAAAGTTTCTAAGTGTTGATTTTGAAACATACAAATATTCCTCTAAATTCAGCCGAAATCCGAATTCTGATTTACTCACCTGTTATCAGGAGAGACCTCAGTGCTGCATCTTTCAGCCCAGTACTGGTCCTGAAAAGTAATTTTAACCGTACTTACCGGTAACTTGAATTTCCTTCATAGGCTAACATTGACTGGTTTCACTTGGAAATTCTTCTAAGTGTGGAGTTTTGGAACTTTAAAATATTCCTTTAAAATCAGCCGAAATACGAATTCGATTTACTCACCTGTTATCAAGACAGACCTCAGTGCTGCATCTTTCAGCCCAGTACTGATCCTCAAAAGTAATTTTAACCGTACTTACCAGTAACTTGAATTTCCTCCATAGGATATCATTGCCTGCTTTTTGCTGAAAAAGTTTCTAAGTGTTGATTTTTGAAACATACAAATATTCCTCTAAAATCAGCCGAAATCCGAATTCTGATTTACTCACCTGTTATCAGGAGAGACCTCAGTGCTGCATCTTTCAGCCCAGTACTGGTCCTGAAAAGTAATTTTAACCGTACTTACCGGTAACTTGAATTTCCTTCATAGGCTAACATTGACTGGTTTCACTTGGAAATTCTTCTAAGTGTGGAGTTTTGGAACTTTATAATATTCCTCTAAAATCAACCAAAGTACGAATTCCAATTTACTCACCTGTTATCAGGAGAGAACCCAGTGCTGCATCTTTTAGCCCAGCACTGACCCTGAAAAGTAATTTTAACCGTACTTACCAGTAACTTATATTTTCTTCCATAGGAATCCATTGTCTGGTTTTCAGCAGAAAAGTTTCAAAGTGTCGATTTTCACAAACTACAAATATTCCTTAAAAATCGCCTGTATGACTTAAACCCATTCTTTCAACTGTTTACAGGAGATGCACCAGTGCTGGATCCAGGATCCAACACTGAGTAAGAAAAAGTAACGATAACAGTTTTTACCTGCTAAGTGAATTTCCTTCCATAGGATAACATTGGTGATTCTATGAGGAAAAGTTTCTAAGTGTCAACTTTTAAAATACAATAATATTCCTTAAAAATCACGACTGTAACCAAAACGCTTTTACTCAACTGTTTACAGGAGATGTACCAGGACTGAATCTAGGATCCAGTCCTGTGGTTAGAAAAGTAATCCATAAAGTAACTAATTGCATTTAACTAGAAATTCACATTGAGCTGAATGTTGCATTGTGTTTGAAATTGTGTTGCCCATTGCAACAACTGTAACTACTGTACTTAAAGTCTATTGCCTATGTGCAAAGTATTTAAACTAAAGTAATTCATTCTGAGAAAGTATTTTTGTAATGTAATGTATAATGTAATTACAATGTAATTTAAAAAATAAAATATGTAAAAAAATTTTTTCTAAAAATGTAGTAAATCAGTATGAAAAAAATTAATATAACAATTAATACATTTAAAAATTGTCATTTACAAAACCTTTGAAATTCACTGAAAAATCCGTAGGTTTCAGACATGTTATAGTTAGGAATTAGCATTTAAAAAAGCTTTGAAATTCACTGAAAAAACCATAGGTTTCAGATATGTTATAGTTAGAAATTAGCATTTAAAAACCTTTGAAATTCACTGAAAAAACCATAGGTTTTAGGGACAGTTATAGTTAGTTGGACATTTTACTCGTACAAAACCCGTGAAATTCCCCGTTATAGTTAGTTCAGCTAACTATAACTCGCGCCCGCAATGCACTGCTGATGACGTCACATATTACATCACTCATGACATGGTCAGTGACATCACTGATGACATCACTGATGACATCTCAAATGACATCACTGATTACATCATCCACGTGATAATCTGATGCAGCTCTTCACACCCTAATATAACCTTTGATACACCCAATCTAAATTACAGACTGCCATTCGCAAAACCATAGACACTCCAACACCAATAACTACATACCCACTCACTGATTCTTAGGTCTACACACACACATCCACTCACTCACCCGTACAGTCACTCATACTTATGGTCACTCAGTAGAGGACTATCATATGCACTCTTACTCCTATATAGACACTCAAACACCGCCACTCATCCATAGAGGTACTCACACACCTAGTCAGTCATGCAAATAATTAAACACACTGCCATTTACTCACATATACAGTTATACACACACCAGCTCACTTAATCATACAAATACTAGCACATTGTTACGCTCTTATATAATCACTGATACAAGCACACACTCATCCATACAGCCACTATCACAATCACTCACTCTCGATTATAGCTATTTATATACTCCAACACACATATATACTGCCTTTCACATATGTAGTTACTCACACATGTACAACTGGGACATACATTCACTCACTAACACACTCTTACACACACTTACCCACCCATACAGTCTATCACAGATGCACTCTTGAAACCATCCACCCAGTGAATCACCCACTCACACATCTATGCACAGTCGCACACACCCCATCCACACAAACACTCAGGCACCCATACAGATACTCAGACAACAAATCAATAACTCTTATAGACACTCATGTAGCTATTCACAAACCCATGCAGCCACTTACACAGCAACAGACAGACGGATACAGACATTCACCCAGTTTAGTCACTAACCCATGCATTCAGTAAGATACGTTAAATCACTCACTTATAGAGTCAGTCACGCACCTACTAAATCATCCATACAGACACTTACACACCCACTCATTCTTCAATACGTCTTTTCCTATATATATTAAAAATATTTAAACTTTACAGAAACACACAGTCACTGGATGATGTCATCAGTGATGTCATTTGAGATGTCATCAGTGATGTCATCAGTGATGTCACTGACCATGTCATGAGTGATGTAATATGTGACGTCATCAGCAGTGCATTGCGGGCGCGAGTTATAGTTAGCTGAACTAACTATAACGGGGAATTTCACGGGTTTTGTATGAGTAAAATGTCCAACTAACTATAACTGTCCCTAAAACCTATGGTTTTTCAGTGAATTTCAAAGGTTTTTAAATGCTAATTTCTAACTATAACATATCTGAAACCTATGGTTTTTCAGTGAATATATATATATATATATATTATCTACTGGCGGTCGCCAGTAGATAGTTATAGTTACAACCTATTATCCATAGGAAATCCGCGACATTCTATTTGAAATAACTCTCTTGCCGGTTGACGTATCTTCGCAAAATTTTCAAACTTTATGGCCCGCTCCGGTCCGCTCCTACCCTGAAAGTCTCGGGGATTCGTCAAGCGGGGGCCGAGAAAAAGGGGGTCCCAAAGCGCGTTTTCCCCATGCAATTTTCCATAGGAAACTTTAGACACGGCTACAGCCCGAACTGCTGAACGGAATTACACCAAATTTGGCAAAGAGGTAGTTCTTGGTTCAGAAAGAACCCTTTTGTTAAATGGTGTAAATCCGTTCAGTAGTTGCTGAGAAAATCAAAGTAAAAAGATAGTGATATCTATGGCCGAGTAGGGTCCGCGTACCCTCAGCGCACCCTGCGCGCACCGTCCCGATCACGAGCTGCATGTTAATTGGCTGTCAGCTGGCTGTCAACATTCCGATTCAGGAAATGTTGGCAGCCATTTTATCCTCGGTAGAACCGAGGGACAGAAACAAGTGTGCAAAGCGCACAAAGGGAGCAGGGTAGAAACACCCTGACCCCTAGGTTTGCTCAGGGGTCCCACAAGGACCCCTGGGCAAAAAAAAAACATTTTTTTTTAAATCGGCAGGATGCGCTCAGGGTGCGCGAATCACTGCCGAAGCAAATCAAGCGCAGGTCTCCGCGCTCGATACATTGCCCCGGGTGGCCCAAGTCCCGGGGGCATGGTGGAGGGGATAATTTAATATGTGGGGGCCTCAAGGGCCCCCAAGCCCCGAGGACCGCCACCCCCGGGGCTTTATTGAAAAAATAGTGCGGGAGGGCTCTTCTGCCTCCCGCAGCCCCGGGGACCGCCACCCCCGGGGCTTCTTTTATTTGAATAAGGTGTGGCGGGGCTCCAGCCCCCACACGCCCGGGACCACCACCTCCCGGGGCACTTATAGAATAAATGTGGGGGTCCATTACGGACCCCAGAGCCCCGGGACCACCACCTCCCGGGGCTGTGCAATTTAAGGGAGGGGGGCCGCGCGGACTCCTCCTGGAGCCCTTGATGGCCCTGGGGACCGCCACCCCCAGGGCCGGCTCCTGCAGTGTCCCGGGTGCCTACCCCGGGACACTGTAGTTTGCAATGGCAGGACGGAGCCTCGCGGCTCCCGTCCTGCCTCTATAGCAAACTGCTTGGATATTGGAAGAGAGAGCAGGAAACCTGCTCTCTCTTCCAATATCCAAGCACATTAGCTTTCCACATGGGGAGCTGCATCTTAGCAGCTCCCCATGTGGAAAGCAATGCCGGCTCCCAAGGGACGCGGGGAGCCGGCGGGACTGTGGGGGATTGGGGACCCCCACAGTCCCCAACGAGAGGGCCAGCCCCGGGGATGGGGTCCCGGGGCAAGTAGTGGCCCGAGAGGGGGCCACGCGGCCCCCTCCCCAAAAATAAAAAAATAAATTTAAAAAAACGGAAAGGCCGGCCCCGAGGGATGGGGTCCCGGGGCCTTAAATGGCCTGAGGAGGAAGCCACGCAGCCCCCTCCAAAAAAAAAAAAAATCGAGGCCATGCCCCGGGGATGGGGTCCCGGGGCCAATACAGGCCCAGGGAAGGGGGCCACGCGGCCCCTTCCCGTTTTTTTAAATTTAATTTAAAAAGGGGTAAGGCCCTGGGGATGGGGTCCCCAGGGCCCAAAAACAGGAAAAAGGAAGGGGCCACACAGCCCCCTTCAGAGAGACAAAAAAAAACACAAAAAAACGATCGGGCCCGCAGACCCCGCCCCTTCCTTCACCACTCTGCAAACGCGCCCTGGCGCATATTGGAGGTTCCTGGTGGGCTAGTTGGCCCCTAGGGACCCTCAGGATTCAAGGGGACTTAATCCCCCAACTTAAAACGCGCCACGGGCGCGTTTGCACAGATGTCACCTCAGGCCCCGCCCCTCCCTTCACCATTGTGCAAATATTCTTCTAAAATCAGCCGAAATACGAATTCCGATTTACTCACCTGTTATCAGGAGAGACCTCAGTGCTGCATCTTTCAGCCCAGTACTGATCCTGAAAAGTAATTTTAACCGTACTTACCAGTAACTTGAATTTCCTTCCATAGGATATCATTGCCTGCTTTTCGCTGAAAAAGTTTCTAAGTGTTGAGTTTTGAAACCTACAAATATTCCTCTAAAATCAGCCGAAATACGAATTCCGATTTACTCACCTGTTATCAGGAGAGACCTCAGTGCTGCATCTTTCAGCCCAGTACTGGTCCTGAAAAGTAATTTTAACCGTACTTACCAGTAACTTGAATTTCCTTCCATAGGCTAACATTGACTGGTTTCACTTGGAAATTCTTCTAAGTGTGGAGTTTGGAACTTTAAAATATTCCTCTAAAATCAGCCGAAATACGAATTCCGATTTACTCACCTGTTATCAGGAGAGACCTCAGTGCTGCATCTTTCAGCCCAGTACTGATCCTCAAAAGTAATTTTAACCGTACTTACCAGTAACTTGAATTTCCTTCCATAGGATATCATTGCCTGCTTTTGCTGAAAAAGTCTTCTAAGTGTTGATTTTTGAAACTTACAAATATTCCTCTAAAATCAGCCGAAATACGAATTCCGATTTACTCACCTGTTATCAGGAGAGACCTCAGTGCTGCATCTTTCAGCCCAGTACTGGTCCTGAAAAGTAATTTTAACCGTACTTACCAGTAACTTGAATTTCCTTCCATAGGCTAACATTGACTGGTTTCACTTGGAAATTCTTCTAAGTGTGGAGTTTTGGAACTTTAAAATATTCCTCTAAAATCAGCCGAAATACGAATTCCGATTTACTCACCTGTTATCAGGAGAGACCTCAGTGCTGCATCTTTCAGCCCAGTACTGATCCTCAAAAGTAATTTTAACCGTACTTACCAGTAACTTGAATTTCCTTCCATAGGATATCATTGCCTGCTTTTTGCTGAAAAAGTTTCTAAGTGTTGATTTTGAAACATACAAATATTCCTCTAAAATCAGCCGAAATCCGAATTCTGATTTACTCACCTGTTATCAGGAGAGACCTCAGTGCTGCATCTTTCAGCCCAGTACTGGTCCTGAAAAGTAATTTTAACCGTACTTACCAGTAACTTGAATTTCCTTCCATAGGCTAACATTGACTGGTTTCACTTGGAAATTCTTCTAAGTGTGGAGTTTTGGAACTTTAAAATATTCCTCTAAAATCAGCCGAAATACGAATTCCGATTTACTCACCTGTTATCAGGAGAGACCTCAGTGCTGCATCTTTCAGCCCAGTACTGATCCTGAAAAGTAATTTTAACCGTACTTACCAGTAACTTATCTTTTCTTCCATAGGAATCCATTGTCTGGTTTTTCAGCAGAAAAGTTTCAAAGTGTCGATTTTCACAAACTACAAATATTCCTTAAAA